>VZTX01012688.1:0-107131 GCA_013400915.1 Pardalotus punctatus
TCCTCGAGCCATTTCTCTACACACTGAAGAGAAGCAGAATCACCCTGTGTTGTCTGGGTAATCTGTTGTGTTACCTTTATTGTAAAGGAAATGTACATGCTCAGGGCTATATTGAAGAATGCCCACTAACAGGTAGAGCCAAATGGTTGATGAGGATTTCACTGCTTGCTGAAATAGCCTGTCGATGCCTAGCAGTTCTAAAGAAGAGTTTCTAACAGGATGTAAGCATCACTGAGCTAGCAGCCAGAATGCACTAATGCCTTTCTCAGCCTGAGAACAGCCATTGAGAACTATGAATCATCCTCTGTGTTTCTTCCCCTCACTCCCTGGTCTTGGTTAAATGCCTGTTAACTGTATCCCTATGGAAAATGTTATGTGCCAGGAGTGGAAAAGCACAGAAGAAGTAGTCCCACGTAGATGACAGAATGATTAAAAGCCAATGCGTCCCTTCTGCCAGTGCAGAAAAGGAAGAGAGGATGCCTCTTTTTCCTTAGAGCACCTTATCCCTGCTGCTGCTTCTGTGTTGGAGAAGCATGGATGTTCTTTCGCTGTTGGCACTGCCTGAGTTACTCTGGAATAGGAGACCAACTGCTCTTTGCTTCATTGGAGCCTTGGAGAACCAGAATTTGTCTCCTACATTTCTAGAAAAGACTATCCATCCAAAGTGGGATTAGAATGGAAACATGACCTTGAAGATGCCCCCACTTCTCATATTCACATGTTCCCTCACTTTCCCTATTGAACTGTCAAGAAGCCCAGAAAGCATGTGAACTGCTGGTAGAGAAAGCCAAGTAAGCCTGCAGGGGAAGCAGGCAGCTTGGGATCCTGCCTGGCTTCTCTCACAGCCAATGTGTTGCTCAGAAACCTGTCAATTACAGTTTGGGTTGGTTTTTCTTCCCCAGTGGTGAAATTTGCTGTGAGAAATTTCCAGCCAGCTCTGCTCTCTGTTGCTATTGCTGCTCCAAATGGGGAAGCCAAAATGGCCCAGAGAGCCTCACACAGGGAAGGTGCACGGCCTTGGGAGACCTGGCATTACAGCAGGCCTGCAGTCCTGGCTGCCACAACCCGACCATGAATGCACTTCCGAAATGTCAGATGTTCCCTCCAGAATTACGTATGCATATTCACTTTAGTGTGACCGCCAAAAGAGTGTGTGTGCCTTGCCAGGGACTTCAAAGGCTTTTGTGCAGCACTGTAGTTCTCTGATAAAAAGTTCTGCTTCTTATTAAAGTACTAGTCCTGGTCAATATTCTTTGAATTTAAGAGAAAAGTGAAGTTGGTTTTTTTTTTGTTTTGTTTTGTTTTTTTGGCACAAAGGACATGCCTTTTTCTTTATTAAACTGTTTAATAACTTGCACTTGTTACCTTGCCTGTCTAAAACACATTTATAGCCAAGCTGGACAATGGCATCTATCTGAAGTATACAGAACTACCAAAATTACTGGGTCCAAGACTATTACCGCTGAAGCTGGGCTCTTAAAATGAATCGGGACAGTGCTCCCGGTAAGTAATATTGTTAAAGTGTTACTATGACTGGCTGGTTGAGCTTACATAACAAATCAGTCATCATGTTATTTTTTTAAATAACAACTCTCCGTGTACTACTCTTTACCATATATTAGGAAGTGAAACATAATGAAAATTATGTTGAAACACGATGAAAATATCTGCCTAGTGCACTAAGTTTTTCATCTTCTCATGGTATTTAGAAGTAGGTATTACAAAGTAGATGAAGTAGAATCTAAACTAAAGAGCCTATAACGATGTTGTTTTCTAGCTCAGTTTGAACTAGTTTTTATTATGCATTACTTTTGAACAAGGATTATGGTCTTAGAACCATCACAGATAAAGACGGCCATTGCCTCAGAGCAATTAAAATACTTTTTAAAAAAAGAAAAGAGAAAGATGCAGATAAGAAAAAATGCATCAAGAAACCCATGTTTGTTTATAAATACTGGCCAAGATTGTTTGCTGCACCAGACTGCTGTCCAGTACAACTCTTGAGGAAAAGTCAGCCAAGATAAGCATGGGAGTCACCACAGCTTCGTGATATTCTGCTCATCCTCCTGTTTCAGTTCAAAATAGATTGCAGGACATCTTGCCAAAGGTTGAAAATAAAGTCACCCTTTTTAAGACCAAAGAGATAATGAGGATCACATGGGCTAGAATGCAATCCAATATGTGCCTCAAACAATTTCCATGACAAGGATGTCTAGCAAGTGGCAGAGGTCAGTATACCCTAAGAACGTAAAGAGCAAGACTGAAGTCTACAGCCTGAAGCAGTTGGACTACTGATACCCAGCTTGAAGATTTGTTGCTTTTTCAAGGGGCCTTTATCCCCAGAGAAGTTACAGAAAACCTATACCTACGTACCCTGGTGATACATGTAAATTCAGGAGGAATGAATCCAGGTCATGACCACCTTTGTTGCAAAGACAAGCTCTCTTGGCATTTAAAATTTTACTGATAGTTTCTCCACCTTCCTTTATTTATTACTTCTTTGCTTCTACCTCTGCATTTCATTTGTGATTATTCTGCTTCTGAGCATCTCTTCTACCGCTTCAATTTCTCTTTGGTTTTTTGTTTGTTTGTTTGTTTGTTCCTGTTGTTGTTGTTGTTGGTTTTGTTTTGTGGGGTTTTTTTTGTTTTTTTTTGTTTAAATTTAAATCTTGAAAGACAAAACACTCCGAGCTGAATTTTTGTTTTTAAGGGGCAGCTTACACAGAGCCACACCATGATAATGAACTGTCGTGCATATCTACACTAGAAACAAGAGCATATACCACAAAGATCTCTGCTGCTCTTTTAACTGGTTCTGAGAGACTGTTATCTTTTAGTCTGGTAGAGGTACAGGACACAAGGTGTTATCTTTCTTTTCTCAATTTGTGTCTCTTGTACCCTTTCTCCTACAATTGCAATTAGTGATGCACTTCATGAGATGAGCCAAATCAGTCACTTTTCTCCTTCAGCTCCTGGCCACGTGCTCCTGCCTTTTTTCCTCACAAAGGGCTTTGCCTTGAGCTGATTCAACCCAGCAACCTGGCAGAACAGAAACAACAAAAACGTGGTTTTCTCAGCCAAGTCATTGAGCTTAGCCATCTAATGAACACCGGATTCAGCGCAAGGAAGGATGTAAATACTGCTCTGGATGGCAGCAGGAGCCCGTGGCACTCCGCTGCCATTTGATCCCTCCAAATGCACCCGCGAAGCACCAGGACGAGCAGAGGAACACCGGGGATGGGTGTGCTTTAGGACGTTTCCTCCCAGCTCGTTTCCAGGGGCGCCGCCGGGCTCTGCGAGAGAGAAAGGGAAGGAAGGCGAGAGGGCGACCCGCCCTGGCGGCCGCGGCCCTCGGGCGCCACCCGGTGGTGCCGCTGTGGCGCGGCCGCGGCTGAGGGCGCCCGGGAGAGGCAGAGGAGCGGGCGGCAATCCCTCGGGGACAACGACCCGGGTGGCTGCTGGGCGCCTCCGAGAGCCTGTGCTGTGTGGGGACAGACCCGGGAACGTGGTGGGAACAGACTCCGCGCCCTTCCTGCCCCAGCAGCAGGCACGCCACCTCCTGTTCCCTGCTGACCCGGGGGGTCCAGTCACTTCACAAGTGTCTGGGCTCCACAGCTGCGCCTCGCGCTCATCGCAAGGCTGTTGTGTAACCCGGCTCCTCTTCGAGTCTGCGGGCTGGGCCTGCCCATGGCTAGCAGGGACCGACTTGCTTTTGTTCCAGGTTCGAGCTTTGGCACGGGTACCCCTTTTCCATGTGTCCCTCTTCTCCCTGCCTCCCCTCGCCGGGTGAGATCCCGGCAGGCCCGAGCTCCGGTGGCAGCAGCCCTTGGCAGGAGGTGGCTGTCGGCGCTCTGGTGTTGGCAGCGTTCAGGATGAACAGACAGTGGCGAATGGCGGTGCGGTGCGGCCGTGAGGCAGGTGTTGTCCCCAGGACGGTGCGTGGCCTCGGGAAAATCCTGTGGGCCACGTGTGCCTCAAACCATCCCTGAGAAAGCTTTGCTGTTGGAAGGGAACCAAGGCTGGTTACGGGGAGGCACTTGATCCATGTGTTGCCTTGGAGCCAGCCAGTGTCTGGCTTGTGCCCTGATCTCCCTAGCCTGGTGCTGCTGGTTGTGTGCTGCCCAACCTTGCCCTCCAAACTCCCACTTGCAAGCCCACAAAAGCAGTTCCAAACATCATGGCCCAGAGGCATAATTGAATCATGACACTGGCATGATGTTGTTTTTAGTTAAAATATCAAGGAATTTTAAAATGTTATTGCTCAACACTAGTTTGCAGCCCAACACAAATGAGTATACAGTACCCTGAGATCAAACAGATTTCCTATTCTGCACATTTACAAATTCCATTTACACCCTCATTTGGGATAATGCTGTGAGTTTTAAAAAAGCACATTTTTAACCATTCTTTCTGCATTTTGGAATGAGGATCTGATGCAAAACAGTGAAATGGACACTTTATCTACGTCATTTGCTGCCTCACATGCTGTTGGCTCTTCAGAGTAACTCTTGATGAGTATGACACTTGTTCAGGATGTAGTGCTAGATTTTATACATATTTCAAACTTCTTGCTCAGTAGGACTGTTAGTTATGTGAGGAATGCAAATCTATAGACTCCTTTAAAAGTGTTTTAAATTTAAAAAATATTTTTTAAAAAACAGGAATGTAAAAAAAGGATTCTTTCACAGCTGGAAGATATACCATATTTTGGTATGTATCATAGATACCACAATATTTTTGAAAATTATTTTCTTGCCCTTTGGAAGGGCATGGTTTTATTTGACTCCTCTAGGTGTTTTGGTTGCTTAAATCCTGCTTTCACAATCCAAGAGTATTGAGTAAAATACTTTCCTTTATGAAAACAGATGATCTTGAAAAGCTGCTCAGTAACTTGGTAAAGTGCATTACAACACTATGCAATAGAAATCTGTCAAATATTCTATGTGCCTGTTGACATACAAATCCGTATTTCCATGTGCTTTTGAAAACTGGAAAACAAACAAACCAACCCAATAAAAACATGTTTCAGTTGTTGGTACAATTTCTTCCTAACACTGAAATCTTACTCTCTTGTTCTCAGAAACAAACCGTGATATTTCAGTTTGACTGTCAAAGCACATGCCAATGAAAATGCTTCTAAAACAACTACTCTGCCCAAAAATCTGCCTGTTTCAGAGAAACGGTGTAATGTTCCTCAAGACACTTTTCTGTCTTCATTAGATTTGGATTTTTGAAAATACATATTGAGCAGCATGCAATAGCTTCAAAGAGTGTCTCTAAGAAGTGGCAATAGAAGAAACAGTTTCACTGCTGAAAGCAGTTCCACTTATGCTCCAGAATATCCTGGGAGAGATTTTGTTACTTCTGCTAAAATGCAGTACAAAATTCTGGACCACACTGAAAAGAGCCTAAATTGCAATCTGGACCACACTGAATAATGATTTCTCATATAACATACTGGTTTAATCACACTAACACAGTTTTTCTAAGTTAGAAAGAAACATGCAAACATTTAAAAGGCCATCATTACAATTCTCGACAATACCAACTTTTGCAAGTGTTGCAGTTGCTGCAGCTTTTTTCCCCACAAGATAGCAGCACTGGAACTATGAATGAGCAAAGGACCTGTGAGCCCACCTCACCAAAATTCAGAAAGGCCACCTGGTTTATCTACTCTTTAGGAATGTGCAGCTCAGAATCACAGCAAAAGTTTATTAAACACCAGGACGGGGTGCAAACACCAATTAAAATAATAACATCTACATTTACATTTTACTTTAACAGACCCGTCTCCTTATGAAAAAGCATATTAGAGGTATTGAAGCCATTTGCAAAACTAAAATGCTGTGTACATAAATATATTTGTGTGAGTGTATATGTGTGGGTGCATTGCATACAGTAATAATCTTGTCTTGTTATTGTATATAGCAAAACTCTTTTAAGTGGTTAAGAGGTTTTTTATGCTTCTCGTTAACTCATCTGGTTTCACCACTTTTCCTCATGCTTTCAGCTGCACTTAGTGATTGCCATTGTTCAAAAGTGATCCCAAGATGAAGGAGGAACCTCTTTGCCAGCACACAGCAATTGCCACAGGGAGGTGAACTCCCTCCCTGTATTCACTCTGTCCAGCCTGAATTATTGTGTAACTCACATCAAACCCTCCTAGTGTAAATATGTATGTACAGAGTAATGATTTGGGTTTGGTCAGGTGTGCACCTCAGAGGCAAATCTCCCAATTACCCCAGCTTGGCAAACAGTGCTTCACCGTGTACCAGGCATGGAACAGCCAAGTTGCACTTTGGGAATATCCATCACAGAAGCACACCCGAGGCACTGGAGCCACAAATGGGCACACAGCCCCTGTGATTAGGTTGGAGCTGCCAAAAGCTAACCTGGGGCACAGCACGGATGTCATGGCATCAGCACCAGCTGTTTGGCGCAGAGACCCACTCCAGTCAGTCCCCACTGCTTGCTAAGGTACACATAGCCTTAGTGGCCTAGATGGAAAGTTAAAATCGGAAAGGAAATTTTTTTATAAGCTCACAAGTGGTAGAAGAGAAGAGGGGCAGAAATGATGGAAAAACAGACCACATGACCTGGATGATGATTTTTTAAAATGTGAAATTGCAGACATCCTAGGGCCATTAGGCTGTATTTACTGCAGTTCAGGAAGGGGCATGCTGCCATTTGCAGGTGGAAACAGTAAAGCTCTTTAAAATACTTTAGTGTGCTCTGAAATAGCATATTTATAGGGAAGCTGGAAAAAAAGACACTTTTCATTCAGTAAAAGAAAATACAGTGAGTGATGTGGAACACATGTATGTATACACACATATTTATAAAGAGTTAGACTCTTTTTGAGTTTTGACTCCCACGGAACATATACATATATATGTAAAATATACATTCATACACACATGTTCTTTTTGGGTTTATGACTGTTCATATATTTTTTTTTCTTTTTACCCAGGCATTCCCAGGACAATTTCTCTTTGTGAAGAAATCAGGCAGTGCTGTGGAATTATATCAGATGTAGCCTTGCTTATTTATTCCTTCTGTTGTCAACACAACATATGCAAACTCTCTTGGGCTGCCAACTCTCATCTCTTACATCAAGGAAACTGAATCATGTACCTTGGCCTAAAAAAATTAATAGAGCTTGTATAAATATATTTTGACAATGTCCTTGAGAGTCCTGAAGACACAAAGAAGCAGGAACAGTATGTATATATTTTTAAAATTTTCTTGTTGAAATGCCATGCCATCAGTCACCATTTGTACTTAGCTGAAATTGCAGCACTGGATCCTATCAACACAATAAATAAAGAAACAGACAGTTGTGAGTGCAGTTGAACTAATGAAGCCAGGTTTCCTATCAGGTTATTACTTGTAGTTCTATTTGCTCACATCTGATAAAATATGAGCTCTGCTTTAGCTTTTCCTGTCCTTGCAAAATGCTTTTTTCTTGTGTGGATTCTCAGTTGTGCACCAAGGGATAAGCAATCTTCCCCATAGCAGTGGCACTAATTAAAGGCTTTCTCCTTTAAAAGATCAGCTAACTCAAGGAAATTTGTTGGAATTTCTCTGTTGAATTTGACTGAGATTGGCCAAAGATTCAAAAATACTGATTTTTGAATTTGGGGAGGAGGCAGAGGTTCAGTAACATTTGCACACACAGAGACATAAAGGCAGAGGTGGTCTCACCTTTCCAGGGAATTGTGCTAAGCAATATATCTTTAATGCAAGAAAATGGAAAAAATCAGTGTGATATTACTCATCTCCTTTTAACTTCAATTGATTAATTTTTCATTAAGGGCATTGGACAATTGTTCAGGGCAAAAGCAGCAGAGAACATTGACAAGTCTGACATTAAGTACTTCCCTTTGAGGTAAGATATAATTTTGTTTAATTTCATAGCAAAAAAATTCAGGAGAATTCAATCAAACTTCACAGAACAATGATTTCTGACTGTTCTGACATCTAGACAGGATTTCTGGCAGGCTGGTTGCAAGTGTGGTCAAAGGTATTTTAAGCTTTCACAATGTTTGGTGACATATTAACAATATTTGACTTTACACCTACAAGACAACTGCTGAAGTAATAAGTATGAACTCTTAATAACACATTAAAGGTTTCTATGTTTGTTACCAGCAGTAGATTAATCTCTAGTTTAGGTGGGGGGAGGGAGGGGTATTTCGGAAAGAACAGCATATTGCAAAAGAAAATGGACATAAGAATTACTGTTAAAGAAAATTATGAAAATTGTAAAATACAAATGCCTTCCATACAAAAATGAAACCACCAGTAGATTATGCTACACCTTGTCTAGAAACAGCATGTGTCAATTACTATGTAATGGTGCTCTGATCTATTGAACACAATTGCTCAGTAAAAAGCTAACTTTTCTAATATGACATAAAAATACTGTCCGTGTTCAAAATTTCCCAAAAGACCAGTAAACTGCCTGTCCTGGTTTTACAAAAGCAGTGCTGTAAGGAGGCTGGTGCTCTATGCAGGTGTGTCAGTGTTGCAGGACTGGTATGCTAAACTCATTCCTGTACATCTGCCTGGGGCCAGGGGTGAAGGGAGCCAGGATGTTCACAAGGTCTTGCCACGCCAAAGTTGATGGCCTTCTTGAAACTACTTGGAATGGCCTTTCAATACTTTTAAGAGTCTATAAAAAAGATGAAAAGTGACTTTTTACTTGGGCAAACAATGATAGGACAAGTGGTTTTAGATTAAAAGAGGAGAGATTTAGATTAGATGTTAGGAAGAAATTCTTTACTCAGAGGATGGTGAGGCACTGGAACAGGTTGCCCAAAGAAGCTGTGGATGCCCTTCCCTGGAAGTGTTCAAGGCCATGTTGGATGCAGCCTCAACAACCTGTTCAGGTGTCCCTGCCCATCACAGGACAGTTGGAATTTGATGATCATGAAGGTGCCTTTCAACCCAAACCACTCTATAATTCTACAATTCTATGATCTTGACATATTTCCTCTGTCACAATTGGCTGAAATTAAGCTCCATGTTCAGGAGCTACTGAGTGGAGAAAGTGTTTTGGTATGGCTTGTCAGAAGGACAACACATTGGCAAACTGGGGGCATAAGCTTTGTGTTTTTAGAAAATAAAGATGAAAATACACTAAAAATATTTGGGGTAACAGTTTTATAACAGATGGTTGCCTGGACTTGTTTTTTAGGACTTCAGTTACAAAGTTTCTTTTGAACTAGGAAAAATTCACATGCAGAAGAACAGTACTTTTAAAAAAACATTTATTTCAGTTTTTTAGAACATATATCACATTTAGGTCAATTGAATTATGTCAGATCTAGGTAAGTTGATGTTTAGCTCCCCAGCCTGGAAAGCTGCTGTGTTCTGGCAAGTTTCTACATACATGCAATAACTTCTGTGCTTCCATGCTGTTCTGCCTGGGTAAAATGGCCACAGGTAAAAACCAACAAGGAATTTGGGACCAGACAGGTGACCTGATTTTCATAGTTGCTATATAACCAGGCAGCAGTAGATGGTAGTTCCCCATGGCCATTATTTTTGAAAACAGGTCCCCTTGTCTAAGGCCTGCAGCCTGAGACAGTCACTTTGGCAAATCTTTGAAAATACTCACTTAGCTTTTTGCATCTATAGTACTTTGTTTCAGCTCTCTGCTATGTTTGCCCTCCAATTAATTTTCATTTAAAAATCCTTTCCTGTTTTAATTGGCTTATAGAAAGATTTTGGCAGATTATGCTGAAAAAAAAGAAAACAAAAATTAAAGGTTATCCAACACATTTATATTACCATTTCTGAACACTTGAAACACTATCAGCATGGAGATTTGTTTTCTTGTTCCATTTTAAAACATTGGTGGATTGTGTAACTTAAAACCATTACTTATAGTGAAATTTGTTAAAATAATTTGAGTTTAGTGAAGTTTCCATAAAATTTAAGACATTTTCATCCTTGGTTTAAAAATCTCAAATTACAAACATATGAACAGATTATACCTTTTGTTATTGCTGTGTTGAAGCTGGGAAGCCTATAAAATACTGAAACAATATTCATTTTTCCATTCTAACAAATTTCTTTCAGATAACCTTTCAGATTGTAGTTTGGTCTCATAAGGCTAGTTTCATTCTCATGTTCTTAATGAAGAATTAGAGCTGTAGTTGTTTTAAACTAAATCTTTGTTTGAAGATATTAGACTGATTTACAATTGCTATTTTGCACTAAGACTGAAAATTCTTGAGGTCTTGGTACCTGTTTTAAGTACTTTTTTGTTTGTTTTTAACAGCACTTTGTTCACTTTTTAAAGGCAATTAGTATGTTTTTTAAGAATTGTGTTCCTTTCTGATTGATATGGCTGAGGACAGTTCCAACTGTTGAAGAGCTTCCTTCATTGCACAGATTTCCATGATGGTTTCCTTAAGCCCTCACACAGAAAACTATGAGTTTTATGCTTGTAAATTCTGGCAGGATGTTGTGCACAGTCACCTTCCATAAGCCTTCAAGAAGAGGAATGGTCACAGCAGGTTGTCTGTGTTGATCCTTCTTCCATTCAAGGCCAGAAACAGGAACCAGATCCATTTGTCATAAAGGGCAAAGGAGGGTCCTGTGAGAGTCACCAGTAAAAGTGATCTCAGATGGGGCACAGGAGCAATACCTCCCACACTCTGTTAAATCCAGGTTCTGACCCTCTACTCTGCTCTGGTGAAACTCCACCTGCAGTGCTGCATCCAGCTCTGGGTCCCCAACACAGGACATGGATCTGTTGGAACGAGTCCAGATGAAGAACACCAAGTTGATCAGAGGGATGGAGCACCTCTCCTATGAAGAAATGCTGAGAGAACTGGGATTGTTTGGCCTGGAAAAGAGAAGGCTTTGTCATGACCTAGTTGTGGCCTTCCAGTACCTGAAGGGAACTTACAGGGAAGATGGGGCAAAACCATTTATGAGAGCATGGAGTGACAGGACAAGGGGGAATGGGTTCAAATTGAAAGAGGTTTAGATTACATACCATTAAAAAAATCTTTACTGTGAGGGTGGTGAGGCACTGGAACAGATTGCCCAGGGAAGCTGTGGATGCCCCAAGCCAGGTTGTATGGGGCTTTGAGCAACCTGGTCTAGTGGAAGGTGTCCTTTCTCACAGCAGGGGGTTGGAACTAGATGACCTTTAGTGTTCCCTTCCAACCCAATGATTCTATGGCAAGTTCCTCCATGACTTTGGGCAAGCTATACTGGACTTCGGTAAAATCAGCTTTGGGCTCCTTAGATGGCTAAAATTGCAACGAAGTTTTTGTGCCGGGACTGCCCGTCTTCCTGGCAACTGGGCGGGGCTTGCCTGTGATTTTGCAGCTTCAGGTCTCCACTAATGCAGTGGAAACAGTTTCTCTGTGGCCCGGAAAAAGCAAAAGGTTACACTGGGCAATCGAGCGGCCACCAGGCTGAGGACAGACACTTGAACAGCCACACTTGCTCTGGAACGGCCCATTTGGAGCCATGTCTGTGGCAGGTGCAGCCGGCGTCCCGCCGCGGCCCGGCCGGCCGGCATTCCCAGCGCGGCGGGAGTCCCTCCTCTACCTGGCAGCGCGCGGCCCGGCCGAGGCCCGGCCCCCTCGATCCGGGTATCGCCGCCCCGGGGCGGCCCCGCNGGCAGCCCCTCGGCACGGGGGGGCTGGGGGACCGGCGGGACGCCCCTCCGGCCGGCGCTCCGGCCTGACAGCTGGGTTTCCGCCTCTCTGCAGTGGCGGAAAATCCGCTTATAAGAGTTTCTCGCATTAAAACAAACAAATCCCAGGTTTTCGAGGGGGTTGCGAGTGAAGGCTACGGTCCTGCCCACGTGCCGGCTCCCCTCACACTCCCAAACCCACTTGCTTCTTGTGTTTGCTGCCTTGCATTGCAGAACCTGCGAGAGTTGTAGTTTAACTTTGTGTCTGCTGTTGTTCCAGCCTTACACTTCTAATTTCAGAGCAAGTCGTTTGGGTAGAGCAGGGGAAAACATCTTAAAACTCTCTTATTATTGTCTCACAATTCTAGGAGTGTGCAGAAATGGCTCCCTTCGAAAATAAAGGGCTAATACTGGGCATAATGGCAGGGACTGCTGGATTAAGCCTGGTGCTGATTTGGTACCGCAAGATCCAAAAACCTGGTGCAGCTGTGCGTGTACGTGCTTTCCAGGATCTAGGTAACAAAATTAATTCTGTGGGTTTGCAAAATGAGGCTCCTAATGAGCAAGGAGCAGTAATGGTTTTACATGGAAGGCAACTGCAGATACTAGAAAAATTGAATGGCCTGCTACAAAGCGTGGACGAACTGAAGAGAGAGGTGGAATTTCTGAAAGAAGCTATTCCAAAGCTTGAAGAACTTGTTCGAAATGAGCTTCAAGGAAAGGTTGATGTTCAGAGAGTTAGCCCATCACACAGAGCAACAAGGCGGAGAAAAGCAGAGACAACTTCTGGTGCAAGAGAAACTACCAGCTCTGAGGAGGCAGAAAGTGAAGGAGGGTGAGTTAATAATAATTTGTATATTCTGCTGTACACATGCAATGCAAATTGCATCATTGCCTATATGAAACTGTAAACAGGAGCCCTTTAAAACTTTTATATAGGTTTTATACTTAGGGAAAAGAAATACAAATGTTCAGAGTAGCAGTTTTTAGTTCAGAGAACTCTTGGTGGCCATCTCTGAATCTGCACTATGGCTGGAGTTGGCTTCATGCCAAGCATAATACAGATTTTTTTTTTAAACAATGTGTTTGGTAATACTGATGCAGTATTGCTACATAGCTATGCAATGAGAGGCAAAGTTCAGAATAATGGTGTAATTTAAAAAGGGCTTCTAGTAAGAAGGTAGCCTTGTGTCTTTGACAGAGTTTGTTCAAACTGTACCACTGCTCATGTGGTTTTCATGATAATTGTTTTCTATAGGCCTCACAGATGAGTGAGGGTTCTGAGACGGTTACCGTGTTCTGCCTAGATGTATTGCACACTATGGAAGCTATGTCTGAGTGGAACCTCTGTTCAAATGGCAAAGTTTGTGTATGTGTGCTGTTTGCTCAATAGGTGATCATGAGGGATTTAGGGTTCTTACTCAGTAAGGTAGAAAGTTCCTAGTTTTGCCCACCTCTTGTGATCCCCTTGTAGTTAATGGGGTCTTTTATGCTCATGAGTTGAGAAACACACTGGAGGATGATGTGTTCCTGGAGTCCAGGTGAGGCGCTATATTTTGTCTTGACATTACTCTCCTATAATTATAACTTTGTTTTGGTATAATCAGATTAGATACTTACATGCAGTTTAGTAAGACTATGTTTATAGCAACTGAGTTTTTTGAACCACTTCTCAGTGTGTCCTACACATCTGTGTAGGCAGCATTATGTCTGTAAATTGCCTGTCTTATGTCACCTTTTCTCTTTAAAGATATTTTAATTAGCTGTAATATTCTGGAGACAGTTGACATGATGCATATTAATGGAATTCTATTTTTAAGAGTTTCTCCTCACTCATTTTCAGTTCCTGTGAACAGAATTTCTTCTTGTGTTACATTCCAGCCCACATGCTTCACAAGTCTTATATTTTGATACCATATTTTAAGACCCGTCAGTTCTATAATGAACGAGTTCTTTATTTTAAGTATTCAGTATTGGCATAAGTATTCAAAGACATTCCTCCTTCATCTGGTGTTGGGAACATCTTGGTTGTCTTAGTTTCTCAGATTATTTTATCCATTGGGTGATTTGCAGAGGCCTTCATATTATGAATAAAATATCTGGAGATGCAGATAAGGCAAAAGGACCAGTTTATGAATTACCAGGTCCACAGATGTAATACAGGGGTTATTCCACACCTAGAATTTGAGAAAATCCTGTTTTCTGATCAGGAGTGATGTGTTGCTCTTTGAGAATGAGCCAAGGATACTTGTGTGTTCAGGTTCTTCTGTGTGACGAAGAAGCTGATGCAATGATCCGATACAAGTGATTATAGTGTGCAAGAGCATTGAATGTGTCCTTAAGAGAGGCCTTCTCTGACAAGTATTTGTGTACAGTCAGAAGCAGGGAAGATAATCCAAGGTTATAGTTAGCATTAATCATTTGGCTGTGTTCTTTCCCAATGCTATTTTTCAATCCCTTTTGAAATGAGGTGGGCTTTTTTCCTATTAACACCTTGTACTTCATGTGCTTGTTTTGAGTATCTTCTCTAAATTTGAGATAATTTTACTTCATTTAAGTAAATTGCATTTTTTTCCTTCCTCTTGCAAATAGGTTGTGTACAGTTCTAACATGTGTACGGGTTGTATACATCCTAACGTGTACAGTTGCAATATATATAGCTTTTTCCGAGGTTTGCTGTAACTTTAATGACTATGGTCCATGTCCAGGAGAGTCAGTAGCAACACTTGGGTTTTTTCCTGTTACTGTACATCACCGCTTCATATGCTGTAGACATTGCACCATGTGCATTGTTTTGTACTGTTCTGTGGTGAATTCCATGCACAAAAGTGCATTCAGGTGCTTGTTTGTGCACTAGAAAAAAAAAAATTGCTCTTTGTTACTGATAAAACATTTTTTCACCTTTCTGTGCTCCCATCTAAAGTACATGCAACGTGTTTCACTGCCTCAGCAGTAATTTCATTATCTAGAAGATAGGATTTTGCTTGTGTTAAGCACTTCTGGTTTTAATTGACAAATGGGTTGATGCTGGGAATTGACAGATAAGCTGTTCTGAAGAGTTTTTTGGATCTGTGCTGGATGACTACATTGGTTTTAGGTTGGTAAACTTCTAGAACTGCTTTTAATACTACCTTTTTTTTTTTTCCCCATTGAATATTAGAAGCTGACAGTCTGTGATATGGCCCTCACTGCTTTGATCTACTTTGGTAATTTTCTCAATGTCACTGTTGGTATTCAGTGCCTAGGGAAGAGAAATCTTCTATATTGTCTTTCAAAAATTATTTCTTTAAGTGGAGAAATATCACATGTGTTTTAATAAATGAGCTATATTTTTACATAATGACAAATAGTCTGAATGGAAGGTGCAATGAATGGATGAGACATTAAATGCTAAAGAATCGTTTCTAGTCTGTGCTTTTCTGTATTCTATTTTTTTTTTTGTTTGTTTCAGTTTCCCTAATGTACTAGTGAAATCTTCAATGTTTAATATTTAAAAATGTGTAACAAGCACTCATTCATTTACAAATACAGTAAGTTGTGTCTGGATGATCACCTGGAGTGGAGAGTGTCACCAAATTCTCCTCCTTGTGATTTTCAAGCTGTTTCCTCCCTGATATGGCAGTGATGTGCCCTTGACATCAGGGTCACGTTTGGCACCAGTCTTCAGGTCACCCAGCATCCAAGCTCTTCAAGTTGCATTTGGCATCAGGCGCCAGAAAGATTCACCACATTAAATTCTTTTCTGACAGATGTTCTAAGTATAATTTTTCCTTGTAAAAGTTTAAATAATCAACAGGAAGAAATATTTCCCTTGCCTGCTACTGAGTATCACTTCACTTAGTATTTTCTAATTTATTTTGCTGTTCATTTCTTTTAAATGCAACCTTCAGCTGGCCTAAGAATCCAGTTTGCCAAACTTTTCCTTGAAGGCCACTTATCATTACTGATGGATGTGCACTTCGCTGGATCATACAGTGCAAATTTGATCCAGACCCGTCTGTGACATACAATCACCTTTCCATGGAATTAGCCAGAGCAGATGAGAGGGTGTTTGTGTCAGCTTGTGTGTTTTTTTCTAAGTTGGCAGGGAGACGACAGATGATATTTGATCTGTCTAAAAGCTGAAGTGTTGTGAACAGATGATACCTGGTTAGTCCCAGTGTCTGCCAATTTACAGACACCCCAACACAGTTTCTGAGCCACCCAAGTGTGTTTATACCACGGGGGTGTTTTATACCGTGTAGCTCAGGGTTTGTTTAATCCAATACAAGGTGCTGGGATTTACTGATCTGCTTAGCCACAGTGGATGAGTCTCCAGCTTCCATTTGTTCTTTGAACTTTGAACCGTCCATTGTGATACAACAGAGTCCTGTTGGTTGATCGTTGCTCCTCACATTCTTATCACTGTTTTTCTCTTTTATTTAAAATCTATTGGTAGTAAAGGTGAAAACAAGTTGGCACTGACTCTAGACATTTTTTGAAAGTTCTTCTATTTTCTCAAATATTGATCAATGTGTTTATCACATGTAAACACTAACTTTTCTGTTTATTGTCTGGTAAAACCTCTTGCAGGAAAATACCAGGTAAAATTGCAGATTTCTTTTGTATGGAATATTAGTAAAACAAACCATAATGATACTTCCTTGTTTTCTGTTAATTTCCTTTTTGGAATAGTGTCATTAATCCTTAAAGTCCTGGAGTTTTTAAACTCCAGGAATAATTAAGAATTATTAAGAATTATTAAGAAATATTAAGAATTATTAAGAATAATCTCGACTTCTGTTTGTGTCAGTAGTGATTTTTAGCGCTTTAGAATGCGTAGACGTATGAGACTGTTAGCTGCTTTGTTGAAGGCAAATACCACTCAACAAGTAAATTGAAATTTATGACATTCTAATCAAGGTTTAAGAGGGTCTGCTCCACATTTAAATTCTTTGAGGATTCATGAATTCATTCTTTGGGTCCGCATGATAGGTTACATAGTGACCTACTTCACACTTTTTCTATGAGTCTCCCAATAAATACATTACTTACCTGATGTCATATGAATCTGATGTTTGGCCTCAGTTTGATGTTTGGTCGTGACATTTAATACAGTGTTGCTGGAAATCTCTGCTGGGCTTCTTTGGACTGACAGCCCAAGGGGCTTGGCTGTCAACCCAACCTTGTATTTGTCAACCAGCCATTATATTTTTGCTGGGAGAATAGTGTTTTCTGATCATCACTTTCATCTGTTATCTAACACTGGAACAGTAGCGATCATAGACATTTTAGCGGATGTTTATGCAGCAAAGGTAAAGAATATAACATTAACACTGACTTCCAAGCTCTGATTCCTTACTTTCATATCTACCTGATTAGGTAACATTTGATGCAGTGCCCAAATTTCTGTAACTAAAGAAATTGCCCTTACTGCTTAGTTGTTGCTCTCTTATATTATCTAATGCCCTTATTTTAGGCTGGGAATTGCACAGGTCCTCAATGCATTTATCTTTTAATTAGGGGGAATGGACCATCTAAACCATGTGAAGAAAGATATTTTCCAAGCATGTATCACATTGTAGAGTCGTGTATTGGAGCTAAAAGACTGTCCCAGTCCCCAAAACTCCCTTGTTACATTTGATAAAGTTGGGGCTGTCACAAATGCAGCCATGATATATTTCTGTGCCCACTTCAAAATAACTATGGAAGAGCAATATGCTGTGTTTTTAAAGATGCTTCAGAAAATGAAAATAAGTGTTCAATGACTGAATATAGTCTCTGCAGAATACAGCATAGGATGTGTCATCAACTTCAGCATCATCAAGATTATGTAAAATGAATCTGTAGAAACATATGAAGTTTCCCATCTCTGTTTTGCTCCACGGTATTTTTCAGTTTGAACATGTACACGTGGTCTATGTATGTATTGTTTTATCCAAATGTATTTTTGACTCCTCTTTCCTGTATTGCTGTGTTAATTTGGCAGTGAAACTGTCGTGCCTCATCTAGCATTTCTGTAGCTTCATAAGCAGTTTTACTTTTTCATTTGTAGGCTGTAAGTGTATCTGCTCTGATGCACTGATCTATTCAGAAAGGAACATATTGAAAACAGAATATTTAATCTGTCTTGGCTATATACCTGAAAAAAGAAATAGATTTTATATATTTTGACTGTCACGGCCTACTTTGATTATTCAGTTACTTAATGTGTATAGTACATTTCATGCTTTTCATACTCATAATAACTATTAAAAAAAGTCTCTAAGCCTGGCAGCTGATAGCTTTACATGATTATTTCCCCCCAGAACAGTATTTTCAAAAGTGCAGAAGAGGATGCTTCTCTGTCCATTTTTAGTATATAAGCAAAAGGCTACTTTTTAGAAACAATGCCAACAGCTGCTTCTCTGTGAAATTAAGTACTCTAATGTACTGTCAGCACTTTGGACAGTAAGGCCACCTGCTTATCTCTGCATGATATTTATGCTTTTGCAAATATTTCTTGGCCTTGATTGCCTTCTACTGAGTACTTGTGCACTAAGCATCATGAATTAATAGAAGCTCTTTTCCAGTTTCAGATATTCTGAACTTCAGAATGCTCAAAAGAAATAAGGAATTTATAACAATGTTGTTATTTTTATTGGCTTATATTTAGATCTTAAAAGTGTTTAACAAAATATTGTATAAACGATTGTTATAGCACTTATATTTTGGTTAGTAAGCTCCTTTCTATTTCAAAAAATAGGGAAATTGAGGTAAAGAGTTGAAGAGGCCTATTCAGGGTTACAGAGCATGTCTTAAAACACATTAATGATTTCAAGTGTTCTGCATTTGAAACACAAAGCTACATGTGTTTCTAATATGTATCTGCATTTTTTTAATGGAGTATTAGGCAGCAGGACGGTATAATTACTTTCCTGTTATGTTTGGAATATGACCGTGCTGTCCCTTTGAAGATAAAGGTTTTGTAATAATAACAATAAGCTTGATATGATGAATAAAAAATCCTTTAAAGTTGGACAACTGGGATAAATTGTGCTCTGGAACTTTTGCTTTTGAATTTAACAATGCCCTTTTTTTTTAGAAAAAAATTGTTATTATTTTCTGTGATTTTTAGTTACCTTACTGCTCATACTGATTCTGAAGGAGACTCTGAGGAAGAAAAGAGATGTATGAAATCTCCTGATGCCATGGTGAAATCAGAAGAAGAAGACTTACTTAATTTTTTACAGCAGGTAGACAATTTGCACAAGGGTTCAGAGGATGATAAAAAGGAGGGCTTCAGACTGCTGCTTGAGAAAGATGACAAGGTACTATGGGTAAACTTAACGTTATGTTGGTATTAACTTACGCTTTGCACTGCTTTTGAGAACTTAATACAAGCTTTAAAATTCACATAGAAATGTAAGATGACATTTCAAGCATATTTTTAAAATACAGTGAAAAAGCAGTATTTCAAAGTGTTGTCAATATTCATGTTGTGTGGGCATAGGAGTTCTGCTATTTTATATCCCATTCAAATTCAATAACTTTGAGGCTTTGTTTGATGTACGTGTTCTTGCATACAACAAAGAAAGATCATGGGCTTTTTTTCTATGTAAATGATACTTACTTTTGCTGGTTTTGGAATAGTCTCTGTGAGAAAATCCTGTAGAATTAAGTGGTAACCAGAGCTACTGTTCTCAAACTATGAGCATCTAGTCTGCTCATATCTTTCTAATATCCTTCATGTGAATTTTTCCTTTGACTTTACTGGGCCAATACATAACCAGATAAAATTTAAAGGTGGTTTGATGTGCCGTGCTCAATGCAGTGTACCATTTTATTCTGGTTTGACAAGCCTTAGTTCTGATTGTATTTTCATCTGAATATTGAATACCAAGAAAGGTAGATGAGATATTAATTGTGAGTGAGTGCGGTGCTTATGACCTCCCTAAAGAAAATACGTATCACTTTGTTCAGGGGTTTGTTGTGCTTTACTGGATTACCTTATAAATGTTTATATTAAAAGAAGTTTAAACTGATTTATAAAATAAAACCTCTTTAGACAGCCTAGGGTGTTTCCAAAAGCTGTATTCTCTTTTGTTCATGGAAAATCGGTCAATTGGTTCTCACATAAAATAAAAGTAGTATGTAGAAGGATGGAAAATTTAAAAAAATTATGCCATGTTCTGATTACTTGCTTTAAGCAAGTTATTAATTTGAAGCATTATGGAAGTAAACTGTTTAAATCATGTTCTGATTGGTTTAATTATGTAGTTCTCTGCTTTCAGTATGGAAACTGTGTGGACTTCCTTTGGAGACTTGCACGTGCTTATGGAGATCTGTTTGAGATGACTGCTGATGCTGAGGAGAAGAGGAAATACGTAGTTGATGGTAAGCAGAGGAAAAATGTGTATGTAGAATGTCATCTGAATGTAGTGGAACATGTTTTGAACTTTGGTTAAGTTTTCCAGGAATTTGCAATCCAATAAATGGGAGCATTTATACTGTAATCATAATGTTTTGTGCAATAAACCACCACAGTTTACAACTTCAGTTCATTCTTTCCTCACTGAGACATCCAAGATCAGTGACAGAGAAGTATTGTGGGTCATTATCAGATGCTGTTGTCTCTGCAGATTGTGTTAAAATCCTATATTTTGTTGAGAAGCAAATTAATACAGAATGTGAAAAAACCCAGATGCTGTGAGCACAGATTCTTAATTACATCTTTGGGAGAGCAAGAGGTACAAATAATTTCTGAGTCTGGGTCAAGGTTTGTTTTTCTGCTTTCCTGTGGTAAGCAGCACTCCTGCATATCAGCAGCCTCTCTTGGTGATGGTGGGGATGAAAGTTTGTGAATCTGGAGGAGCTGTTGACCAGAAACAGAAGTCGTGTGTGACAATTGGTGTTGTTTCCAGACATCTCTCCCCATGTGTCCTGTTTGATATCTTAATCTCCACAAGATTTTGATTTTCTTCTTCGTAGCACTTTTTTTGGATGCTTTTCAAAGCATTGCCCTTTCTTTCACTGTCTGGATGGATATTGGCTAGAGGTACACTTTGTTTCCCTTTTTATTTTGTGCCTTCTTTTTATTATATTAAAACCTGCATCTTCTATACCTGTGTTGCTCTTCTCCAGTCAAGGCACTGCTCTTAAAATAATCCTTTTTGCCTTTATCTGGGCATACTTCTTTCTTTTTTTTTTCTCTCCATTGCCTCTCCCTTTTTTGGTGCTTCAAATCAGGTTTTGTAAGTGTAATCCAAGTTTGGGTTGTCTTTTGTGACACCTCTTGTTGACTTTTTGTTCTGTCAGCAGTGATAATGTCACTGACAAAGCAGTTTTGGCTGTTCTTTGTCCATCCTTACAGGCTGTGTCATGGCTTCATGCTGTTATAACATTCCATAGACAACCTCAGCTTGTTCAAGGTCCTTCCTTGTTCCTATCCTTTTGTCATCTAAATACTCCTGAAGACTTGCACTGTCTTAGCTGCTTAATTGACACTGTCTTTGCTGTAGTAGCAACTTGGCTTCTTTGTATATAAATCCTACAGTGCAGTGAGGATTATGACACAGAGTAAATAACAACAGTAAATTCTGTTGTTGAATCCTTTGCTTTTACCAGTGACTGACCTTAAAGCTGGCCAGAACTGCAGGGGACAATAAAAAGAGTGTTTTCAAATGTTAATGGCAATAGGCAGTGCAAAAATAACATCAGCTTGTATGTTATATAAAAATAACATAATAGGATGAGGGTGGTCACCTCACAAACAGGGACAGGGACAAAGCAGAGGTGTTCAACACATTCTTGGCCTCTGTCTTCTACACGATGACGGACCAAGGGTCTGACTGACAGTGCTCTGAGCTGCAGGACCATGACTGTGAGAATGATCAGCTCCCAGTCAACCCTGAAAATGTGCAGGATCTGCTGCTCCAGCTGAGTTCCTACAGATCTGTGTGGCTTGGTGGGATTCATCCAACAATCCTCAAAGAGCTAGTTAGTGTCATTGCAAAACCTCTCTTGATTTTTGAACAGTCTGGGGAATCTGGAGAGGTCCAGCTGACTGGAAGCTGGCAAACATTGTCCTGATTTTCAAAAAGGGCAAGAAGGAGAACCCCGGCAACTACAGGTCTGTCAGTCTCACTTCAGTGCCTGGTAAAATTACAGAGAAGATTATTCTGGGATGTATTGAAAAACATCTGGAAGACAATGCAGTCATTGGTCACAGCTGGCATGACTTCATGAGAGGAAAGTCCTGCTTATCCAGCCTGATTTCCTTTCATGACAAATTAACCCACCGAGTTGATTAAGGGAAGCCAGTTGATATAATCTTTTTTTTTTAATTTCAGTAAAGCTTTGGATACTGTCTCTCACAGGATCCTTCTGGACAAAATGTCCAGCACACAGCTGGATAAACACACCATGGGATGGGTGAGCAACTGGCTTATGGATCAGGCACAAAGGGTTTTAGTGAATGGGGTGACATCAGACTGGGGACCTGTCACCAGTGGGGTTCCACAGGGCTCCACCCAAGGCCCTGTGCTCTTCAACATCTTTGTACGTGACTTGGACACAGGACTGGAAGGGATACAGAGCAAGGTCACAGATTACACACAACTGGGAGGAACTGTTGACTCCTTTGAAGGCTGAGAGGACCTGCAGAGGGACTTCCACAAATTAGAGGGCTGGGCAATCACCAACCATATGAAATTCAACAAGAGAAAGTACCAGATTCTGCACCTGGGATGGGACAACCCTGGATGTATGGACAAGCTGGGGAATGAGATGGTGGAAAGCAGCGCTGTGGATCCTGGTCACTGGCAGGTTGAACATGAGCCAGCAGTGCCCTGGCAGCCAGGAGGGCCAACCCTGTCCTGGGGGGCATCAGGCACAGCATCACCAGCCAGGCAAGGAAGGGGATTGTCCTGCTCTACTCTGGGGCTGCCTCACCTCAAGTCCTGTGTGTGCAGTTTTGGGTGCCACCATATGAGGATATGTAGCTATTAAGGAGCATCCAAAGGAGGGTGACACAGATGCTGAAGGGCCTTGAGGGGAAACCAAATGAGGAGTAGAGGTCACTTGGTTTGTTCAGTCTGGAGAAGAGACTGAGGGGAGAACTCATCGCAGTTACAGTGAGGGGAAGAGGAGGGGCAGACACTGATCTCTTCTCTGTGGTGACAAGACCTGAGGGAATGATCTGAAGCTGTGCCAGGGGAGGCTTAGGTTGAATATGAGGAAAAGATTCTGCACCCAGAGGGTGTTTGGGCACTGGAACAGGCTCCCCAAGAAAGTGGTCACAGCACCAAGCCTGACAGAGCTCAAGAGGCATTTGGACAGTGCTCTCAGGCACATGGTGTCATTCTTCAGGGTGGTCCTGTGCAGGGCGAGGCGTTGGATTTAATGATCCTTTTAGGTCCTTTTCAACTCAGTGTATTCTGTGATTCTGTGACTGCACTGTAACCCCAGCTGATGAAAGATAATGGTATAGCAAAAGACAGGGAGAGGTAAAGAATGATGGAATGAAAGTGGGTCTTAGGTGTTGAGTAACCAGCCTAGTTTGGCTCATTCGCATGAAGTGGGGGTGGCGGCAGTCTTTTTCATCTCAGTTTTTGGAAGTGCTGCAGAAGGATTGAGACTGCAGGAGAGCTGGCGGTAGTTTCGTGGTTATTTTTCATTCCACTGGGTTAGAGGACTGTGTATGCTATTCTTTGTTTTTATGAAGTTAACTTGCAATGCAGAAATGTCAGTGCAGCTTAATTGGTTGCAGCTGAGACTGTGCAAACAGCAAGCATCTCATCTGAACTTCTTACTGGGAACATGGGTTTAATCAAATCACCTACTGTCATCTTTATTCAGTTAAAAAGAACTTAAGGGAAGTCTTTGTGCAAGAAGGGAACTTCAACGGGTTTATTCCTGTACCCAAGGCAGGAAACAGCTTTGTTGGTTCTTCTGACAGGTGCTTGTCTGACCTGCTTTTAAAGGCCATTCAGTCTTACAGACAACACAGTCTCCTTTGGCAGTCTAGTCCAATCCTTCCCTGATTTAACTGCATCTGAATTGAATTTTAAAGGAAAATACTAGAATTGCATATATACTTATATGTAAGTGTATGATTATATAAATGAAGTAAAGCCAGGATGTTACATTGTTCATCTGAATGTTTCTAAGAACATGAAGCAATTTCTTTGCTGCTACAGTAAATCAGATTGCTTTGTTCTTGGGAGTCACCTAAAACATGGAAGAGTATGAGAAATCCTTCTATATATTACACTCTGTTTACAGGAAAGACAAAAGCTGAAAGGGCTGTTCAGCTGGATGCCAGGAGTGCTGAGAGTCACCAGTGGTAAGTTTGAAAAAGATTTTACAAACTTGTATTTATCAAATTCAGCAAAGAAAAGCTCAGTCTGACGTCAGTTTCATAAATTAGTCATTAATATGTTTTCCTAGTTTTATGGAACTCAATTATCACCACTTGTAGCTAAAAATTACATAGAAATATTCTGTGCAGCATTTACTATAGTATATGAAACAACTCAATAACCATACTTCAATATGTACCGTGAAATGTAGATGGGAGTATTTGCTTAAGCCACTATTTTAGTGCTCAGAGAAGCCCTAGTTTTCTGTTTACCTTCCCACAACTCACAAAATAATGTCATTGACCTTGAATTTTGTCCTTTCCTTTTCTTGTAATAGTCTAAAATGTAATAATTAAAAATAGACATAGATGACTATGGAAATTTGAATTAACTTCTTTATTTTTCTTTGATCATATAGTTTTCCTCCAAGCTTGACACTTAGTTAAGTTTTGTAGACCTTGCCAGAACTAACAAACTCTGCAAATGTAAATTTTTTTTTATCAAATCAACATTATCAGGTAAAAGATAATGCTGCTGCGTTCTAGCTGATAGTTCCTCACCTTTGTATTAGTAAATTTTCCTGAGCTCCTGATTTCTTTTCTAATATTATTAGCTTTTTCTTTTCATTTTGGTTTCTATATTCTTCATTGGTTTTGTCATTGCACTTGTGGGATGGGATTTCACAAAGCTTCTGCATATCTAAACCAAATCCTTTTATCTCAGGCTCCTTTCACAATCTGAAAAAGAAGCAGCCACTTCTGAAGTTCATTGGAGCCAATTTTGCCCATTTAGTCTTGCATGAGGGTGAGATGAATTCCTCCTGGGACTCAGCTGAAAACATCTCCATTGCCAATGAAGGGAGCACATGTCAGGTAGCTCAGGTTTAGGTACTTGATTAGACACAGATATTGGCATTTAATTAAGTATTTCTCTGTCTTGCTTTCTTTCTGAGAGCAATTTACAGCCATTTCTGCTCTTTGCTTGACCACAGTCATGGCCACTTCCTCAGAATAATGCTGGTGTACCCCCCCTCAGCTAGAATTATGTGTATAAACAACCAAAAAATCACATTCAAGTATGAATCCTGCCCCTCCCTTCCTCCTCAGCCCACAAGACTGACAAAATATCCTAGTATAAATACAGCTTCACTGGCAGAAACTATTCTGATAAAACCTTACATATTGTTCAGGGAGATGTAGGTGGTCTGCTGGGCTTCACATGTGAGATCCTGTACTGGCAGGCACATCTCGCAGGGGAAGAATTACGAGTGTAGGGAGATGTGTTCCAGAGGTTAGCTCAGAAGGCAGGATTGAGAGGTTTAAGAGGAAAATCTTACATTTTTAAAGCTACTGCTTCTTGTAACAGGCAATGGATTTCTGTATAGTTTGCAATTTTCATCCTTCTTGTGTCTGGGTTGCAAGTGAACGCAAGGTTTTTATCAGTTATTGTTCAACTGATGTCTTTCTAGAGGTATAGATGGACACCATAGATTAAAAGTTTGCTATAATTTTTTTTCTTGTCTTTATTTTCTGAAATCTTTCTGACTTGATGCATGATTTTTGAAATGTGGTGTAAGTGTAATGGTTATGCTAATCTAACTTAGGCTCTAAGTACTGGGCAGAATGGACTTCCATGCTCCAGAGAGACATTGGTATATTTTTGTTCAGCATGACAATTGTTGTTCAGTCTGTGGTCCCAGTAGATACTTTTCTGCTGTGCTGCTACTTAACCAGTTGGATATGTTTTGTTATATTTTTTAAAAATTTGTTTTATTCTATTTTATTCTTTATAAAGTATTTTTACACACACATAACATGATTTCATGTTTATTTCAGACCATTTCTCAGGTTTGAGGCCATTTAGGTTTGTAAATGCATCCCCTCACAGATTACCATTTTATTTCCAAAATATTTTGTTGTTGTGTGAGTTTTTTTAAATCATTGACTTCATTAATGAAATTTCTGGAAGATAATGGACCCAGCACTAAACTTTGGGTGATGCCTATAGTGATGCTCAGGTTCACATGAACCTGGTTCTGCAACCATCTCCACAGGTGATTTATTCTAAGCAATATTTCCATGGTTAGATTTTTGAGGAACATCAGGTAGGACAGTGTCAAAGGCCATATAAAGTTCAAGGTATATCTCATTTGTTGCATTCCTCTTATAGTCCAGACTTTTTAATCTTGCCAGATTTTTTTTTATGCTGTTCGTTCACACAAAAAAAGCTTGTGTTAACTGTTCTGTATACTTATGCACTTCCAGAATAATTTATCCTGGAATGTCTTCAGGTTAAGCTGGTTTGCCTGTAACCTCCTTCTCCAATAGCAGCTATGTTTGCCTTTTTGCTTGCTGTTGGGGCTTTCTGCATTACCCACGAGACTTCAGTAGTCAGCTGTGTGTCAGATCTGGATTGTTTGAGTCTGGCCTAATGCAAATTTTTCCAGTTTATCTAAACGTTATTTCACATGTTAATCCCCATGAACAGGAAATAATATTTCAGGGAATCTTACCTGTAAAAACTGTGCTCTCAAAATTGTGTGCAGACAGAATTTTACCTGAGCTTATAAGTAGATAAGACTGTGTATGAACAGAGGACTGTGCAATACAATTAAGTCATGAATAAATAATATGTGAAAGTAATATGAAATCCATAGTTAATAAGAATATTAATAAGAGAGAAAACAAATGAAAAGAAGAAAAGCAAACAAATATTTATACAAAAATATGCTAGGATCACTAACAGGTGGTCAAGGTCAGAGATGAAGGGTAGTACTCAGCTCCAGATGGACACCTGAATATACTGTCTCTGTTATATGTGCCTACATGTGAGCAAGGGCCTGATCCTGCACTTGAGGGGGATGGAGAGAGTTGAAAGGCAACATGTGCCATTTGATGTGCCAGAATATTTGCATGGCATTGCAGATATCACACAGGACCTTCGGGGTCTCTACACTTCCAAGCCAGCATCCAGAAGTTGTGGGAAACACTAGGGCAGCTCCAGTGGCAGTAGGCGCCTGTGTCCAGGCACGGATCCTGTGAACTGAAGAGGGTCTCTGCTGTCTGTAATAGGAGATTAGATACACAGATGAGAAGCTCAGCATGAATGCAGGCTCAGTGTGAAAGCAGTCCTTCCTTTTCAAAATCCTTCCTTTTCATATCACTGCCAGCATAAAATTTTCTAAAGCTGTACAAGGTAAATAACCTTAGTCTATGTAAGATAAACCCATCTGTTTGTTACATGTAAGGCTATGTCAGTCTATATCAGCTATTGATGAGAAATCTGGTTTTCTGACCTGGACTGAAAAAAATTTTTGTTGATTTCTTACTAATTTCTGAGGAGTTTTGATATATCCAATTAGCACAACTGAGGTTTTCACTCATGTTTGGCATAGCTGCTATCTATGTTGTCCACTCATGCATTATTTCTAATGTTCTCTTAAACTGTTTAATATATTATGGCTTACTAATGAGTGAGGATTAAATGATAGGTTATTCTTTTCCTGGGCCTGTACCTTGCTCTCTGCTTACACTTAACCCTTGTGGAGCAGGGGGGATATAAGTGAAGAAGAAACTGAATTCAGCCTCATTGGTTTCATCTTTTGCCATTACTTCCTCCTTGCTAATTGTTCTGCACTTTCATTTATGGTTTTTTTTTTTCCTTCTGGTGTATTTATAGAACCTCTTCTTATTGCCTTACCTATATCCCTAGCTTAGATCTGTGCTCTTGTTTTCATTTTTAGAGTCAATTTCTTTTGGGTTTTTAAGTTAATTGAGAATTCCTCACTGGAGCTGAATTAATCTTTAAAAACTATTCCCTGCTATGACTAAAGGGTCATTTGCAGCTGTGCTTTTGAATATTGTCTTTTAATAAGTCTTCTACAGAACTTTTTCTAACATGGCATTTCTTAATGATTTCATTTT
This sequence comes from Pardalotus punctatus, assembly GCA_013400915.1. NCBI lineage: Eukaryota > Metazoa > Chordata > Aves > Passeriformes > Pardalotidae > Pardalotus > Pardalotus punctatus. Next base: position 27,906 of record VZTX01012688.1, read on the forward strand.
TTTCATTAGAAACATCCACTGTGCCTGTTAAGTAATAGTTAGGTCTATGAACCTATTTGGAAGCTTATCCCTGCTGCCTGAAAGCTCTGTTTACCAAATAAACAAGTTTTTGTGACATCTTGACCCACATAATTGTCCTAGTATAGACAGAGTTATACAAGCGAAAACATCCCTTTCCCAGAACAGGGTTTTTTTCTGTGTTATGGAACTGCTATAAGGTGTCTGCGAGACAGAACACACTTTTTGTGTCCACCAGTGGAATTTAGTGGAATGGTTCCATGAGCAAACTCTTGCTAATGTAGTCCTAGAGTTCATCTTCTTGCCTTATTTCTCATATTTACTTCAGTTAAGAAAAGATGCCATGTACCTTATTAGTATATCACCTATATTTTCTGTAAAACTATATAGTAAAATATATCAACACTCCAACTATTCAACTTACTGATCAGGATACTAACAAGTAACCAGTATTCAGCCTCAAATTAAAACTGGTAAAACATTTGCAGAACAAAGAAAGCAAAATGTCTTGAAGTAGTCTGTTGGTTTTGGTAATGAATTGCAGCTGCAAATAATTTTCATATCTGAATCCAGATTTTTGAAAACATGCGATCATACTTAATCTTGTAGTTGCCAATGAGATCAAAAACCTTCAGACTTTTTGAATGTTGACCTCTAAATAACTGAAGTCGATGGCAACACTGGAAGGGAAAAACATAGCTGTAGCTTTTTATTATTTGTATAAACACCCTAAAGAAAGGCAGAGTAAATATTCTAAAATTATTTATGGCTTTGTTCAGCCAGTGTCAATTTTTCAAGTTGTGGAGGAACTTGCATGCAAAGGTTTTCATCAGCCATTGCAGGTCCTCTTGTTTTTCCCAAGCCTCAAACAAATTCATTTTGTGGGTCAGTGATTCCCAAATGACAGCTGTGAATCCTTGCAGCTCATTTTGTATCATAGAGCATCTTTATCACCTAGATTTTAATTAGAAGTGCTATGTGAGCAGTTTGGCACTCTAGTTGCTTCATAGTTGTGCTGCTTTACAATGTTACATAAAAAAATATAGATGCGTATTAACAGTGCTTTTATTTAAAGCTAAACAATCACTTTTAAATTATTTTGCAAAACCAGTGAATTTTTATATTTGTGGGAGGTTAGGTGCTGGCCTTTCTTTAAGAGTTTGGAAGAGGTCTGGAAGGTTTCTCTGCTGTTGCCCAGATCCCCACACTTCCTTTTTTTGCTTAGGAGAACTTGTTACAGGCTTTTCAAAGAGAAAAAAGGTTACTAATTATGGCCAGTTTTCAGGACAAGATCATTGTTTGAATGGAGCTTTGGTTTGTTTGCCACAAACAAACTTGATGCTGCTGTTGAGTTTGTGTTAATCGCTAGAACTCACCTGGTGATGGGAGTCATACAGCATGTATCTCATTTAGGTGGAAGCGAAGTTAGCAAGTGAAAATCCAATAGCTTTAAGTGAAGACTCTTTCTTAACAGAGCTGCCCCCAGGAGTTTTCTCTGTCATGTGTATGAGTGTTAATCAGAAGCACAGATATTTTCACAAGCCCTGGGTTTTCCATGGAAGTGAATTCCAGAGCTTAGGGACAGCCTCACACTGCCAGGCAACACTACATAAGAGTAGTACACATCGGTTCCATTGAGGACACAAATAATCACCATTTGGGTGTTTTGATGATTTTACACAAACTTGCACAAAAAAGTGAACATGCCATCTCCATAACAGATCTAACAGATAATTTGCCAGGTTTGTAAGGTGCAATGGCATAAAAATAATTCTCTAGTGAAACAAAACTCTTCAAAATTATGGAATATGTTGTAGGATATTGTCACACTACCAAGAACTTTAAAAATTAAATCCTCACATGTTTCTAACTAAATGCTTGTTACCTGCTGCCCTTAATTATCCTTTATTTAGGCTTAGATGAGGCAGATAACTTGCAAGCTACAGACATCTGTTTCTATCATGCAGTCTGATTCTTCAGGAACTGATAGTTTGTGCAGAAATACAGGGTTTCCAACTAGTAGTTATTTGCCTTGTATTTAATTCATGGGAAGACCAAAGAAATTTTACAGCAATCTTGGCTTTTAATTATGTTTAATCTTAGTCAATTTTTAATTGCTTCTGCAAAAATAATTTAAAATTTCAAATTCAGAAGCCATTTCTCAAAAGCTGTAAGTTGTTCTATAGCAAGTGGATCAGTGAAACACTGCAGCGTCCTCATGCAAGTCCAAAGGAAGAAGGTTTGACCCATGAAAATATCTGTTTAGTACAAGCTTTTTGCCACAATGGTCAGAGAGGAAGTCATACTGGCAACCTAATGATCCTACATTTCTATCAAGGAGAATTGTTGTGTTACTGTCTCTGAAAGCTGTTGTTTCACTCTGTTTCCACATTGGTGAAGACTATCCTGCTAATCTCTTCAAGACTGTATTTCCATCTGTAACAACTGTCTGTTATAAAAAGAAAAGTTAAATTTCTGGAAACAGGAATTTAACGCAGTTGTGGGTTTCACAGCCTAAGGAATGCAGAACATGGTGTCCACATGTTCTACTAGTGAACTTCTGTGAATACACATTAACAGCAGCATTTTTTCTTGACTTGGTATACTGCATATGTTGCAATAAATTCAGCCAGAATTCTTAATGTCCTTACCTTTGAGGTTTTTTAACCCAAAATAGGGTTTTTTTTCCCAAGTTTTTGGAATTGTTACCTACGCAAGTATGTGCTACATTTGATGTTTTCTTGGAGCTCAGCTTCAATGCTCTGGTGAATTTTTAGTATGAAAAATGTATTTCTGCCAGTTTCTAGAGTGTAGATTCAGTTAAATTCCAAGAAGAAGGAAAGGGGAATGAAAGGAGAAAGGAAAGGAAAAAGGAATGGAAAGGAGAAATCTCCCCATACAAAAAAACACCTAAACACTTCACTTTGCACCTTGGCACATCTTACTTTGTGTGTTACACATTCTCAGAATCTTACACGTTCTCAGCCACTGCTTCCATGCCCCCATTGAGGATGGTCACATCAAACCAATACTCTACCTTTCCATGGAAACTTTGTGTCAGATGCATTTTTGTAGATGAAATATTTAGGTAGGAAAGTGATACAATATGAAGTATGCAAAACTGGGATCTCAGGAAGGGTAATGCAGCAGGGATCATAATCAGTAATTTAAGTTGCAAAATCTCCTAACACAGAAATTGGTATCTCATTGAAATAACATTAAAAAGAACTCCTGCAGGTCTCACTGCATTGCAGACACTGTCAGAATATATAAATGGGTGAAACCTGTGAGTGAGGGAGTCAGGGGCTAAAAAATAAGATGGCATGCACAGAACTGAGCTTTGCAGAGATGAGGAGATGCAAGAACACAAATATTTAAAACTGGAATGAAAATGAACTTTATTTTCACGGGGCCTCTTGTGTGCTGCCCACACATTAGCTTTTGTTCACACTACCTTACATGTTAAATATTTCTTGGATGAAGAGGAGGGAGTGAAAAACAGCTATGAAACAGATTAATTTAGTTCTTTGATGGTGGTAAATATCACAAACTTTCCTCCCATTTGCAAAGTCTTGCCAGTCGCAATTAAGAAAAACTTTCCTATTGATACTGGGATGCTAAAATGGAGATCTAGATTTCCAAAGTCTACATGAAATAAAAAGTTTTTTTAGATTTGTGATATATAAAAGGGTATATAGAAGAGGGAGGAACAAGTCTGGGAAGTTGCATGTTATTTCTGATTTTGGCCATGTGAAAATTATCAAGGAAAAGGTAAGTAATGCTGTATTTAAATTCCCTAGTGTGGCTTAATCTTCATTTGAGGGTTCAAAATCTCTTCTGTTAATCTGTCTCATATAGAATAAACTGTGATTGACAGAGTCTGAAGCGTTGGTATAATTTTTTATATTAAAATCCAAATTGAAATAGCAAAGGTATACCCCTTACCGTTTTGCCTGGCATGAATACACATAGAAATTCTGTAGCACAAGAAGGGAAAATGTTAATTCACTTTGATCTGGACCTTCTGCGTGAGGGCTACATAGGTACTTGGCAACCATCTCTGTCGAGCAAAGTTTCTTGCAAGTCTGAGTTTCAGCGACATCATTTGTAACAAAGGAACATGGAGCTGACTTATTCTGAGTTTGTTAGATTGGGTTTGTGCTTATTAAAGGTGCGTTAACTGTGGGTGATTAATCATATGCTTCAACACTGTGTTCAGTAACTTTTCCATCTGGGAATAACATTTTTTTACACCAACTGAAGTACTGTGTCTGTCTTAATGAGGTAATTATTGTTGTATTTATTTATATGAATGTGTCTGGGCCTGTTTTTTTTACATTACCCAGGAGTAACATCAGCTCAGCAAATAGGCCATTCCTGGTAGCTCTTCACTGATTCGATTTCCTCTTTTTCTCTGTGAAGGCACTGTGAGCAGTACTCTGATGTTTAGAGGGTGTGAGGGGGGCAGTGGTTGTGGAGAGAACCAGTGTCGCTTGCTCTACCAACAGACGTGCTTTTTACCCATTTCATTAGATACTTGCACATTGTTGTGTGATAATCTTCTTAGTATTCCCCCTGTCACCACGAGATGGGGCAGGTGACCAGGGAGCGCCGGGACCGTGACTGGCCTGCAGAAAGAATCACATGAACTAGATGAAAGCGTTTCTAGTTACTCCCTGCCTCACTTTCTCTGGTCATTTTCTTCACCATGAAAGTGGTGAGGCACTGGAACAAATTGCCCAGAGAATGGGCATCCCTGGACATACTCAAGGCCAGGTTGGATGGGGCTTTGAGCAACCTGGTCTAGTGGAAGGTGCCCCTGCCCATGGCAGGGTGGTTGAAACTCCATGGTCTTTAAGATCCCTTTCAACCTAAACCATTTGATGATTAATATTACTTTTTGCACCATTGAAAATAAAAGTTTGCCTTGTGTTTTAAGCTATCTGAAAATTATTTAAAATGTAAAAAAAATATTTTCAGGAGAAAAAGAGCACCTTTTTTGTTTTGTTTTGTGGGATCTTTTAGAAATGAAATTAATATCTAAAATGCCATAGAACTTCAAAAATGAAACAATTTCTATCAATTGGCTGTCTAGCCCATTTCAGAAGCATAAAATGAAAAAAAAAACCAAAATAAATAAAAAACCTCCCAAAACCTGAACAATACACAAAAGCCATTTTTATTTTTTCCTTGGAAAAATAATGGGTTTTTAAAGTTAGTAGGTTAGCTTACTTTTAATTCGTTGAAAACTTTATTGGGATTTCCCTCCCAAGAGATTTTAGCTGTAAGTAGAAGTTTTTCTTTGAACTAGTTTAAACTAAGGCCCTCTTTCTTGTCACGCACAGACAGGGAAATACTGCAAGATGCTGGATTAGCTTGTTCGCTTTTCATTGTTTTCTTTTGTAGCAGCAATCCGTTTAGCTATGGTATGCTGAGTTTATCTGATTAGCACTTAATGAGTGAAGGGAATAGGGGCAATGTTGCCTGAGTTACTTAACCCTAATAAAGTTTTCACTACCTTCCCCCTCTTTCTAAATACCTGAACTTTCCTGACCCCCACCCCTTGCTTTTTCCCTCAACTGCAGCTCATTCCCACACGAAATGCGCTCCCACTGCAGCTCTGTCAGCACTAGTGCTGCCATGAGCTGAATTTTGTCCAGTGCGCAGTGGTCACAACATGCATCCTGCTCAACAGTGTTTGACAGTCTGTCTGGAGCTCTTGCAAACTCAACTGCTGTTGTTCTGCTGACTCCGTGCCTTACCTGGGAACAGTTACTGACCAAAAAGTGCAACAACCTGTGGCATAAGTATTTCTAACTTAAAGCCATTAGGTATACCTGTAAGCAATGAAATAAGTTCTTGAGTTGTGTTAGCAATGATATTTTAATGAGGATTCACTGGAGCTTGAATAATTACTTTATATAAAGAAATTCAAGAAAGCTGATATTTAGTGCTTAAAAACTGTGTGTACCATACAGATTGTGGTTCTGTTATCATAATTAACTCAATAGGCTTTTTGCATAACTCATGTTTTCCTCTGGTCTTAAACTTGATTTCCCTCTTCTAGGATTATTTTTTATTTTAATTTGGTGTTGCTTTGTAAAATACTTGATTAAAAAGCAAAATTCTGAAAAAAAGAACAATAATTTAAATGAGGTTTTGCTGCTTAACTGTATCTTTGGTAGTTCTGTTCATTTTATACAGAAATGGAAAGCTGTCTTAATACCAATGAAAATAAGCCCAAGGAATTGGATATCTGAGATAGATTCCTTATGCATAGGGGTCCTATAGCTGTTAAAGTAGTAAGAAGTAAGCAATACAAATTTAGGTGGACTGTCAATAAGATAATAGCATTGCTTAGGAGATCTGAATCTTTATAGGTAGGGACCTCGGAAAATATTGCTTAACAATACAAATTATTTTATGGAAATTATCCCACATTTTTTATTGCTCAGTGTCCCCAATTTATGATTATCATAGTAACAATAATAGAAATAATGATCTTAACAATAGGCATCTAGTAATAGCAGTAGTGATCCTGTTAGAGCAGAATGTGTGTTTATATTTTTAAATAATTTTAAAGATACTAGAAGAATGTCAGAAGTGCAGGAATGCACTGAGGTGCTTGAGAAGGGTAGAAGGCAGCTGTAAATGTTTTTGAGGTGTGTGCAACTTCCTACTGTGCACACCCCAAGCATTTGCCTTCCTGGGTGAGGTTCTGCAGCTGGTGGTGCTTGCATTCCCAGTACAGTGCAGAGCACAGTGTGTCAAGGTAAACTGCTGCCAATGGTAGAGCCAGTCTAGAAGTGTCACACTCTGAACTAAATGGCTGAAATTTTGGAGGAGAAATCTGTTTTTTCACTTAAGTGACAACCCAGATAGTGTCATTTGAACTTCTCCTTGTTTCCATTGTTTTGTTTTGGTTTGTGTTTTTGTCTATTTGAATACGTATAGTTCATGCCAAGCTTCCATCCAGCCGTCCAGATGGAAAAAAAACAGGTGTAAATGTGTGCATTAGGTATTGAAATATTTTGTAATTTGATTCAAAGGTTTATTTAAATCACAAAAAGTATGTGTGTGTGTTTTTCTTTTCCCCTCTCAGGTTTGCAATTATGTGTGGCTATATGTCTCAGTTTGAAAGTGTACAAAACAAAATCAGGAATGGTTATCTCTTTAAGGTATGTTTTTGTAGGATTTGGGGTTGGTTTTTTTTAAGCTGTTCCTTTATTTCCTTATAGAGTGTCAAAGACAGGTTTTTCCAACACAATAATTCAGCCTCACAAGTTTATTTTGGTGCTGAAGTTAAATTGAAAAGGTTATTGTTATGTATGCAACTAGATTTTATGCTTGCAAAATACAAGAATTGAGATAGGACTCTGGGAACAGCATTAGGATTTCTGGTTTCCTTTGTAGTCAAAGCAGGGAGGAAAGCGAATAAAAATTCTGTTTAGAAAATCAAAACATATGAAATAGTAAGTGATGAACCAACACAGTTCTGCAATCATCCTTCATGTCACTTAACTATGTTTGTTTTAACATTGTCCTTTCAAAGGTAATTGTGTTTTTATAGAGTTAGCTGTTTGTGTTACATGTGCTACTCTCCCCCTCCTTGTCCTCAGCATTGCTTAGACACTTTCCATCCATCCCTTACCCTCAAAGCTGGCATCCCCCCTTTCTGGGTGACAGTGAGAGGCAACAGACATGTTCCAGTTTCTGGGGAATGACTGGGATAGGTTCCTCTCACATCGTGTCCGTGTTAGGACTTGGAGTGTGGTGGAGCTTTCCTATTAGAGAGCATTAGTTTACATCTGAGCTGTGCCAAGTGAGCTAAGCCCCGAGGACTGGGACAAGCTGGGAACGAAGGGAAAATGGCAAATAACACAAATGCTGCAGCTGTTTAAGGATGGAGTTTTAAAAGAGTCTGTGGTGTGAGCAGTAGCCATTTCAGGGAGGTTTTCCTCCTGACAAGTAAATCCTGAAATCTGTTCATTTGCGAAAATAGTAGTAAGAAAACATAGCTCCTATCTGAATAGTTTGTGGATATGATAGAATAATAGTTTCTTAGATCTGTGTAACTCAAATATTTTTGTGACTGGCTTAATTAGAAAGACAGATATGTGGGGGGAATAAAGAAATATTCAAATGAAATTTTTTTGAGAGGCAAATGGTAGGGGTGAAATAACGTTTATTTTTTCTTCAAACTCAGGTTGAGCAATAAGAGCTTTCTTTGGTAAATTAAGGAGAGAAATAAAGGTACTCATGACCTGAAATGAAAATGTTTTTGGAAGAAGGACCTCATTAGATACTTTCTAGGTTTTGTTGTTTCTCTATAAACAGAATAATTTTATTTTCTGACTTTCCCATTATAGTAACAGTTGGTTGTGTCAAGTACCATTTCATTGGGGCAGTCACATTGCAAGGTGGAAAGAGCTGTGCTTCAGTGATGGGTGCTGGCATATAAGATCTATTCAAGAGTAGTCGCTTCTTCACTGATTTGATCTGTGATAGTTTCCTAATACTAACTGTAAATTAAATTAATTTAATTGAAGTTGTTGCCTTTTTAAGACAAAAGTTCTTGAATTACTTGACTGAACTTTAGAGCTGTTTAGTCATGTTCTACATACAGAATGCCTTCTTGTATTGTGTGCAATGTTGCTAAATGATTTTGTGGTTTCCCTCCATGAGGAAGGGATTTACTAGTTAAAATATTTTTGGGTTAGAAGACAATAGCAGCAGAAGAGAATTTCTGATTTGTTTCTGACTTGCAGCAAACTACTTAGAATGTAAACACACTTGCCAAACAAACATCTAAATTGATATTAATTTTCTTTCCAATAGGAGCACCTAGACAAGGCAATTGAACTTAAGCCTCAAGATCCCTTTTTATATTACCTAAATGGAAGATGGTGCTATTCAGTAAGTTGTGTTTTATTTATCTAACATATGAACTGAGTATACTAAAAAATGATAATGCACTGATAATTAAATAGTGGGACATAAGACAAAGTAGCTGTTTATTTAAGTAGATGTTATGAGATAAATGAAGCAGACATTTACATTTCCTGAATTAATTACCAGATGCATGATGCTTACAGCTGACCATTCCTGCAAAGTAGTTAGATAGAATTTGTTTGTATGTCCCTCACTGCTGTGTTCAGGTTTTTTAGCTGAATGAATGAATGAATGAATGAATGAATGAATGAATGAATGAATGAATGAATGGAAAGTAACTGATATTTTGAAGGGAGGAAAGATGACCTCTTGATTTCACTTCTTTGTTCTGCCACAAACATTCTATGTGAACCTGGGCAGGTAATAGCCTTTTGGTAATTTTATTCCCCATCCTTAATTTAAGGCACTTCATGTTGTGGGATATGTCTGTGGCAGCAAGAATACCATACTGGCTTGGGAAATTCCAAGGGAACGTCTAGAAAATATTCATGCATAAAAATCTGTAATTCACCGATGAGTTTTGTAAGAGATGCAATTTATGTCATGCCAGTACAACATATGCTTTTAAAGATTGTTTCGGTTATATATTATATTTTTATTTATATATTATAGAGATTATATTAGACTGTTGTAGATTACATAGTGGTAAGTACTCATATATGAAAAAATAAAATAATTGTTTTACATGATTAGCTGTTAATCAATTTTTTAGAAGAGTTGTGCATTAATGAGAGAGTTGTCTTGGTGGTAATCCACATCTTTGAGGGCTCAGCAGGCTATCCTTACTGCTTCATCTCTAGTGCTGTGAGGGATCTTGTTGGGAGAAAACATTCCTTCATAGTCTATGCTGTAAAAGATCACTGTGAGTCTTCTCAGAATAATAACTGCTAATGCACAGTGAATTCCAGCCAAGCCTTTTTCTTAGGGATGCTTCCAATGCGAGTCGCTACAAAGTGTCTGCAAACTGGAAAGGAGTTGCTGTGACACATTGCAGACTTTGCCTTTATTTGCCTTCATGCAAAGTAATCTTTCAGCGGTTTTTTTCCGTTCATACATTTAACTTTCAAAGAGCTTTCAGCAATTATGCTTTTCTTGTTGATTTAAATAAGGAATGACACCACCTTTTTCAAGGAACTTGGCATTTTGCTTTTTGTCGCAGTGTATTCTTGAATATCAGCATTAGCTATGCTAAAATAAATTGCTGAAGATGGTCCTATAGTGTGCTTGCTGTCCTGCCTCGGAGAAGCATCTCTCACCAATGACTCCTTAAGCACTTTTATACTGTGCTGTGTCCAACAACTGACTGCAGCTTCCATTTATGCCAAACACTCCCAGATGTTTTTCGTGGCTTATTTCTCAGCTGCTGCTTTTTGGAAACATGCAATCTCAGTATACCTCACTTTGTTCTTATTGCACTTCTTTTTTAAACTCTTGTTTCATTTTTATGATAATCACCACTTCCTGACTGAGTAATACATGTGGTTTGTTGTACTGTACTGTTACAAATTCATATTCCACACTTGCAACATCTATGCAGGGCTTCCATACTAAACATTGAAACCACAGATTAGCATTTGCTTTAGGTTATGACCTGACCTGCATTTATTTAAGTGAAACAATCTACCTAAACAGATGTAGGTGCTGAAATATGTAAGGATTGATTTCAGATTTTCAGATTTCTGTTTTTCTTCCTTTTTTTTTATTTTTTAATTTCTTGCCTTCTGTGACTGCCATGACAAAACAGTAATCTGAAGCACCTAGAACAGATTTTCATGCTCTAAATAAATACGAGTATAGAACTGAATAACATCTTGTTTTAACTTCTGGCGCTGTCAGCTCAAACTTGCCATCTTTGCACACTTTCAGTAGCAGGATGTGAGGTCATTTGGAAACATTAGTTTTGGGGCATTACTAGTTTTTAAGCCTAGCCCAGTGAGGTTGATAATATCCTCACTAGTTTTAGCAGAGTGAGTTGATTTCTGTGCTGATGCACTATCACAGGTTTTGGCCATTCCTGTGCTATAGGTACTCATAGGAGCTTGTGGAAGATGTGCCAAATTCCTTGCTCCTATTCTGCCGACTGGGATGTTTCATGCTGTGGTAATTATCCCAAAAGTAGACTGTTGGCTGTGGCATTGTTTCTAAATACTTCTTCAGGGTAGAGATTATGATGGAGTGCTTGAAAAATTCCTTTGTCACTCCTCTGTACCAGCACCTGTAGATAGAGTGATAATGCTCCTCTTAAACGCTCTGTTTTTAATGTTCAGTCTCAGTGTTGCTGAGGCTGGGAAGGCTGTGTTGTCCAGTGTGAGAGAATTAAAGAAGAAAAAGGGATGAGGCAAGTAGGTTAGTTTTTACATTTAGCCTAGCTGACTTTGGGATCAAGTTAGGATTGGCCACAATAGATATTGGTTCCAAGGGTATTTTTGTCTAATTTTGGTCACATATTCTTTCATTAAAGCAGTGTAGTTAAAAAATATAGCTAGTGTTTGATATTTTATAGGCTTTGATAACAGTTTTGTGAAATCTGATGTACTTAAGTCTTTCTAGTATAGTCAGATATTTCACATTCACTCCTGATTTAGTATTAGGGGATCCTGTTACTATTGTCTAGCATTGGATTTTTTGGATGACAAACTGAGAAAAATAGGAATTGCATAAGAGTCTGTAAAGGGGGATGCTTCAAGTGTTGTAACTCAGGGTTATGGTTCGTTTTCACAAATGAAGATCTGTTGAAAAGACTTTGAGGTAAAAAATATAGAATTGTAGAATCATCAAGGTTGGAAGAGACCTTCAAGGTCATCAAGTCCAACTGTCAACCCAGCACAACCCAGTACCACTGTTCCCCCAAACCAGTGGAGGCAAATGGAGAAGATTTGTTGGAGACTGAAATCAATATCCAGAGACTGCATGCTGAACTAGTAAAAGCCGTTTAATTCATGATGTTGTGCCAGAATTGGGCCTCACTGCCATTTCTCACCTTCCTCAGTCTAGTGCAGTCCTTTGCAAGGAACAATGGTAGATCATTGCCAAGTTTCTTACTCAGCAGTTATTCTTGCTGGGACAGAAACGAAGCTGATGCAAAGTGTCGTGGCACCGTCCAGCAGAAGGGATGAGCTGGATTTTCACTGCCTCACAGCAGCTGGGGTTTGTCTGTGATGTAGAGCCATTGACAATTGTGCACCATCTTTTCTGAAAATCAGTTTTTGCTGTTTCTTGTTTTTCTTACTATTGTAAAGTCGATAGAGCTGTACAAAAGAGAGAGATCATAGAATCATATAAGCTGTGTTAGAAAATTACTTCTGGTATGACGATTAGGCAAGATTTTCACAAGTCATTTCACAGGTGTCATCATGGGCAAAATTTTGTGTGTGAGACCTACTGTGTATACAACAAGTGAATGGATCTGTGGTGCATGGTGTATAGGAATAAGTTTTATTTCCTTAGAGTTTTGGGCACAATTATCTGATAATTCTTTATAATTGTATGTTCATAGGGCTTTTAAAATTTTTTTAATGTTTCATATGGCTTTTAAAACAGAGTATTATCTATTTAAGACTTATGTCCGTCTACTTGCCATTACTGGACAGGCACAGAACAGCTAGCATGTACTTGTGAAAGTGGATCAAAGTCTCTGGTAAATGAAAGTAGGGTGTTAAAAATTAGATCTCTTGGGATTTTCTTTTTGCAGGTTACATGCCATGTTTTGGATTTGTCTGTGGTGAATCCCAGTATCTCTTTAGGTTACATCAGGGAACAAATTGATCCAGTTCCTTTGTGTGCTCTCTACGTCTGCTTCCCTTACTGGAAAGTGAAAATACCAATTCAAGTTGGAGAAATACTTAAATGCCTGTGCAGAATGTCCTGGTTCCTCAGCTGGCAAGAAAGAATATTTTTGTTGGAAGCCAGTATTTCAAAATCGGTGTCCAGTTACTTAATCTCTTCCAGAAGTCAAAACATTGCAAAATGATTTAATACAATTTTACATTAATATATTGTAATGAAAAAGAAAAAGAAACTCTCTGGGGATATTTAATTAGGTGCCATTAATATTTTACTGAAGCTGGATCAATGAGGTGGTTTGCCTTTGTGGAAGACAATTGTGTGATACGTCTTCAGTGAGCTATTAGCAAGGAAACATTGGAAGAGGATATCCTTTAGGGCTGAAAGTCAACCCTGGATGATTTTTCAATCCAAGCGGGTCAGTTTCCTTTGTACCAACATCCTGGAATTTGAAAACAGCTGTCAGTGAGCAGGGTTTGTTTCTCATAAAAAACAAACAGAAGACAAAAATCCGGCCAGTGTTTTAGTGTATATATATATGTGTGTGTGTGTGTGTATATGATTTTTGCTGTTCCTAGGCTAAGGAAGAGAAAGGGATATTATGAAATCCATTTTCCCAGTATTTAGGGGAGAACCGCATTTTTTGCCTTGGCCGTCAGAGAAATGAGAGGCCTGATGGAAGAGTGCTGAGTGAGCTTTACTTTCATCTGCAGTTTAACTCTGGGAGTGCTTTCCTTCCATCTCTGGTACTAACAGATTTGGGTAGAATAAAGGGATGATTGGCTTGTTCTTTGACAGAGATCTGTAGAAGAGGTTGGTTGAGAATCCCTGTTTGCTTTGGGATTCTGTAGAGTGGCCTCCTCTCCTTGGCAAAGGCCAGGCTTTTATGATGACTCACTCCCCTCCAGCTCTAAAAAAGATCAGGAGTTGGCTGATGGTTCCTCAGGCCTTTGTTGCTCTTGAGTGGGTGAGACTAGCTCTCGTTATGTATGGCAGCTGGGGACCGATGTTCCTAGAGTGACCTAGTACATTAAAACCTGATATTCTGGGGAAACACAGTGTTCCTTGCAGTGCTGCTGTGAATTCTCAGCCTTCTGGCAGGGCTGACATAAGGGTTTAGGAGACCTAAAAAACCAAAACTCACTTAACATTTGGAAATCATCTGTAGGGCAAAGCCAATCTTCATTCCTTAATTTTGTTGTTGTTGTAGCTATTACTTGCTACAGTAGCTGTTTTCCTTATTACTTTCTGCTGTCCTCTACCCCTCTTGGAACATGAACTAAGTGAAATCATGGTTCTGCTGTAGTTGATGACAGTTACACTCTCTGTGTACTTGATTTTGTATGAACCTGCAGGTACTCTTTGCACTATTGGAATAACCTTGCCATAGCAGTCAATTCTGCACTACAGTAGGGCATGCTGTGCCAGGGGTTCCATTTCCTGTGCTTGCCCCACAGACAGAGAATGCTTAATAAGCTTGCTTGGTATAGTAGGAATGATGTTTCCATGTCATTCAACATGGTGCAAGATCTACTCAAATAAGGTTTTTCCAAATTAAAGACTGTTCTTGTGTGCGTTTAGGGGAAGGGTATCATGTCCTCTGGGACACAATTTTGTGTATTGCATATAACAGGTCTTTTCCATTTGTCCCACTTCAGTCGTAGAGGGGTGCAGACAGACTCAGGTGGGGCACAGTTGAGCTGTTGTGATGGAATTCACCTTACTTGTCTTTAGCTATCCCCAAGGTCTGTGCTCCTTTTGTAGTTGAAGGAAGGAAAGAAAAGAAAAAGAAATATAGGAGTATTCATCCCAGGCTAATGTAGGTGAAGAGGAGCAGCCTAATGGGAGTGCCTCTATTTGTACTGACCACACGAGGAACCTGGACAGCTTTTATAAACTAGGTACTTCATATATGGAGGGCTAGAGTTGCTGCAACAAATTCATCAAGCCAGTGGCATATAAATCTGACTGCTGAAAACATCACAGAACTCTCAGATTGTCTCTGGAATAGTCACACAGTATAATGCTGGATAGAGTGCACATTAAAAAAACCCCCACTGTTGCCACAGAATAATAGAAGCATTAAGGTTGGAAAAGACCTCTTAAGATCAGGTCCAACTGTTAACTCAGCACCGCCCTGTTCAGTGCAAACCCATGTCCCCAAGTGCCACACCCACATGTCTTTGAACACTTTCAGGGAGGTGATTATACTGTGTCCCTGGGCTGCCTGTTCCAATGCCCAACTGCCCTTTCAGTAAAGAAAGTTTTCCTAAGATCCAATCAAAACCTCCTGTTGTTGCCATTTCCTCTGGTCCCATCACTTGTTACGTGGGAGAAGAGACTGACCCACACCTTGCTACAACCTCCTTTCAGTGCAGGTGGGTTTGTGTGACGTGCTTACATGCATTTCACTTTTAAACGTTGTTTTAGCTTGGTGGGATTTATAAAATAAAAATGGCCAACTGCATATATGTTTGGGCATTTTAAAAATTTGAGTAGTGCAAAGCAGCACCCAAGCCAGACAAAATAAAGACTAAAACCTCAGTAAATCAGTTCTGATTAAATCTCAGAAGAAAATAAAACAACTGCCAGGAAGAACTTGTGTTTTCAATAGTTAATTATAACTCCACATGGAAAAACTGCAGTTTTGTTTCTTCACTATTGCATAACAGCAGACATGAGTGTGGTAATTGTATCTATGCAGTGTATGTATATCTCCAGGGTGTTGTGTGCTCTTGCAGAGAACAGTGTAGGCATATACATTCCCTTTATTTTTACCCCCTCTCTTCCTCCCTCTGTAGCTACCTCCATCTTGATGTGATGGACCTAGCCGTATAGAAACCCCCTTCCTCTTCCAAAAGAAGAGAGAACACTGCATCAGTAGATAGGTATGAAGGAAACAGCTATTTGCAAAAATTCTTTTAATAACTTGCAGAATATGTCTCAGAAACTATGCAACAGTGAGGGAAATGAAATGGGGAAAGAAATTATATACATACCTACAATTAGAAGTTTTAAGGAGCATGCTGCAGTTTGTAACACAGTGGGAAAGCACTGCAGGGACAACAACACCTTGTTGCTTCCAAGAGTAAGAACTCCATGATGTCTGGAGAGCTTTTGTAAAAAATACTTTACATTCTTAAAGCTTCAAGGGTGAGATACGTGTGAAAGAATGAAAACAAAAGCTTTATTTTCGTAATACTGTTTCTCTCTGGGTTATAATTTTTAGTGTTTTTATGTCAGATGCTTACTGATAACATGTAGCAAATAAAGCATTGGGACCCTGCTGAGCAGCTAGCAGGACTTGACCAGGATACCTTCTGTTTCCAAGCAGTGTTGCTCTTACGTAGCTAGAAACATTGGGACCAGATGAGAAAACATGGCCCTATGCATTTTCCTGTTGTGTGCTGACCTGTATCTCTAGTCTTTGCAATGGTATTTTTAGGGCAGTTTGCAACAAGAAGTAGATAGAACTTGATGTCTGCTCAAAAAAGAAGCATTCTGGTTGGTAGCTGTGGACAGCTATGAGAGAGTGGATTCTCCTGTTTTACAATTATTAATTGACATCTGCTAGATAATTGCTGGTATAGGTGGAACTGGTAGGGAGAGCAGCAGCAGCCCTGCAGATATTCAGAAACCAGGGAAGGAGGCAGGAATGATCTAAAACCATCCAAAACCGTTTAAAATTTTATAAAAGTAGGACAGACTTGGCTTCAAGGCTGAACTCTGTTGAATTGCAGCTCCTTCTGAAAAAGTGATGTCCCTACATGATTCATATTTTACCTCCAAGTCTCTGATGAAAGGGTCTGTTTCTTTGCCTGTGTGTATCTCTTCTCTGTGTTGTCTCTGCACAGATCAGGCCAGAAAATACAGAACCTTGTTTTTTACCATTTTTTGACTCGTCTGTGCTGTGACAGGAGCCATCAGTGCTGGGGCTCAAATACTGACGTGGAGGAAAAAAATCGTGACTTTTCTTTACAGATGTGGTAGAAGCGTCTGAAGGAAAGTGGCTTCACTTCTCCATTTAAACAGGCTCTTCTTTACATTGCCTTTCATAGCAACTCCATCCTTTGCTAGAGATGTGAGGTGTGTTTCGCTGGGTTGGATGATGGAGCCAAATATGTTATAGCAGTAACCAAATCAATTTCTGTCAGGTGTCAGTGTATGTAAGGGAAGAAGCCACGTGCATTTTGTGGCAATATGACAGTTCCCTAAAATCCTTTTATAGCAGCTCATCTTCCTGAAATGAGAAGAGGTCATTGGCAAGTGTTGTCAGATTGGAAGAGCTAAAAATGAAGCCTATTTCCTAACAGTGGTTGTCACCAGCTTTTCTGTAATAAATGAACTTGTTTTACAAGGTCTAAAAACACTTCACATTTTTCCTTTAGCAACAGCTTTTCATAATGTAGAAAAGTAGTCAAGTACCTAGATTATCATGCAAAGCTGTCTATCTCATGAAAACCTTATCAAGTTTCAAACACTATTTCTAGCCTTAGGTTTTTTTAAAAGGCAAGGTGCTGTGAAATCTAAAATGTACTTTAAGCTTTGAACATGGTGATAATCTTATATTGAGGATGTTGGTGTTTGGTCAGGTGACTCTAAAATCCAAAAGGCTGCTTTGAGCTGGCCAAACTGAAACTATAAAGCATTCCTTTACAGGTTCTTTTCCAAAATGTGTTGCATAAGTAGTACAATACAAAAGACAGTATTTACTGCAAAACCAAGAAGCAACCTTAAAGAAATTTGAATTTTTTTTTTAATTATTTTTTTTTTTTAAATTCTAGGTAGCTCAGTTGTCTTGGATTGAAAAGAAAGTAGCTGCTGCTCTCTTTGGGACTCCACCAACTTCAACAGTAGAAGAAGCATTGCAGAATTTCCTTAAGGTAAGTACTAGCCAAGGGTTTTCCTGTGTTGCTGTTTACCAAGTGTTATATGTGAGTATTGTCAAGATGTCTGTTCAACAGGCTACACTCAGTAGCTATAAATTTGTGGCTCTTCTAAATGCCACTGAGCTCTCTATTAAAATATTTCTTTTCAGTTTTAAAATTAGTTTGGACGTGAGTGGCTAGCACCTTTCTTGTCATTATTTAGTTTCGGGAAATTCTCCAATTAGTTGCCATAGTTAATAGTTATTGAATTGAATGAGATATGGATATAGATTAATTATGTATGCCGTTGCAACAAATGAACCATAGTGATAGTTGCTGATTTGCCCATTTCTACAAGAGGGTTAACATAGGCAAGGAAAACTTTGACATTGTGATGCTTCTCTTTTTCTGATCTGAACCTCTTTTCCATTGAATTTCAGCAGAAGCCTTTCTTATTTGTGGAGATGAAATTGCCTTTGTAGTGAAGTAGAGAAGAAAGCTCTGTCATATAGGTCCATGTTCCTGGGCATTCTACTTTACAGTTACAAGAAAACACCACATGAATAAAATAATCTGTCTTTCAGTGTCATCCATATGAATAATTTCTACTTCTGGAGCTCAAAAGCATAAAAGTTTTTCACTTGGCTGAATTCAAAAGCATAACCTTCTATCATTACAGTTGCTTTCAGAAAGTTTTTCAAAGAAATTGGACAGGTATATTTTCTTCACTATCAGAAGTGCTTGTTTTCTGTGTTCTTAGCCTATTTAAAGATTGAATGATCTCCTGAATTTTGGACAGTACAATACGTTACCATCTTCCCAGTTTAAGAGATTTTATCTTTAAGGTCAAATTCCAAAAGTGGTAGAAATAATTTGAAACATTTGCTTTAGCTTCGGGGCATTTTGTGGTGGGCTGCAGAGTGACTGTGGTTTCAAGTAATCTTCAGCAACAAAAATCAAATTACTGTCTAAAAGACAACTGTTTGGGTTTCTTTTTCAATTGTTTGATTCTACGCAGTTGTGGTGAAAGCAGCATTGTTTTGGTCCAAGGATTACAGCTACTATAAATTCCACTGATGTAATTTTTCCCTCCCAAAAAGGAGGCTGTTTTTTGATTAAAAGCTGCTTCTTTGTTAGTAAAATATTTATTAAGGTTTTTACTCATCTTTAAAGCTTCTATATCCTTCATGTGTTTTAAAAAGAACTCATTCTTGAACTTTTTTAATTACCTGAACTTTTCAGAAGATGATAATTTGAAAAGAAGACTGAACCCAGAGCTAGAAGATATGAGTCTGTGGAAGAGAAATAATTGTAAAATCGATCAACACAGTTCTTTACTCCTTATACAAAGTGTGAATGGTTGTTTGCTTTCTTATTTCTTTGATGAGGAAATAAATATTAATAATCTAGAGACAGCAGTATCTTCAAACTTACCACGTAAGTGAATGAATCCAAAAGATCTTGTACAGAATGACCTAAGATCTTTACAGAGCACTTAGGGAAAGAGGAGAGCAAGCAGTGTAGAACATTTTTATGTGTTCACTATCAGCATCTCATGTTCCTGGTTTAGGGTTTGATTTTTGTGTTCTCTTGATGTTTTTTTTGAAGTGCTGCCAGATTGCTTTACGCAGCATAGGGATGATTCTGTCTGACATTTGAGGAAATAGTAGTGCATTACTAAAAATGTTATGCAGACCACATAAATCTCATCACACAAGTTTTATGTCTGTTTTCTTTCCTGTTTTTTTATTATTTAGGCAGAAGAAATGCATCCAGGATATTCCAAATGCAATTATGTGTATTTGGCAAAGGTAACCAAGTTCTTTTAAAAATAATGATTTGTAGACTCTGGTGTTCCTACAGTGGTCTGATTGGAAACAAAATGTTTCTTCTTCTCAGTGCTATAAAGATCTTGGCCAGAAAAACAATGCACTGAAGTACTGTGATTCTGCACTGTCAATTCTCTCAGTTACTAATGAGGTGGGTATTGAGAGTGATAACTTGTTCCCTTGTGACTGCTCTCGTCTTTGGCATCCATTATTGCACTGCCGGTAACAGCATAATGTTTCAGTTTTTCCTCTCAACACAGAACATTCCTTTTTGCTCCACTCTAGGTTGGCTCATTACAGTTGTCTGTATCAACAGCTTTAAAAAAATCTTTGTTTGAGGAACTGTCAGGGACTTGTCTGTATCAGAAATTTAATTGTACTCTTTGTAATTCAACCCACTTCATTAGATCATCTTAAGCATAAGCAGTTGAATGTGTTATCTAGCCGTGCTGAAATCTTTCCCCAGACCTATGTTTTTCTCGTTGAAAGCACTCTGAATTTTTGTCCTACAGTTTCTGTCTCTGCACTTGAAAACCTCTAGTTCGTGGTTCTTGTCAAGGGCAGTAAGTTAACTACAGGAAAGGTAGATGAGTTATTCATTATTGCCTTTGTCTTCAGCCAGAGGGCAGTTAAGGAGGCACAGTTCTTCAAGTTACATCTGCTGGAACATAATTTGTTCTAAGGGATGACTAGATTCCTCTTTAGGCCCATTAGAATATTTTTTGGTATGTGGACACAAAATTTCTACAAATATTTGAGAGATTTTAAGTAATTTAATTTCTGAAATATAGACCAAGTCATGGCAAGAAGGTTCACTCTGTCTGATCTTATGTAGAACCAAGTTCCATGACTGACCTATGACTGGAAACATCTTACTATGAGCATGACAAGTTCAAACCTGAGCTTTGTCAGCCTAAGGGGGACCCCCTGTGAGCACAGCAGATGTGGTATGGAGCGAGAGAGAGAGAGAGGTGATTCCTGAGAGGAATTGGCCCCATCCCATTTAATTCTTTGAAGTTATGGAAAAAGACCATTAAATGACTCTGTAACTTGATTGACAATAAATGCTGTGTGTGAAGCACCAACATGTTTATGTCAAGTGTTCCTACTGGGAAGAAAGACCACAGCATGCCTCACCAGCCACTGCTCCTGGGTGGCCTAATTTTTGGCCAAAGTTATAGTATGTACCAATCATAAATTAAGTAATCATTGCTTAAGTTCAGTGTTTCTTTAAATATGTATTGATACAGATATCACATTAACAATGATTTAATTCTGCTTTATTCTTTACTTACTGTTAAAACATACCTTCAGCTTGCAGATTACAGAACATAGGAAGGACTGCTATAAATTATCTGTTTTATACCCCATCACATTTCTGAAATATCATAAGACCTGAGAAGCAGAGGGAACCTTGAGATGAGAGCAGGAATTCCGGACCAGTCTGAGGGATAGGTGTATGTATTCTGACAAGCAGGGTGGTGATAAGAATTACACTGATTTGTGAACAGAAGAGCAAGAGTCAAATGGGTCCCAAAATCTTTTGTCCATCTGAAGAGGACAAGTTGGTTTTAACTCTCCTGTTTTGACTAGTTCTATAGATATCACAGATTTGTCTCCTTTGTCTTGTTTACTTGTGATGTGTTTTGAGTTATGTTTAGAAAAAAAGAGTGAAGAAAAATATGGCATTGGGGCAGTAGTATGTAATTCAGTTTTTAGAAAAGCAACTAAGCACTCAGCACAGGGTATAACCAAGTGCACACTGAAAGAAATTACTGTGAAATGGAGATCTGGAACATGAACTCTGCTGATGCTGTCTGTTACCTCAAATCCCATCTGAATTCGAATATTACATGTTGTTTTGGTTATTGTGTTTCAGAAAGACTGGTACTGATTTTTGGGAAAACGTGTTGGAAGTGAAGTGGTTCAGGGCTTGGAGCTAAATGTAGGAATGACATTTAGTCAGACTAGTTTAAGAGAGGGAAGAGACTGTAATAAGACTAAAAAGACATTGGGGAGACAGTAATAAATAGATGCTTATAAAGTGCCTGAACTGACTGCAGCCCTGTAGAAGATGGGGTTCATGGTCTGAAAAAAAAAGCGCAGGTCAGCAGCAGTCTGAGGATTTTTTTCAGTTTGCAACTGCTCAGGATCTCAAGGTTGTCAGCAGTGTGGTATTTTGTCACAGTCATGTGAAACCCATCATTCCCAAGAGTAATCATAGTTTCTCATATGAGTTTTCTCTTTTTTTAAGCAGGGGAATTCCTTTATTGTTTTTAAATGTTGGCTTCTACTGAGAAACATGTATTTGTATAAAGGCATAAAATCAGGAGCAGACTGAGAGACAAAGTTGCTGGAAAGGTGCCACATTGAGGAAATGTATAGTAGTTCATGATACAAATCATCCTGCAGAAAAATAATCATAGACAATGGTTTACTTTTTATTGCTTCTGAGCATCCACAGTTTCCAATGACTTCTGGGAACCAGAGGTGCTTGGCATCAGTAAAGTAGCCCATAGCTCATTGTAATCCTCAGGTCAAATTCTCAGCTGCTGTAACTCAGGACACTTCTTTGACACTTTTTCTAGGACTCATTTCATGTAACATTTTGAGTTAAGTGATACTATTTTTGTCTTGAATGTTATGTCACATCCAAATATCCCTTCTATGCATCTGTTTTACCACTTACAGAATATGTTTTAATTCAAGGGGTAAAGTGGCTTCCAAACATAGCTAATTCTTGTTAAAGAAAATAAAAAATGAGACAGCCTGTTTCAAACCTGTTATGAGTCTTAAAAAGGATACAAAGGAATTACAAAAAAAGGAGCAAGTTCTGATTGAATGACTCCTGTAAATTAAAAGTTACAGGAGGATTTAAAAAAAGTAGGACAGTTTTTTAAAACAGGCACATTTTTAAATTAACAGCCTATGCTTTTTTTAAAAAAAATTTTTTAAAGGAAATATGTGAGATTTGGTTCAAATTACATCTAGAAAAACAAAACTAATATTACAGTGCAACTTAAGAGACCTTTCTCTATCTCTCTAAACAAAATCCTCCAATCAATCACACGGTCCTTCCTTGGCCATAAATACTATCATACTATAGAACAGCACTTCACTGCTGGAGGTGCGTGGGACATTAAATTGTCCAGTTTTTCTCAGGTTGCTACCCAGGTGGATAACCTCAGGGTCCTGGGAAATATTTGCCCCTTCAGTAAAAGAGATCCTAATGTTCAGGGCTGCTGTGAGTTATTGTAAAGTGCTTAACAGCTGCTCTGTTCATCTAGTGCATGTTGCATTGCCCTTACTGAGACTCATTACTTTGTAGTGCTCAAAGCCTTGCTGAGTGTGACTGCATGAAGGGCTGTTGAAACCAGATGTGGTGGACTATTGTGGTGGAACAAAATTACTTTTTTTAATTTGAAGACAAAAATGTAATTTAATTTTTAAATCACGAGTGTCTGTCTTGCATATAGAAAGACAAAACAAGTGTGTGCGTGCATGTGTGTTTGGTTAAACACGTGGTCCTTTGCTTGTAAGGGGAATACGACACTAATTTCTTGTTTATAATAAAAATTGCTGGATATTTTTGAGGCTGGAACTTGTAGAATTTCAAGTCTCAATGTAGGATTATAAAGTATAATAGTCAAGAAATTATTTTTTCTTGTATCTGGAGACCAGCATGGGCATGAGAATGAACTCTGTGCTTGTAGGACCAGTATGGTCACCACAAAGGAATTAACAGCCTAGCAGAGAAAGAGATTAAAATTTCAAGGTTCTAGTCTCTATTACAATTTTTAAAAAACTAATCTGAAAAGCAGCAGTTGCTTTACAAAAAGTGTAGTCTTGGAAGAGATGAAGACAGCAAAGCAGGAAAAACGCAAAAGAAATCTATTTGCACTGAGTTGATGAAAGTCTTACTTATAATGCAGATAAAAGGTTCCCTCAAGCCAAGAATATTTTACAAAATTATTGGTAGTTTTGTGTATTCTGACCTTCCCAGTAATTAGAAATTATGGCAATTCATAGTTGAAATCAACAAGTGAGAGAGATTTAGATAATACAGAAATTGGTGATTATGACATTCACTTCTTACAGGTGTAGAATGGCAGAAAGCAGAGACTGGTTAAAGGCTCTGCCTTCAGCCTCAGTGACATCTGAAAATCATGTGGAGGAGGTGATAAATGTAATAATAGGCAGGAACCATGGCTGAATGTTTACACAAGAATGCAGCTGCTGAGGAAGAATCATGCTGATACAGTTTTCTTACACTTTTTTTTATATGACCATAGTTGATCTCCCTGGCTATTAATTTCATTTTTAATATTGTCTGTAAGGAAAAAACTGGGAGTTAGAGAGGGGTGGAAGAGAGGTCAGCATATAAACTTCAGTACCCATCAGCTGTTCCTGGTACAACAGACCATTTGCGTATCTGGATTTTCAAGATTTTCCAAGAAATACTTGCTCCAGCCACCATAGATTGATCATACGAGCAGATCTTGCTGTGATATTTCCAACAGATCTCATTTGAAGCTGCTATGGTAATCTGCCCTTCTAAGTAAGATTTTGAGCAGAAGAAAAGTAATTTACTCTTGCTTTTAAAGTGAAGGTTACAAATTCTGACTTGTTTTTAACAAGACTACCAATTGAAACTGTGAATAATTTGGGCTAACCTATAAGAGTATTTTTGTTTTCTTATCAACCAGAATATTTTCTTTTCACAACATCTTCAGCTCAATACAAAATGTTACTCCTTTCAGAGAATATTTGTTGCTTTAGATTTTTTGCCCATTTGTTCTCCAAATGGCCAGCAAAAGTCAATGGTGTTTCAATTGAAAAATAATGGAAGTGTTCCGATTTTTGTTCATTTTCAATTCTAGGCTATTGTTTTCCTGCTAGTACTATTTGTGGAGTTGAACAAGAATTTCCTAATAGCTACCACCAACTCAAAGTTAAAATATTTTTGGATGTGCTTAAAAAAACTATTCCTTAATTAGTGGGTTTATATGTAATGAACATTACTGCTTCAAGCTCAGGGAATACACTTTTTACAAACTCATTATAAAGAGATCAGATTTCAGACTAAAATTCTAGGGGAAAATAGACATTTGTTAAAGAGTTACTAAAATAATTTGAGGCTGCCCATATTTTACATTGTTCTGCACTTCCAAGAATAGTCTATTTTTCTCTATCTTATTGATTGGATCAATTTTCTGTCTGCATGTTTTTGAACTTCTTGAAAAAAAGGTTCGTTTGCATTATGTATTTATTTCTTCTCTCCCTCAGAAATGATTCCAAAAAGTGATGAAGTGTAGTGTCACAGTTTCGTACATAAGGATGAAATCTCTTCTGATAAATACCAAGCTTATTATATTCATGATTAAACTGACTGTCACAAAGTATTTGTTTCAACATCCTATCAAAGGTAACACAATTTTAGCATAGCTCTTAGTCCAGCAAGACTGGTCAGCAGCCAGTTCCCCAAAGTGTGGAGTGTCTCTCCTCCACTGGCATGCTGATGATGTAGGGGCAGAGTGGGAGAAGTATTCACAGAGGTGGTGGTACAGTGCAGGATTACAAAAGTAGATTTGTAAAAACTTATTTTGAATTTTTGTAGAGTAGCTTGGCCAAGTCAAACTTCTGGGATTTTGAAATATATGGCCTTGGAGTCTGTATACACAGTGAAGGAAAGCCTTGACACACACCTTTCTGTGGGGGCTGTAACTGGGTGTGATTGTGTTCAGGCTGTTTCAGCAGTGACTGCATAGAAAGAAAAGCTGTAGGTCCCAGCATGGGAAGGGCAGCAGCCAGACAGAAAGAGGAGAATGTCTCGAACACCAAAAGCTCCACATTGTATACAATAGTAAAAGAAAACCAGATCATAGGTGAAAATTAGTCTTTTAAGTTAGAAAAGAACCAGCAGGTTAAAATTTTATATGACTATTCACTATTTAAATTGTATTCTGCTGTTTTGAAATTTTTCAGCAATAGTCCTTGAACTAGCTGAACTGTTTATTCATAGTCTTCTGGGTGTGAAAGTATTTTCCTCTCTACTTGAAGTAATATCTGAAAATGTGTGATTATTGTCAGCTACGTATTTTAAAGCTGTGCTTGCCTTGATCCTAAAAGCCTTGAGAAGTTGTGGTTAATCCTCAGAGGAAGATAGTGATAATATGAAAGAACATAGAATGCCCTAACTTGTGACATAACAGCAGTCATATAGAAGGTGGCAAGTGGATGACTGCATTGGTGTATTGCAGTATCAAAGGAGAAAACTAAGGGTATTATACAATTGTTAGTGCACACTACAGTCAAACCATCTGTGAGAGTCTGTCAGGAAACCAAGAAGGGATAGCATTTAGCTTTGTGTGATTTATATTGTCCACAAGGGCTATTGCTCTCTAATCGACAATCCTTGTGCATGTTTGGGAGTCTCTTCTGTTACAGTCCAGGATTTCTCCTGGAGCTGTGAGGGAATGATACAGCTGTACCCAAAAGCAGGAGTGTCTCTCATCACCTCATTGCTGTTACTGCGTATCAGAGCACAGCTTTGGACCACCCTTGCAGCCCAGCTCATTTTATATACCATGCTGCCCTGCTGACTTCAGTGAAACCCTACAGGATGCATATCAGCTTGGGATTTGGCAGTGGTTGCACACAATTATGTTTTCATTGGCTGGTGTAACCATTTTGGTTGTGGTCATGGGGTTGTATTGTTCTCTGTTGACAGTTGGGACTTTGTCAACAAGTGCACACATGTGCAGTGCCTGGGTTGAGTGTGTTAGTGCATAAGGAAATAATTAGCAGAGATGAAAGGTAAAATCATTATCTTTCTGTCTTGGCTTTAATTATAATTTAATTTTTACATGCACATTTATATGTGTAACTGTATATATGTATCAGTAAATTTTTTTCAGCCAAAATGAACTGTCAAAATGTGGACTACTTCCAGTTAAGCCAACATTCCCTTTTTCCCACCAGCTCTCTCTTCCTTCATGCTCTTGTTTTCAACTCCCTCTCTCCCCTTGTTGAGTCCCTGGCCTCCCAGGTCTTCTTTTCCTGTGCATGTCCCATGTGGATGATGAAAAATAAAGTAAAGCACCAAAACAGGATTAAGGCAAAATACAGTACCTGACCCTGTAATTTGAATACCTTTTGTGTAGCAGTTTGCAGAACATTTTGAACTCATATTCAACTCTAAAAATGATACAAGGAGTGTTTAATAAATGTAAGCCTTGTCAGTAGAAAGACAAGGTTGAAAATGGGTATGTATTCAGTCAGTGCTGAACTGAGCCTCAGGGTGAGCAAATGGGACTGACACAAGTATATTGCATTCCTTCTTCGACTTGCACATCTCCTCCTGCTTGCCACACTCTAAAGGGAGAGTCTGCTGTCTGTAAAGTAAAAAAGAAGCCATCCTTATTTTCAGAAAGCCACAGACCCAGAAATCAACAAGGAAGGGAGTTGGCCCAAGACAGGATTTATGCCTTTGTCTTTCCATTAGCAGTCAAGCCTTGGGCACTGATGAAGTTTTCACCCTTAAAACCAGAAACTTGTACACTGAACAGAGTTGTGGCTTCCCTCTCCTTTTAGCATGACGCACCTCTTGGTCTGGAAGGACTCTCTCCAAAGGTGACATAACAGTTCCATTCACTGACCATTCTCAGCTTTGTTTTTAATGCCATTACTGATTTTTTTCAATGCTTTTTCCATATGAGTTCTTATTGACTGGAAGCTGCTGTCTCAATTAATACAGCCTGTTAAGCAGTTTGCAACAATAATTCCTACTTTTACTGATGTAGTCTTGTTTAGAACTGGCAAACCGGAGGTAGAACGCCTTGCACGTTTGCAGTTTCTTCTCCAGACAGTTCTTAGAACAATCATGGGTTTGTTCCGTTCTTTTTCCTAAGCCCAGAGGAAGATTCAGGGAAGACTGCCCAATATTTTCTGGACCTTTTCAACTTGTAAAGCTCATTGCCTGATATAATCCTTTACTTCCAAGGAGAGAGACAATTATCCAAAATTGTTTGGAGATATATTTTTAGAATGATGTATCCTGCAAAGTGAGTAGAGAATCCCATCAACCCATGAAATGCTGAACACTATTCAGGTATGAGAAAACCTGCATCATTATAATTTTCAGCTTAGAAAAGTGTCAAAAAGAGTATGACCAGATACAATGAAACTTTTCCTTTTCTTATTAGCATGGGACAATATCTGTCTTTTTACTCTTTTGTTTAAGGGAGTCTAGAATAATTTTCAGAAGTTGACAGCAGTCAGTATAGAAAAGAGTGTATTTTACCTGAATTAAGGGAAAATTTTGAGTTTTCCAGTTTTTATTGAAAACAATGGTTTGGTTCTCCAGACAGCCTGTAGTGACGTGGAGTTTAAGGGGTGCTCAATGCACTATGACATTTCCTTCTGTTAGAGTATTTTGGCAAGAGCTTACTGGCTTTGCAGTGTGTGCCTTTTAAGGCCTCTGATAAATGATTAGGCAGATAGTTTAGCCTATTGTTGCCAGTGGGAGTAAAGCAGTAACTCCAAGAGAAGTGTCCAGCTAATATATTAATGCCTTAATCCAGACCAATAATATAATGTAGTTTGACATGTCTGGCATATGGTTTCTATCATCTCAATATTCTTCTCTGTTCCTCCATGACATTATAGACAACTAACCAAAATAAAGAGAAGCAGGAATTTCTTCACCCATAAAATATATTCTCAAATGTTCTCTATTTTGTTCCAGCTCTTTGGTTGATTGGGTAATGAAGTGATCCTGAAATTTAGTGATTACTTCACTGACTGTCTACAGGATTTTCTTTCAGAATATCCTGTGGCATTATCATTACTGGTCCCTGTCATTTGAAAGATTCAAAATCTGTGATGTGCAGGTACTTTTCACTTGCACTGTTAAGTATCCATGGGTGCATGTGTTGGGTGTTTGGACCCTTACGAGCCTGCAGGTATGAGATGCTGACTTTAGAAATGTGATTTTAAACCAAGGTGCATTTTGCAAACTAGAAGTTTTGCAGCAGCAAAAGCAGAAGCTGATTATATCCAGGAGACATTTAAAACTAAGTAGAACAGTGGAGTTTTTGTACTGTGGTTACATGCTTATATGCATGTGCCCCTTTCCAAGCAGGTTATCATGGAATAGCCAAAACATATGTCACTGGTTACCTGTGAGACACTCTTAGGCCTGGCTTAGTTAAAGCCTCATGCAAACTGTGTACTTAACACATTGGCCTGAAAGGAGCCTTTTCCTGCTGCCCTAGGAGGTACAATGTAGGGTTGGCTCTGAGCACAGCAGGTCACTTGCCTCTTGCTCCCCACATTGGCCCCACTCTCCTTTGAGCCCAGTGGCACAGGCAGAGCCTGGTCTGGAAGATACTGAGGGTGCAGTCAGCCCGTGGTGGCTATTACAGGTAGGTATGGCTGTATGCACTGAAACCACAATCTAACCTATGTCATTAATTACATTCCCCAATGTTTTCTTCTTAGTTGCATAATAAATCATTAGCAAACATCACAGAACATCTTTAGGAAGACTGCACACAGGATGCAAGATTATGTCAGGTATAAGGCAAGGCAATACTTTATGCAAAGTACACCAATAAAAGTTATATCCCAAGCTGAAGGGCTTACTGGTCTGCTAAGAAGGCTATTTGTGGGCTAACATTTTAAGGGCTTTAACAGAGCTGTAGAAGGACGGCTGCCATCTGGCTCTTGTTTTCACTTCAAACTTTATTTTTGTGTTCACTGATAAATTAACTTACTATGCAGTCTTTACATTTTGTGGCTGTTACAGTTGTCTGTTATGTCTGTTGTTAGTAAAGAAATGTGGATATGCACATATTAGGCAAATGAAGGGATTTATCCTCTCTTAGTTGATGCATGGTTGTCTGTTTCTTTCAGGATAAGGAGGCCCAGAAAGACTTGGAGGCTTTACTTCTCACACTGAAGCTCTGATACCACGTACTTTTAACTCTTCATGCTGTAATAAAATTGCAAAACTAAAATGAGAATCTACAGTGACTGGAAACTGCGGGTGAATTTCAGCTAAGTCAATGGAAAATCAGTC
Organism: Pardalotus punctatus; assembly: GCA_013400915.1. Taxonomy (NCBI): domain Eukaryota; kingdom Metazoa; phylum Chordata; class Aves; order Passeriformes; family Pardalotidae; genus Pardalotus; species Pardalotus punctatus. Next base: position 57,437 of record VZTX01012688.1, read on the forward strand.
ATTGATTTTCGTTGGCTTGGATCATGACCTTTAAGTGTCAGGCAATTACATTAAAATAATACATTCATTTTTGCTTATTTTTTATCCTGTACTGAAGTTTAATTTTAGATTTGTGACACTGTGAGTCTGATTCTCTGAACATGAAGTCCACTGCTGGCAATGGACATAATGGGGGGTTTGAATGCAAAAGGAATAAGTCTCACCCTTTGAACAATTAATCCACTAGTACATGATGCCAGCATAGAACTGTGTGTAGCATAAACAAACAAAAAATATTTCTATAGTAAATTATATTTATATCAAGTAATTTACACAGATGTGTACAGAAGAAAATCATGAATAATTTATGTTTACTTTAAAAAAATTAGAATCTTGTTGAAGTTAAAGCTGTTGCCGCAACAAAGCTCTTTTTACTTTAAACCTACTGTTGGTTTTACAAAAAAAAGTGAAAATTTTATAAATTAAATATTAAAACTATAATTTATTTGTAACATCAAGCACAATATTAAAGATCAGACCAATTAAATGAAGTGGTTTAGATTAATCTATTACAGCTGTGATGTTTAATGGATTTGTATCAGGACCTCCATCAAGTTTGTGAAGTCTGGCTTTTTCTCTTTGAAGAGTTCCCTAACATGGTGTCATCAGTATGTCTTTGAAGAACCTAGTCCAGCATGTGTCCATCACTAACATTTTATATCATCTATATACATAACCTAAAATAACATAAAAGTAGACTACGAAAGACCTGCTACTTCTGTCTGAGTGTGTAGGACAGCAGTGTTTTCAATAAAATGTAACAGATAGGGAAAGAATTTCCATTCACCACTGGAGTGATTCAGAATGCACCAAAGGCTGTAGAAGAATAAAGACCACTTGTCATTGGCTTTTAATTCAGGATCTTAATCTAGATCCAGGGAGTGTATCTGGAAGAAGTAAGCATTTCTGTTACATAAAATTGAATAAGGAAAATTATATGTTCCCTTGATCTATTTGATGTGTAAGATGATGCGGACCACTTTATGGCAAAGACAGGGAGATCTTCACAACTGAAAAATGAATTTTAATTGTTTCTAATGTTCATTCTGTGGAAAAATAGTTTCTATATGTATTTCTAAATTCAAGAGTTCTTTTTTAAAAAATACATAATCTCAGAGAAAAGGAAAACTACCATGAAAGATAAATCCTATCAAACAGTTCCTTCTGTGACAGAATGTTGTGATTCACACAGAATAATTAACTGGTGAACAGGGAAGCTGGAAAGGTGACACATCGTGATTTTGGTAAGGGGCTGTTGGTAAAGTCTGCTTTTGACATTTTCATAGTCTATGCAGGAAGCATAGTTTAAATGAATCTACAAGTGTGATTTGTACTAAGGTTTGTTTTTAACCCTTCGCTGTCACCTAGGAAGATGTAATAAGGAGGTCTTTACTGAAATCAATTTTATGCTAATTGATATCCTTTATAAAATAGATTCGATTATGCAATAGATATTTCATTTACAAGTAACTGTTGATGATAAAAGCTGAAAGTGTATTGGAGGAATAGATTAGAACAAGAAGTTACTTAAATTAATTGCTGAAATTAGGTGACGTAAGTGGGATTCACTTCATTAAGGGCAAATATAAAGTCTTGAATTGAAGTAATTAACAGAAGGAGATTGGAGGAGACCTGGCTAGTTGTAATTCTGTGGAAAAGGACATGCAGATTCCAGTGAGTGGCAAGTTAATCATGGGTCAGTAATGTAATGTTTTTGGGAGAAAGCAAATTTCATACTAGACTGAATAAATAAGCATTCCCCATTAAATTCACATGAAATAACCTTTTACTCTAATTAGGTCTAATGAGGTCTGAGCTGCTACACTATATCCAGTTTCAGGCACCACACTTGAGGGAGGTTGGGGGCTAATTGGAAGGAGTCCAGTGGAGAGAGACAAGAAAGATGAGAGTGCTAGGCAACATTATTTTGTGTGTAAAAATTGAAAGAATTTCGTGTGTTTAGTCTGCAGGAGCAAGGACTAAAGGAATATTCACATTTGTAAAATGCTATTGCAGAGGAGACAGTAAAAAAAACAAACCCAAACCCCTTGTTCTCCAAATTCCTTATTCATAGGACAAGAAGTAATTGCCTACCTTCAGATTAGGCATTAGGAGAAAATAATCCTGATGGCAACTTTGCAGAACCCTGTGTTTTCTGAGAACATTATAAAATAATTTACTTAAGTTTTAATATAAAAGTTAAATAAGATTTCAAACATTGGCAGTGTTTAAGGCACGGTTCATCCTCTGGCAAAGGTTGGACGAGATGACTTCTTAAGATCCCTTCTGGCCTTGCTGTCCCTGGGAAGTGCACAAGTCAAGCTCCCTACAAGCCACAGGCACTCCTGCTGGGGTTCAGAAGGTGGTGGGCTCTGTCTGCACACACTGGCTCAGCATTTGGGCCCAGAGTACTAAAGAGTTTGTACTCTGAAACATTTATAAGCACCTTTTAAGACTTGAGTTTAAAGATGTGCATCATGGCTGCCCTTGACTATTTATTTATTATAACTGTGGTTTTAATCCACATGATTACATTGTAAATGAAATTTCTGATTTTATAAATGAAATTATTGATCTTTCTTTTTAGCCTTCTGAATTAAGCCTATTATTCTGATTTAATTTTTGCTCATTACTTCTCTATATGTGGAATTACAAAATAACATCTGGAAGAGAAAAGGCTCTCTTTAATCATTCATTCTAAATTGTCTTTGGTAGTTCACAGAAATGTTCCTCACACAGGTAAGAAATGGCTGATTTCTACAGCTAAGATATTTTGTGCTTTTAGGAGTTTTTACTAGTTAGTGTACATGAGCATTCTCAATTTTTTTGTTTCTGCTTTGCTAATCTGAGAATTTTTAAAATTGAAGAACATTCCCTAAACGGTTCCCTAATTGCTCCTTGGAATAAAGCTTTTGCATTTAGTTGTAGGCCCAGGCTATCTGTTCTCTGTGTCATACCAGCTGGAGAAAAAGCAAGCTTAGCTCCAGAGGGCCATATGTTTTCTTTTTTGTTTAAAATATCCACAAGCAGACAGTCACTTCCGTAGTTTTGTCTCTGTGGAGGAGCTAGATTCTGTGATTCTGTGATTCTCATTAACCCCCTGCGGGCTCTGAAGCCATATGGAGCAGATGGGGCTGCAGGCTTCCCGAAGCCACAGTGCCTGGGCTGTGTTGCCCACTACCTCCTTCAGTTCTTCTGCTGTGGCATCTCCTGTTTGGAATGTGCTCTAGTACATAGACTGTAAGTCCTCTGTGGTAATTTGTCTCTTTACATACTTGAAAAAGGTGAACTCAGGGGGCCTTGACTGGTACCAGGACTTATGTGCTTCATCACCGTTTAAACTACTAGTTCTGCCCTCTGTGATAATTGAGATAATTTTTATTTCTTGTGGTGCAGCTAAGGCTTCTGTCACTGAATCCTAATCCCTTTGCAGTTGTCCCCCTGCAACACACAAAGCACATGATACATTTTTTGTTAGCAATTGGCCACAGACACATTGTGGAAATGGTTACAGAGATATGCTCTCATACTAATTTGTTTAAATTTCTGTCTTTCCTTCTGTGGAGTCTTACAGTGAGATACACATTTCTGTGTAGAAATAGCAATGCACTGACTTCTGCAAGGAATTAGAAAGCTGTCCACCAATGGTGAGTAGCTGATGATCTAGAAAGGAAAGTGACAAATCCTGTGCCCAGTTCAATTAAAAAAAAACAACCAAAACCCCGCCTGAATTCATGCCTACAACCCCATTATACTAGTAAAAGCGTGAACTAAAAAACAAACAAATAAACCCCAAAAGCAAAAAACAACACTGAAACCAAAGCAACAACAGAAGAAATCCAGTGAAGAAATGGCTACCAGAGATCCAGCCATGTTCACCCCAAACACACAGCTTATCTGGATCTGTTTATCTTCAGCCATTATTACCTGATCACCTTCCACTTGAAGTATCTAGAACTGTAGGGAGGCACTATGAATTCCAGCAACATCTGTGGTTTTCTGAATTTTTTCTGGATATCCTGGAGAGTAATCCTGTGGTGGCTTTTTTCAGTGGGCACAATAGTGCACTACACCTACTTTAGATCAGAAAATCTAGTGGTAACATGACAAAATTGTATTGCAGCATTCATCCAATGCAAACTCAAGAAGGAGTAACTCTTAAGGGCCAATATTATTATTATTTGATCCTTTTTCTTCTGCACATAAGGTTATATTCTTATTTTCCGGCACTTTTCCTTCTTACAGACTTCCAAATTCCTTGGAGAAGAAACAAATCAAACTGTCTTGACAATACAAAAAGAAGTAAGCTTTTCTGGCCTTGTCTGTGTTTGTGTAACCCATGCATGTGTGATGCTGGGAAATGAAGCACTGGAACTAAGAATGTGAAACATTAATAATTTTTTTTTTCTTAAGAAATATTTTACTCATTTAAATAAACAACCAGTTACTCTAGAACTATCTGTGGGATCCAATGTGAACTTGAATATGAACAATCTGAGCTCTGTGCTTGGTAGTGCTGCTGACCCATGATGTGACTGGGGGGTTAAGCTACTTAGCTACATACCCAAGTTACACACACGCAAACACCGTCTGTCCACTCTTCATATGTTTTGTTTATTAAGATTAATTATGAGTTGGTTTGAACTGCCTACGTGTAGATGCTAAAAATAGAGCCACACAGTATTTACTGGGAATATTGTAACCTAAATGTGTTAAGGATATGGGCATGAATATGGGTGTGCTTTTTAATCCACCAAACTGAGTTCAAATTTCTGATTCATGGATAATCAACATTGCTGTTGAAATTTCAGTCTCCAGAGAGAAATTATCTTGTTCGTCGTTCAGAAAAATGTGGCAAATCAGCAAAATGGGTTCAGCGATTTACTTGTGTTTTCCTAATCTTGGAAGAGGATAATTTATAAATAAATGAAAATTCATTTGTAAAGCTCATGACTGTGGCTCTGGGTTAAGGATTGCTGGTTTGCAGAAGGCTAGGCCAGCTTACATAGTGCCCTACAAAATCATACATGAAGTCTTAAAGCAGTAATAAAAGATATGTTTTTCAAATTAGAACAGCAGAATACATCTAATGCAACACTTTTAAGTGCAGCAAAGTGTTCATACAAAAGCACTGCTAGAATGTGTGATGATTTTGATACCACCAGTGTATGGGCATTGGCAGTTTCAAGCACACCAGTGTTCCTGGTGCTCTCATCATGAATCCTGAGCAAGAATTGCCAGTGCACACTGGCACGAAAGACCATAACTGAGTGTGTCATCTAACAGTCATTTGACATCTTTGCTTTAGAAGTATCTGTCTTACTAAAGAGTGGTTTCACGTGATTTGTCCTGTGACATTTTGGTGCCATTGAGAGCATGGCAAAACAGCCTGTGGACATCAGTGAGTCCCAGGCTTTGTGCCAGGATGAGATTTTTAAAAGTACCTGTATGACCTTGTGTGACATTGCTTCTGTACATCCTAGTACTTGGCTCAGCTTGTTCCAGCGGTGCACAGCTTTCATGCCCTTTCACAGCCATTCCTGCACGTCCAAACCTGTGGATTCAGGAAATGAGAAGGCAGGTATTTTCATCTGTCATGGGAGAAATTCAGAACAATGGATCAAGGGGGAAAAAAAGCCCAAACTACTGGACCTGGACCTGTATGGTCATTTCAGTAATACTTTTAATTAGGTGTCCCCCATACATTATTTCTCTAAAGGTCATTAGTTTATTTTCTCTAGAGGGGGAGTTTTGTGATTGCTCTAGTGTATAGCACACCACAGAATTTCTCCTCCCTCCCACAACTTATTTCCCCATCTGAAAAAATGGGGCTGACAAGTCTTCTTTCACCCATGAAGATGGTTTGAAATAAAACACGTAATAAAAACAGGTGGAAAACACCCACAGCAGTAAGTACTAAAATAGGCTTCACCTTTTAGGCCTCTTTTACTCTTTCAATCAGCCCCCGAAATGCCGTCAGGGAAGATGAAGCCTTGGGAAGTATGCTGTGATTCCGGGCTGTTTTGGAGCGTGGGAAGCCCGTGCAGCGCTGTCTGCAGACACACAGCTGTACCTCTGGCGCTGAAGTGTGGGAGCAAGTGCCCCAGCTGGTGGGCAGCAGCCAGGCAGGCAGGAGAGGCGGCACAGCTGGCGGAGCCACGGGGAGAGCGGCCCTGATGGGGCTCAGGTGGGCCTGGTGCGTGTGATCAGCCGTGAAGTGGGCGTCGGGGATGTGCGCTGGTGGCTTGGGATGTGTGTTACTGCAGGAGGCTACGGGATGGCGGCTGCTGGCTTGGAGGCGAAGGAGGGGTGAGTACGTGCTCTGGGGGGCAGCCAGCTTCACCCCGCGGGGTCTGCATAAGCAGGAGTGTGTGTGGGACACCTGTGGTGGGTACTGGAATGGCGGCCGTTTCACAAGCCTGCGTGTCTGCTTGTGGCACCAGCCAGCATTAAAAGAGAAAATCTGGAAGCCGAACCCGAGAGAGCTAACCAAAGGTCGACAGGATTTGGTAACTCCTGTGTGGAGGCATGTTAAGTCTTGAGCCTGTAACTACCTACGTGCAAGACTTTCTTCTGTGTACGGCTTTTGACTCCCCTCAGGCCTGCCATGAGACCTGAGGGAACACTCCGGGGCTGTGTCACTACTGGGCCCTGTGCGGCACTGCTGCATGTGGCAAGTGACAGTGAAACGAAAATGGTCATTTTCTACTTTCCTCTCTTCAAAAGACGTGCTTGTTCATGTTCACCAACTTAAACTTAGATGGAAAAGTACAAGGTAGGAAAGACATTTCAAATGCATTGCCTATGAGATGCCATTTTCCTGTGGTAAGAGCTTGTTACTGTTAAGCAAGCGTACACTCAAATAAAGGCAGAACACCAGTGTGAAAATCCTGCTGTAGCTCGGCTTTGCGGGACAGGATATATTTTAACTGCCAGTGTTTTATTCCGTTTCCTCCATAACTGGTTACAGCACTCGGTTACAATGCCCCCCGAGGGCCCTGCCCGGCAGCCCGCGGTGGGTGTGAGGCGATCGGCAGCTGCTGGCAGCGAGCGCGGCTCCGTCTGCAGCGCTTCGCCGGGAGAGCTCACGCCGGTTCCCTTGGCCGAGATATGCTTCATTAGCTGGCAGTCTTAAATGAAAGCAGAGGGGTGCTGTGTTTTTTCCTAAATGATTGGAGGGTTATTTAATCCTTAAATTCAGGCTAGAGAAGGAACTTAAATGAAGGAGCTTTTCTTATGTCAAACCGTGAGCAGCAGAACAGAAGCAAATGTATAGTATATCCACAGTGGTACTGACTGAGGGCAGACAGTATGACTGGCTTCACCTGCACTGCAACATCCTGATTTCTGTGTTGCACTGGATTTACTCTGGTAGGATTGCTATCGATACTATCTGCTTTTGAATGTATAATTGTAATTACATGAATAGAAATTGTATGGAGACCACAGCTTCTGTGTTTGTGTGTACATGCATACAGAAACATTTCTGTGGATGGATATATCCCTAAGTTTAATGGAGGGGTTAAAATAGGTATACCTTGCTGTGTTTTGTAGTTTTAATAAGCAACTTGATTACTTTGGGAGCTTTTTGAAATTTCTCTCCATATTTGAAGTGAAAACTTGAGAGAAACTCTGCCTGCACATCCTTTTATGTCATAATTTCTAAATGCAGAGTTAAAACTGCTTCATGAAAGGGAATTGTCACAGCATGTGTTTGGACCTCCCTCTGAGAGGAAAGACAGGACAAATATCTGTTGAACACAAGATACCTTGTGTGCTGGAGAGGAAATGCCAGATGAGCTGCAGGCTCATCTTTAGATAGAGCTGTCAGTTCCTAATGGAAGTCTCTTACATGTTCATCTTGGGGCAGGCAGGTGGTAAGGAAAAAGGTAAAAGATGCTGTAAATTAATGTATTAGCTTCCTTTGCCTTGCCTTCTCAAACTTTGAGCTTATGAACTCTGTAAAGGGGTTACTTAGTCAGTAGGAATCAACACATAGTCAATCAACCCTTTTTCTGGATGGTGGTTCTCAAAACATCATTTTTCCTTCAAGAAATCTGTGGGTGAAGAGGGAGGATGAGGGGGGAGAGCTTTATGTGTTGGGGTGGTGTTTCGTCTTTTGAGGGTTCTTTTTTCATAAGTAAGGATTATGGTTTGAAGAGAAATGCTCCAGGAGGATTGCTTAATACCCATGTGTGGTATGTTTGACTTTCTTTGGTTTCCTGAACTCAGTACTTGTTCACTGAAAAGTAAAGTAAATCCTGTGGGAGTGGGGAGGGCAGAGAAATTTTAGGCAAGACTGAAACTGTCTTAGCTATTATGTATGTGGAGACTGAAGTGCATCCCGGAACGGCTCCTGCTGAGATGCTAATAACTGGTCTGCTCACCCCTATTACACTAAATCTCTTCCAGTTTTCTTGCCAAAACCAGTGGTATTTTCAGTCATACTCCAAGTAAGGAGAAGTCAAAATGTAACCTTAAACCAGTGAGATTTTAGAGGCAGCTTTGCAGGGGCTGTGAAGTGCTTTTTCTGCCAAGCATATGGGAGGAACATTCAGCAGGAACCACAGGCCTGTCAGTAGGTTTGACCTGAGACAGTTGGGGCCCTGTGGCCAGAATGGAAAGCATCCATAAAAATTAAGTCCACAGCAGAGCTGTGTACATCTCCAGGACTTCAGTTTCCATGGGTTTCGACAAATTCTGTTTTATGATGTTGATCTTCTGTGACTCCTCTCTGGAATTGGCTTTGATTTTTATTCTGACTTTTCTGACACATGGCAGTCAGAAACAGAAATTTAGAACTTTAGTTCAGCATTTTATTTCGGCACTGGTATCTTCATTACTATGTACAGCCTCCAATGTATTTCATTGTTAGTGCATGTACAACTGAGAGGAGGTAATGCTGTGTTTTCTGAGTTACATGCTCATACTTCTAATTACTTACCTGTTTTATCAGATAGGGTCCCTTCTCATCTCTAGGATCAGCTTTTGCAACTAAGTGGTGCGTTTCTTTTTTCAGAATCCTATAAAAGCTACAAAAAATATTTCTGCACTAGACATGGGAAATTGCAGTCAGTTGCTCAATACAATTAAAATAAAATAAAGGTGATGTGGAAACTTGGGTACAAAGCAATCCAACTGCTCAAGTTCACATTTTCTTTTTTTTCCAATGACATAATAGATTTTCCAGTTGTTATTGACAGATTTCAGAAGGATGTATCTCATATTCAGGCAGGTTGAGCAATTCTTGATATTGCAGGCATCAGGACAGCCTTCGAGAGACTCATGGTCTTTCAGCACAGATGGAATTTGCTGTTAGATTTTTCACATCACAAAAGTTGCAGTTTCTAAATGGGTTGTAAACTTAAGGGATGGGAGGAGCCAACAGCTTATGGTTCCAGCACAATGTTATCATAGTGATAACTCAGTAAGAACTTAAGAAAAATCATATTAATGCCAGGGTGAATGTGTTAACTTTGAATTGTATTTTTGTTACTAATTAACCCCTTTTTTCCCCCTCGTGAAAGTAGCTTTAATGTTTCCTTGGAATTGATTTGCAAGGAGGCATGTCCATCATTTAAATTTAAGAAATATATAAATGCACCATGACTATGCGCCCATTAAGCAGAGATCACATGGCACCGTGTAGTTGTATCCTAATAAGCAGATCAGCCTGCAATGACACAAGTGGGGGAAGCAGTGATGCTGGGCAGCCGCTGAGTCACCAGCCGTGTGATTCCCTCTCAAACCTGTGCTGCTTTGCAGAAGCCCCAGCTATAGTTTCAGTTGTTCTCATCAGTCCCACTCAAGACTGCAAACATTAAAAAAGAGAGGAAGGAGAAAGCCTGACATGTACCAGGATTTTTGCTTTGAGTCTCGTAGGTTCCAGCTATCATTTGGCTGGGACAGTGGGATGCTGAGGAGATCCAGTCTCCCTCAGTGCTGGGCAGTAGTTCCTGAGGTGCCTGGGGCACAGCACTGGTTCCAGGAAAACAACGTTTTGTTGCTTCCACAATTAAATGCTATGGGATTTTAATTTGCTCTTTACTCAATTTTCATTTCCTTAATTTTTTGCACTCAGATGCAGTTTTGTTGAAAAGATTGCCCAGGGACATGAATACTTTCCTGGAGCTGAAAGTTGGATTAGCAAAGCATTTTCCTAGGCTCTCCTCCTTAACACCCATCCTTTTCCCTAGGGAAGGGCTGGGCTTGCTGCGAGGCCTATGCACACATAACTTTTGTGGTTACAGGAAGCTCCGGCGAGAGCTTTGGTGAGGGGCTTGGATGCATTGGTGTGCTGGTGTTACATTTAGCTCTTCTGTTTTTAGATCGTGGAATGAAATTCATGAGCCTGCATGGGATCCCAGGCCATGCAAGAAACAGGGAGAATTAAGGCATCTCACAGTGTAGTAGCATGGTAAAATTTCCCTCGTGGTCTGCAGCCTTCCCTGTGAAAATGCCTGACATAGCATGTTTATCTGCATCCTGTGATGTGTTCTCAGTCCATGCTCAAAACCTGGCAATGAACCCCCTTACTGGAGAAACTGATGGATCCACCATTTGGGAATGAAGATACTTGTCTGCCCCCAAATCCTATCATTGCCCTTGGCTTAGGTGTATGGGTGCTACCCTGAGTTTGTTTTACATTTGCACTTTGTCAGACATTACCAGCGGTGTATAATTTACGGGATTATATTTAACTGTTGGTGACTGTGGGTTGGTCCCAAACAAGGTGGTCTACTAAAATTGCCATGTGTTTGGGAATTGGCCCCAGCATTATTTACTAATTCCTGAAATGCAAGGGAGAAACAATGCCAATGTGCATCTGCATGGAAGATGTTTGGCAATATAATGTTTTTCTGGGATAACTCCTTATTATTCAATGATTAGTTATTGCAAGGGCTATGTCCAAGTTCTTTCATCCTCCTTTTGTAAAAATACAAAACTCAACCGCAATACTTGTATCTCTTTACATGAAAGTTTTCATGGAAAGGTTATGGGCAGGCTGTTGTCCTCCTTTTATGTGGGAGTTAGGTGGCTGGAGGGAGAGGCCCCTGAATGACTTCTAGGGGATATTGACTTGAAAGCTTGAGAACTCCACCCTGAGGTGAAGCAGAGATATACTGGAAGCATCTGATATTTATCGTGCTCAGGTATAACCGGAAGCTTTGTCCTGCTGATGTAGTCCATCTTCTGTTACTATAGGGAACAGTTGGATTTCCTTGGTAACAAATACCCTTCCTCTACTCCCAGAAAGTTTAGGCTTACATACAACATTCAGAACCAAGGAAACTTCAGATGACCCAACTTTATCAAAATCTCGATGTGACTTTTTCTGGGAGAGTAGTGTTCAGTCCCGCTGCAGCATCAGGCTGCTTAATAGGATATGTGTGTCATGGGAATGAAGTATAAAACAAAACATAAATCTGGCCTTTTACTTCTCCCAAATGTAAAAATGTATAAAATGTAAAAAAAAAAAAAAAAGAGTACAGTGATCTCATTATTCCTATTGATTCTTCATTGAGGAATAAGAACAGTTTGTGCTACCAGAACAAGTTCTGTCAGAAGACGTGGGCAACCCAGCTGTGAACTAGGACATGCAACAAAGTTTGTTAAGGTTTTTCTCCTAGCTGGCTTACACAGACAAACTCTGCTACTCCTTGGAATGTTCTTATTAATAACTAAAACACATACTGACTGGTTCTTTAATTTACTATGGATTAAGCTGTCAGGTTTCATCTTGCTGGCCAGAGCGGGGAGATGTCTGGCTGCAGGTGAAGATTGCCCTTTGCTAGGAGATGCCGAGGTCTCTTTTGAAGAAGACCAAGAGGCTCTAATTCTTATATATTCCTGTAACTGCCTTTTGCTGTCCCTTGTGCCTTGCTGAGCAAGATGTGAAGGGCAGATCAAGTGAACTCCAACTCCAGCTTTGCTTTTAACAGCAGAATTACTTCTGCTGGTCATAACTCAGTTTTTCCCTCTGCAAGGGTAACTGTGTGTGAAAACCTCTGATGCTGGGCTTCTTAAAGCTGAAAGCCTCAACATGACTTCAGAGTTATTGCTTTGCACCTGGCTGTGTATTTCTGCTCAGAAAAAAAGGTCCTGTAGGCCCTAATGTGGTGGGTAGCCCAGCATGAGAGAGATGTTTCAGCTGAGCCTTGGCCATTGATACATCGTTGTATCTCCAGGTGCACCAGAGCTGGAGCCACAGATGGAGTGTGAAGCTTCTCTTCCTGGCCCATGTGCCCATATCACTTCCAGCAAAGGTGTTACTCCTTCTTCTGTAGTCTCTGTACCTGTCATTCCTTGTTTGAACTCCTCCCTGCAGTTCAAGTAGACAGGATCCCAGATAGTCTTGCTTCCTGAAGATGATGTCCTATGATGAATTAATGTGTTTTGATATGCAAATTCCTCAACAGATTCACAGCCATAGATGTAGGATGCCATGTTCATGGCCCCAGCTTTTCCAGAAGTTTCCCCTTTAGATACAAATGCTGATAGGGCTGAGTCTTGTCACTGCAGCCAAGCTGCCCCTCTGCTCTCTCCTGGTTTTGCTGTCAGTGCAGGATAGCTCTGTAGACAGCACAAGCATTTCATCAAAGGTATTGAGAGCAATACAGGAACATCTGATGACATTCTAGGTACTATGCTACCTGTGAAACTGCATTTTAAGTTGTTGTGGCCAAGGTTGTAGCTGGACAATTAGGAGAGAAATTTGCTAACTAGGATGCAAATTGAAGTTTTCTAGGGCTTTACACAGTTTACAGGATATTCCATTTTAATTGATGTAAACCCTTCCAGCAAGGAGGTAGAAGGGGATTTACCAAGCTTGGAAATAATTAAAATCATGCTGAAACTTTGCTAACAGGTACTAAATGTGACATAGTGTGTGGTCTCTCTGACAGGGTTGCCTTTCCCTATAAATGGAAAAGTGCAACATCAGATGTTTTAATGCATGCACATAGATAAACAATTCTTTTATGACATATTAAGAACAGTTTGGTTTATAGCTTTTTAGACGCATCTTAAAATCTTATTTTATAATGACTTTAGCAGAGCTGTCCAATTTCCAAGATGTGCTTCTAAAGCAGAATCAGGTTTGTACCTGGTTTTTATTAACTATATTACCAGCTAAAAATAAACCAAGATGCAGACAGCTGACAGCAATGTGGACTCTGAATGTGTTTCATTAAAAATAATAACAATTCTTGGGGACATGGAAGCAGCAATCAAGCTCTTTTTGTCTCCTGGAAGCTGTTTTGCTCATCTGGGAGAGGAAAGTAACCTGACAGTCCTTGAAATTTACTGATATTCATTAAGATCATTGGTCTTTGAATGGAGCTTTAGTTAATTATGAACTTCAACCCCATGTTTTAGTGTATTCCTGGGCAAAATATGTGGCTTTGTCATGCCTTGCAGGTTACTGGCAGAGAAGTTCTCTGGTAGCATGTAGAAAAGGATCCTGGGGTTGTATGTCAAAAGTTGACAACTGCAAGTGCAGAATTACAGCTAGGGTGGTCTATTTTTTTTTTTTTTTTCTTTTAAACCAGCATCAAGATTTGGTGATTCTCTCTAATTTGTTCTTTACTCATATCTGAGTGCCTTTGTGAAGAATGGACTCAAACTGACTTAGAAGTTAAAGTTTCAGAGGAGGAATCCATAGGAACTCTGCAGGAGTCCAAACCAGTTACTGAGCACAGGATGAGGGCCAGTACCTTGAAAGAAGCAATATTAAAAAAATATAGTCTGGCCAAAGCTAGACAAAGGAATAGAAATATTCTAGAAAACCACTGGGCTATTTTCCAGCCTTACTGTGTAAGCCTATGCTGCTACTGAAATTCATTTACCCAAGAGTCATATGTCACTGAAGCCTGTCTTTTCAAATAGTGCTGCTATTTAGCAGTCAGAACTAAAAAGGCAATAAACCACATGCGTTTAAACTGAAAACATGATGTACCTCCTAATAAATTTGGAGACCACTTCTGTGGCACAGATTAATCATGCTGGGTTCGATGAAGATCTGTAAACACATATTTTTGTGTGTTGGAGAAAAGAAAGACCCTCAAAAATTTGAAGTAGAGTTTTGATACCTGTTTTTGATAATTGAATAGAATGTTTTTGGAGCCTGGGAAAGTATGCATTTTGCAAGTGATTTTGACCAATGCAAGAATGAGAGAGCAAAGGAAAAAAACCAAACAACCCACAAACCAAACATTGGAAAGGAAAAGGTAGAGTTCTAATTTATGGTTATTTTTGAAGCGCTGTTCAGTGGCCTGAATTCCCCTGCCCAGATTTGGATTGGCATAAATTGTAATTTGTTTCCTAGCTTTAAAATTCAACTATCAGTAGGCAGTAAATTTAAAAAAAAAAAAAAGTTTTCCTCTCTTAAAACCTGACCAAGAAGTTTGAACACACGCTATGCATTGACCGTGGTTGTATTGGTATTTGGAAACCCGAGAATAGATAACTGTATTTTACAAAGAATTTATTTTATAAAAACTAAGCGGGAAAGTTTAGATTCTTTGATTACGTGATGGCCATTACAATAAACACAGACTTCTATACTAAAACTCGGTGAGCAAACAGGGCACTATTTTTTATCCATGTCTTAAATTGCATGGCTGCTTCACCTACTGCCATAGGTAAGTTTGCTGCATGTAGTGCTTAATTGATACTACAAGTATCAAAGACACTGAAGTGCTATTTAGAAGTTTAAAAAGATTAAAATAATTTGAAGATGAGGGGTATTTTCAACAGTTGCTCACACCTGTGTAGATTCTTCCCAGTGGTTTGGGAGCGGTTCTTTGTTAGAGCCTTCACTTGGGAAGCATCCTGAACCAACCCTGCTCCTGCAGTGGCCTGGTTCCTGAAGTCAAGTGGGGAATTCCGCCCTCCTCTGTTTGTGCTGGCCCAAGTCTTCAGGGAGAGCCAGGAGTACATGTGGTTCCTGTTAGTTCAGAAAACAGAAACATCTGGTGAAGACGTGAATGACTTACTGGCTCAGTTCAGCAGGAGGAAAAATCTCTGACAGTTCATTCTGGACAGAGAGATCCTCTCTATTATGTGCTGAAGCAGGGATCAAATGCACATAAAATCACATAAAATACAGCTCAAAACAGCAGGAGATGGGCAGTCATGCAGGCCTTTCTCTCTTCCTGCCTATGGGGATGCCTCCTAAAGAAAGTGAAGGGAAGGTTTTTCTCATCCAGTGAGAGTGGGGAATGATGACGTGGAAGAACACTTCCTAGGGAAAGCAATGGGTTTCCCAGGGTGATGCCCATACGGGTTTAACTTTAAGAGGAAAGGAAAAGTGTTGAACATATTATTTGCTTTGTGTTTAAGGTAAAAAAATCTGAAGGAAAATGCATATAGCGCTGTAGGTAGTTGTTATTAATGTGAAGGTAGGATGACTAGACCAGCTCCAGGAGGCCCTGCTTCATCAGGGTGTCAGGTCAAATGACTTCCAGAGGTTCCTTCTCATCTCCACCAATTTGTGATTCTGTGCCATCAGGCAGTTAAATTGGGTTAGACCCTGCAACATGGCCTAGCTAAAACAGTGTGGCTTATTTCCTCAGTCCCTAAGGAAATGTGTCCCTCCAGTGCAAGAGGATTGTTTTTTTCCTAATTTAACTGTGCCCCCAAAAATGTTCAGTAGCTTAACATTTCTGTTTTTAAGCAGGGCAGACCAAAATACGGCTCTCTAGCATTTGGTGTGGGAGTAGTAAGGGCAGGAGGTGGCACATCAATAACCTGAAGGGTAGGTGTTTGGTATGAGCAGGCTGGCTGTGCTCTCTTGTCTGAGGGAGATAAAAGGGCAGATGGGATGAATTGCCCTTTGCAGGTGTGTGTATGTGTGTCTTCAGCAGTCACAGCCTGTTGTCCTTAGGGTACCCCGGGGACCTGTTGTTTGTGGGGATGGGACAAATTAGCCTTAGCAGCTGTTCCCATTCTCTTTCTTCATTTTCATTTTCCTCCATGGGATAAAGCATTTCTTTCTATTCTCTCTGGCCTGTTATTTCTTGTCCTCTGATGTGTTCTCCTCACTTCTCAACTGTCAAAATTTTCTCTATACTTATTCCTCCAAACACAAAGAATCTTCTTTGCTATTGACCCTGAAGAACAACTGCTTCTATTGGCATATGATCAAGCTTTGCTGGACTTCCCCAGAAGGCAGACAGTGACTTTATTAGAAAAATTAAAATTAGTATATATGGCTTGAGTTAAGTGAGATAATTGACTTTTGCCACCTGGAGTTGTGTGTATTTCAGGGAAATGTTTGAGGGATGACAAATTCTGAAGGAGGAACTTGTTCGTAATTACATAAAGACCTTGACTGTATAAGAATGTGAGCACACAGGAAGCTGTGCTAACTGGATCTTTGCTAGGGAGAATGTTAATGTTCTGATGGCAATACAGTCAGGGGGCTATAAAAAGAGCTAAAGAAGTCCCGTCACTTCATTAATGGACTTTTCATAAATCCCAGGAAAAGACATCTGTCCTCCTGAGTGCAAAAGTTAACCTTACTATCCAACCTTCGTTCATCTCTTCTCCTTTCACTGTTTGAGCCATTCAGACAATTGATGGAGCATCTATTTATTCCAGGAACTTCCCTTTCTGTTCTGCTATGCAGTTTTATGGCTTTATACCCAATAAAAACTACTGTATGCACTTAACTCTGGGAACAGGCTAGAGCTATTTACTCAAGCAGAAAAGTATTGTATTAGGGTGAGAGATCCCTTGTGAAGATAGGAAAAGAATCTTGCTGGCTTTAAGTAAGGCGTGAAGATATTTGAACAGCATTGTATAATGAATACATTATGAGACGAATGTTTTAGTATTCTGTCTCTGCTGATGACTTCCAGGAAATTAACACCTTAACCTTCAAATGCAGAGAACAGTATTGTCAGTGTGCTGTAAATCTGCACACACAGGTACTAAAAATCTTGTTCTTAATGCTGTCAGGAGTAGGGGTTCTTTTGTACAAGGTTTCAGTTCAGGTATGATGTCGCTGGAGGATCTGCCCTTGTAATTCTGTGGAGAACCTTTGCAATTTAAATATTTATCTATTCCAGATTTTCTTTGTCTTCCCCTCCTTTATGGGAATTCTTCCTTGTTTAATTTGCAATGTTTACTGACCAAAGCCCCACTGGCTGACCTGCCCCACAGCTCACTGTGGCACTGGTGCTCCTCACATACTTGAAAGATGCAGACTGGTCAGGATGTTAGGCACATGAGAGAAAAAACTTATCCAGAGAAAGCTGGTGGAAAACACTTCTCTTGTTTCTGTGCCACCTGGAAGGGTTGCCTAGATAGCTTTCCTGCAGGGCATATTGTTCTGGAGTGTAGGTACAGCTCTTCTTGTTGCCAGAAACAGAGAGATGAACAGAGTTATGTCTTGGAACAAGTTGGAGCACAGCACTGTGTCCCAGCAGCAGTACACATAAATGAAGGGAAGGGAAATGAGCTTTGTTGCAATGAGACAAAGGTTCATTTAGGAGTCTCATTTTTTCATTAGGGTAATTATTGTGAAGTTTGAGTTTATGTTCTGGTGGCACTTTTTTTTTTTTTTTTTAAACTTGAATTGAGTTATTTTAATTTCCTGAACCACAAAAGATTAATAACCCCACAATTCATGCTTTTTCTCTGTAGAGTGAAAAAGTGTAATTAAAAAGAAGATATATAGTTGGATTAAATTTTTGCACTGCAGCTTGGAAATATTTCAGAGAATACAAAGCGTGAAGGAAGCATGGGGTATTGTTTCATGCTGTTCTACAGATAATTGCAAACTATACTTGCTTTGTCAAGTCAACCTTTGTCTTGCTTGGTCAATCTTGCTTTTGTACTGGGAGCAAGGTGTCTCATTCCATGTGTCCACTTCTATTATGATGAGTAGAAAAGTCTAAATAAGTGGAGGGTGTTCTGTTGTTTTTAGCATAGGAAACATGATTATGTGGAATCACATTTATTATTGTGAGAGGATTAAAAGCCTCTTTCTGCATGATAACAGTTATGCTCTTATGCTCAGGCTGGGAGAAGAGAGATTGTGGAAGTAAAGCCTAGTCTGAGCCATTACTGAAAATGTACCAATAATACCAGAGATTAAATCCAGTTCTGGAGCATGCCACAATTTACTTGCCATTCTTTCCTTAGAGGGTATTGAGCAAGCCTAGATACTGCTGAAGACAAAAATATAGCATGGGAATTGCCAACTGACACAAACCTCATCCTGCTCAGCTTGCTCAAATAATGACACTGAACTGTTCTGAACAGACCCTGTAGATCAGAAGTGTTTCTGTCTGGTGTAGTGCCTGCTGCTTCTACTGCTCTGTCTGAATGTCAAGAGGAAGATTCCCCCAAAAGGTGTTCAGACTGTTGCAGCTGGGCTGTCTCTTCCTCCACATTGTTCTCAGGTACCGGGGATGCCAAGGCAAGGAGAACGGCAGACTATCCATGACTTTTTGTTGTAGACTTGTTTTGTTTTTAAATCCTACAACCTGTAAGGGACAGCCTGATCCCTTGTGTTTAGTTCCTCTGCTCTCGTTTCCATGTTTGCTACCTCCCAGATCTATTATTTCAGTTAACAGGCAGTCAGGATTTATTTTTTGGAAATCCTTTGTTTATCCAAAGCTTTCAGTAAAACAATTACTCATCCTGTCTTCAGCCTGATAAAGTTTGGTGGTGATGCTTTCAGTTTGATGTTCCTTGCTGCTAATGTGAATATCTTTAATATCATATGGATTCTTATCACCCAAATCCTGGCATATTGTATCTGTATGTGTATTGACAAGCAATGTAAAATCACCACCTGTGTTTTTCTGGAAATCAGAGACCCTGTGCGCAGTTTCTTCCCAGCTGAAACCTTGCCACAGTCCAGACGTATATTTTGCTTTGCCAGCTCTCAGCCACTCCAGCAGATGACTCCTATATAGCTCTGCAGTTGATTTATGCACCACTAATGAGTCCCCTGTGAATCTGTTCCCTTCCCTGCCTCTGCCCACGTGCACTTGAAATGCCTCAGCATCCTGTGTCTTCTAAATTAACTATACTGATGGATCGCTGTCCCCAGACACCCAGGAAAGATCCAAAGCAAAGGGGCTTGAGAGACTCTTTTTATTTGGGTAGCCCCAGCTCTGTGCTTTCTGGCTGGAGCAAGGTCTGCTCTAAATAGTGAACGACAGGGCAACACTAACCAAGCAAAATTTTTTTTTGTTAGTGGAGCTGTCTGAAAAGTTGGCAAAAAGCCCAACACTAGGGCTGCCAAAGCATCAACTACAGCTGTCTTAAATGTTTCAGACTGTTTGTGCTTAACGCTGAGCTTGTTTTCACCTGACAGTTCAGTGAGTTTGCCTGGTCTGAGTACCAGTGACTAAAACATGGAAAAAAGTCAGCTGCAGAAATGCAGGGTAGTAAACAGCAAAGAAGTTGAAACTTGAATCACTGTATCTGTGCTGTATTGTATACCAAAATAAGAGCACCATTCAGAATCCAGCCCTTCTCTTCATTCATGAAGAAAGCCAGGTCCACCTTCAGTGTTATCCCAAGCTGAATTTGTTATGTGGGCAAATGAATGATCTGAGTAAAGGTTAACCAAGTTAAAGATGCAGCAAAGGCAAATGTTAACTGCTTCCTTTCCAAAACTAATTCCTTAACATTTCTCTGGTAAAATGTGAGCTCTCAATTGCCTCTGGTTGGATAATGTGAAACAATTTCCTACAGACAGACCTATGCATCAGTCCCTGCCACTCACAAAAACACCCAGGGTCTGATGCAAATCTGACTGCAGTTGTATTTAGTTGCATTGTGCCATGACTATGTTGGTACCAACAGCTGTTGCACAGATCCTGGACATCTCCCACACACCTTTACAGCAGTGCTTGTTGCTCAAGTTCTACTGAGCCTTTTTCCTTATTGTTATATTATTGCTATGGATTTCAGCAACTCTGAACTGACTCCTGCTGAAGCCAGCAAGTTTCTATCAGCTTTGTAAGGACTGTAGTGGTACACGACTGGTATAAATATATTCTGTTTCAACTCTGCTAGCTTGGTTTCTTGCTTCCATTCCTTGTTATGTCGTGGGGTGATCTGGCTGCTGCTCTGGTTTTCCAATAAGTGTATGCTTAAGTTCTGCTTCCTGTTTTGGGGTTTTGTGGGCTTTTTTGTTTGTTATGGTGTTTCTTTTGGTTTTTTGGTACCTTATCTCAACCCGAATAAAGGATGTTAGTAAAATTCTGGGAGATGGACTCTGTGTGTGCACACATACACAGAGAAGGCAAGCATGAGATGACATTTGGCTTTTTCCTTTTTGGCTGAAATCACTGTAACCTAAGCATGATGACTTCTAAAGGAAAACTCCTGCCTTGAATACAGCTGCTTAGATTCCTCCTACTTTTCTCCATTAAGAAAGAGCAACATATATTTTTGTCTAGTATTACTGTTGTGACCCAGTCACAGGCTGGGGAGGGAGGTTGTTACTCTTGCCTTTTATGCAGGGACACCTGCTCTGAATCAGTGCTGTCTCACTGGTCAGCCCCTGCCATGGACACACTGCACAAGATGTCTCTGGACACTACACCTATTCCATAGGCCCTTAGCTATTTCTAGGAGGTCTTTGTAAATTGTCTTCAACTTGCGCTCCTTCTCATTTCACCAACACAGCTTGGACTTAGAATCCCACCCCTGTAGGGAGAAGCTCCAGCTGAAAATATCTCAAATCAGAAGGAAACTACTGCTCATCAGCCCGACCAGCCTCCTGTCCCACCCAGCTCTTGTTCCACTGCCTTGGGGTTAGGGAAAATGTGGTCATTTCTAAGACAGCTCTGAAGTAAGCAGGCTTGTGTAGCAGACTGGGGAAAAGAAGACCAAGGGGTGGGGGAGATGCTGCATCATTAAGAAATGTTTTACATTTGCAGTAGCAGCCACCCTTCACCATGGGATTGCCTTTGTTTTGCGAGACGTTGCTCTGCAAGGGCACATTAAGGCCTGTTTGGCCCTGAGATTTCCATTCCTGGCACTCCTGGCTATACACGCAGGCTAAAAGAGCGTGAATTGGTCCCCAGTGTCAGGAGTATATGCATGCCAGCACTGTTTGTAAGAGGGAAAAAGAGCAAGGAAAACCAGTCTTGAAAATAGGAGCGGTGGAAGCAAAATGAAATGCCAGAGAGAAGAACATAGCATAGGAGATTGTGCAGGCTGAGGAGGGATTAACAGGTATTAGAAGAAAGCAAAAGACATGAGAGAATTCAGATCAATGCTGAGGCAAGCAGCAGGGAATACTCTTAGCAAGGAGCATTAGGAAGTTGAACACAGATGGCAAGGTATGAAAGGCAGGTAGACATGAGAAGTTGTAAGGGCAGAATGGAAAAAAATCTTAAAATCCAGAAATGGGAAGACGGTGCAAAGCATATGAAAAAAACCCTAAAATAATACTTTCCAAATCAGAAATAATAATTTTGTTTATCTTGATGTTAGAAAGCTGTACATAAATCACCAATGGTAGTTAAGAATAATTTTATTTATTATTTTGGTAACACAATGATATATCTCAAAATGACCATAGAAGTTAGCTTGCTAAATGACTGCATACATTCTAAATAGGTGCTACTAAATTTGAATAACTTCACAGATTACATAAGGCATTATGTGACCAACAGCAATATAGTGTGTAACCCCCTGACTGACAAGAGTAAGTGTGGATGGATTTTGCACTAGTAGCCAATGCACAGTTAAAGCTTTTGGAAGAGTACAAAATTGCAAAAGCCATTTTTTATCAAAATATGAACTGGTGATCCTTGCATTAGAATAGCTTTTCAGTTGTAGGTTACATACTTTTTCTTTTAATAACAGTACTTAGAAAGATACAAGAAAAATTGTCTTGCTAGCATTTGATCTAATGTAGATCTCCATATGAAAATGCTGAGTATCTTATAAAGCTTTTCACAGGTATAGGCTAAGTTCTGGGGTATCACAAACTTGTACATAATTCAGAAAAACACCTGAGGTTACTCCATGTGGATGTAGCAGAAAGCTTTTTTTAGCTCTAAAAAGAGATGATAGATGGCATGTGAAGTCAGAGACTTTAAACAGGTCCACTATTACTGTGTGGGGTTATAGAGCAGTGCTTGTAGGATTGAGTCAGGTTTTTAAAATCAGAAGCAAAGCTTGTACTTGAGATCAGCATTGTGTTGTTCTCCCAGCTCTTCCCAACGTCAGTATGAGGTCTGTCACTGCTGCCGGCGTGACTAAGACTGGCATCTATCAGAAGTCACAGTGCAAATCCTTACTTGCTTAGGTCTCAGCAGAGCTACTTCACTGTGTAGCACTGTACTCTTATTTTTCTAGTTCTACTAATACCTTATTTAGTACTCGGCTGAACACAGCAAGTCATGTGAGGTACTCTCTTGTCTGATGGATTTAATATGTAATCAAATGTGATCTGCAGCTCCAAAGAAGTGCCCAACTCTTTTCAAATCAGGCATTTACAGAGGGCTGTTTGCTTTCTAGAGGAATATATGCAGCTTTGTGTATACAAACATTAACCAGAGGTTCAAGGCCATAAAATTTCATCTTAAATTTATTTTAAAATAATAAGTGTTTTTAAAAAAACTTTATGAACTTTGCCTCACAAATATTTTAAAAGTACTTTTTCTTCAGTTAATGTGTACTTTTATTAGGACATGTAACATTACTTTATGAGGTGTTGTTCCAAGCAAGTTGTACTAAAATTACATAGTTGATTTTCAGATATACTACTTAATCTAACACAATGACTAGTGAGTAGGGGTATTATTTTCTCTATGCTTTACTTGAGGCTTGTGGCATGAATGTTTTAATATAACACCACCACTCTGCCCCCATCTCACTTCTAACTACCTTAGCCAATGTGGATTTTACTGGACTTACCTATGTGCCTAGGGACAATGATATTAACTCCTTCCTAGAGAAACATAAAATACACCTTTATAAATCTAATTCAAATACTTATTTTGTTCATGAACATGCTAATGAACAGATTAGCATATGATTTGTATCACCCTTGCCATTTAGTGACATAGAAATTCTGGTCTTTCAAAACTTAATGAAAAGTTACTGTATTAGGACATTCTGTTCATTTGCATATAAAACATGAATTTTAGTTTCAAACATCGTTACAAGCAAGACTTTTATTTTTTAGGCATTTATGTAAACATTTTGGAATGCTCAAGGCAAGAATTTACATTGTCCTTTTACCAAAAATCATTTGAACACATTTTATTGAGGCACTAACATACATCCCAGCAGCCACAGTACTGGACCTGCCGTGAGTGTATGGCAGTTTCCAGCACAATGAATTCAGAGGCAGGCTGCAGTGTTCTGAGCAACCCATTTTTTTTTCTTAAATTTTTTTTTTTTTTTTTTTTACTGAGAGATTTCACTTCTGAATGTGGAGTCACTGAAGGCAAATTTAGAGTTAAGGCATAGTGCTGGAGACATGGAAAGGGCTGTAGAGACAGTTCCTGGAGATGCTCCAACCAGTCAGTAGATAAAAAAGCACTTTACAATGGCAACTTCTGTGAACAAGCTAGAAAAGGCTTACTTTCAAATTGCATGTTTTATTGTTTAATATATTGTTCCCCTGGCTCTCCTTCTAGAATTAAAAAGAGGACTGAATTATACCTTGTGCAGCCCTTCTTCCTGTTCTTACAACTTGTCATATTGGCTATGTACCAAAAAAATCACCAGAACAAACTGTGAGTTACACAGGTCTAAAAAGAGAGAGAGGGATTATCTTTAGATGTAAGGTTTGTTGCTTAGGCATTTGCTGACAGCTGACTTTCACTGGCTGCTTTCTCTGCTTGCAGTCTTTGGACAGCCTGATCGAGCAAATCCATGGTATCTCTAAGTGTAACATTCAAGGTGAATGGCTTAGGTTTAATGGTCAGCCCATAGGTAAAGTCCATTTTAGGATCCTCGTTTGGATTAGCAGTAAAATTGCACTGATGCACCAGTATGGAGGTAAAGAGAAACAGCTGCACCTTGGATAACTCCTCTCCAATACACCGACGTTTTCCCAACGAGAAAATCATCACGCTACTAGTAAGATCTTTATTGATGAATCCGTTCTCATCCAGGAATCTTGATGGATCAAAATCCTCTGGGTTGGACCATTTTGCAGGGTCATGATTCACTGACCACTGATTTACAAAGATAACGGTGTCCTTGGGAATGAGGTAGCCCATGATGAAGGTGTTGGTTGTGGTGGCGTGTGGGATAGTTACAGGCACAAAGCTGCTGAAACGCATGGATTCGTACAGGAAAGCCATGATGTAGGGAAGGTGAGGCTGATCTTCAACACATGGCAGACGGTCTCTTCCAACAATCCTATCCACTTCCTCTTGCATTTTAGCCTGCACATTGGGATACCTGTCATTTAAAGCAACATGTTTGTACATTCACAACAGTTTCAAAGGATTTTTCTTACACATAATCCTTGCTGTAAACATTTTTCCCAGAACCTCAACCCGCCCCTAAATAATGCAGTTTGAGTACAGTTTAAATATATTGCAGGAATGTGTAGACCTCAATTGAAAACTTTGAGAGAAGAATCCAAACTTCCCATGCACTGGTGTACTTTTAGACTTGATCAGTTTTTACTTTAGATCCCACGTAACTGATTCTCAACATAAAAAATGAAACTAATTTAAAGTGTGCTGAAATGAAATATTCTGATTCAATTTTTAAAACAATTTGAAAATTTATTCTAAAACTGTAATTATTTGTCTCTTCTAAACTCTGCATTTTCCGTGGGAAATTTCCATTTCCATTTCCAACTCTGTATGTGACTTTTAAAAGTTAGCATGGAGTTTGTTATCACTAGACATATTTCATACATTTGAAAGCCTGCAGGTTTCTAAACTGGGAAAAAAAATCCCAATTATTAATTTGTCAGAATGGCTTTATGAACATCCCACTTCTAGTTTGAGTAGACATTTTCTAATTAATATCAAAATACATTTTCTCTATAATGTGTTTAAAGAAGACTGTCTAGAAGTCTGAACAGTTTGGAAGTCTACACAGCAACCAAACAAGATCAAAATGTTAATACATCTTTTGCTTGTCTAAAGGCACACATTCTGCAAAGGAGCCTTCATTTCCTTTAAGTATTCAAATTTGGCTGCTGCATCCTTGCCTTTTCCTCCTGCAGCAGACTCACATGTCAAATGCTGGGCAAACATGAGAAATGGGGAGAAACCCAAAAGTTACGTGAATACTGCCATGGCATCACACCCTTAGCTGGAGGTGTTAAATATTGCCTATTTTTCAAGAAGCGACGGAGCAGATAATGTTTGTATAAGCCTACAAATTATGCAGGCAATGAAAGAAAAAGCCAGGATAGGCATGAAAGGTATTGCAATGGCACCTTCTCTTAAACCACCTCCCCAGTGTGAGTTTCCCCGGCGGACGGGCAGGTGCCAGGGCAGCGCTCCCGCCGGCTGCCCAAGGGGCCTGCCTTGCCCAGTCACGCAATGGCAGGGAAGGCACACGCAACGGCAGCTTAGCATAATAGCGGGTTTGTAAACCGGTGCACGAACTTTTTATCGTGCTTAAGCAGTTGTTATCCTGTTCCTATGATCTCCTTGATCTTGACCTGGTAAAATCTGTTACTTTCAGGTTTTACTCGGCTGCCTTTCTGCCAGCCCCTCTTCATGCACCATAACCCGACCGCCTGAGTCGGGTCGGATTTCTTTTCTCTTTTTTTATTTATTTTTATTTTTAATTTTTTTTTTAAAACTTTCTTACCTCTTTCTGGCAGGTTTCCCAGAACTTCCGTGTTAGTTAATCGGAGGCCGCTGAGGCACCGGACGCTGCACGGGCTGGCGCTGCCCGGTCCCTCAGACCTGCGGCTCCGCGGCGGGTCCCTGCCGGGGCCGCGCCCCCGGCTCTGCCCGGACCCGGAGCCCCATGCTCTGGCTCGGGCCGGCTGTTCCCGCCGTGGGAGCCTTCCCACCGGCGCCTTTGCTCGTGCGGCGCGATTTAAACGGGGCTCCCCCGGGGCCAGCGGCCGCTCGCACCCCGGGCGGGCTCGCATGTCCCCCCCACGCCGGGCCGGTGGGGCGCCCCTGTGTGCTGTCGTCTCCGCAGGCACATACCTGATGAGGAAGATGAGGAGCCACTGCAAGGCGGTGGAGAGGGTGTCCTGGCTGGCTCCGAAGATGTCGGTGACAGTGGCGGGCACGTGCTCGAGCTGCAGCCGCGGCTGCTCCCGCTGCAGGCGGATGAAGGCGTCCATCATGTCGCGGGGGGCGGCCCCGGGGCGCAGGCTGCGCTGGTGCTGCAGGAACTTGCCGCGGACGAAGCCGTAGAAGTCGCGGTTGAGGTCGCGGAAGGCGCGGTAGGCGGCGCGGATGGGGCTGGGGAAGCGCTGGAGCCAGGGCAGCGCGTCCACCAGGCTGCCGGCGCCCACCGCCCGCCCGAACTGCTCGTTGCGCCCCACGATGCGCAGGAACTCGCCGTCGCCGTGGCTGTAGCGGCGGCCGAAGCATAGGGCGCTCATCACGTTGGCCACGGCCACCACCAGGACGTGCGAGGGGTCGAGGAAGGCGCCGCCGGCGCTGCCGCGTACCAGCTGCGCCACCAGCGCCCGCGCCTCGCCCACCAGGTGCCGCTCGAGCAGGCGGCGTGTGGCGGGGCTGCCCGTAGAGAAGGCGCGCACCGTGGCGTGCGCCGCCCGCCGGTGCAGCTTCCAGAGCTCCGAGTATCCGCCGAAGGCCAGGCTGAGCCCCCCCGACACCAGCTGGAAGGACGGGAAGGGCGGCCGGCCGGCGAAGGCGGCCCCCTGGTGGATAAGGGCCTGGCGGATGGCATGCTCGCCGTTCAGCACCACCACGGGCCAGCGCCCCAGGCGCAGCTGGAACACGGCGCCGTAGGTGCTGGCCAGCCGGGCGAAGGAGAGGTGCGGGGCACTGCCCAGCTGCGCCGCGTTGCCGATCAGGGGCCAGGGAAAAGGGCCCGGCGGCGCCCGGCGCTGGCCCTGCCGCCGGCGCTGCTGCTGCTGCAGGAGTAGCTTGCCCAGGTGGATGGCGGCGAGCAGGCAGAGGAGGAGCAGTAGGGAGCTTTGCAGCGGGGGGATGCCTCCCAGGGCTTCTCCGAGCTTCTCGAGGGCCATGCTGCAAGGGAAAGGGAAAGGTCAGCGAGCAGCTTCCCCGCGGGACGGAGTCTCGTGGGCAAGGGGAAGCCCGGACGGGGCGCGCTGGCGTGGCGGAGGGGAGCGCCGGCAGCCGTCCCAGTGCTCGGAGTCCGGGTGAGTCCTCGCTGTGTGCCCCTTGTGTGCCTAAAGCCTGCCCGGATCCTGTGCGGAAAACGAGGGATAATCGATAATCAAGTGGCAAGCGCCTAATAAGAGATGGAAATCGTATTTGGCGGGGGGGCCGCTGCTCTCTCTCCGCTGGTAGGGAAAGTTCTCAGCGGGAGATCCAGCAGGTTACGGCTGAGAGAAGCACAGAGGGAAGCAGGAGGATGCTCTCGCCTGACGAGCCTCCGCAGATGCAGGCAATCGCCGCGCGCCGGAGACAGGTTAATTCCGGCGCTGCACATCGCTCCTCCCGGCGTAAAAGCCTCTGCGAGAAACGGGTTACGCGCCCCGCTGTCGGACTTTCCCGCTGCTGCGGAAAAACCTCCGCATGCGGCCACGGAGCCGCCTCCGTCCCGAGCCCTTCCCTCCTCCCCGCACCTTCATGCTCGTCGTGTCATCTCAGGCTGGAGGTCTGCCGCCCCGGGGATGGGCTGCGGAGGATGCCTGAGGACTTGGCGTGGCAGTCCTGACCGGTTCCGCTTCCCATCCCCGTGCCCGAGGCCCGCCCGCTCCTACCATTTGCTCCAGCCTTTCAGAAGCAGAGAGGGGAAGAAGGGGTGAAATAAGCAGCCACCTCGGGCTCCTGTAGCCGAACTGACCTGTTGAACGCTGCTTCCATCCGAGACCTTGGGGAGGATGGAGAGGAGCTGAGCAGCCGGCGGCAGCTCTTAACGGGCAGCCGCGGGAGGAGAGCGGCGACGGCGGCGTTCAGATCCAAGCCTTTGGGAAACTCATTAGGAGCCCCGGTACCTGTCACTCGGAGCTTGGCAGATCATGTGCAGGCAAATGCCAGTTGCGCCCGATCCCAGCGCAGTTATCACCTTCCCAGCGTTTTAACCCTTCAGAGCTCGCCCCGCCGGCAGCCACCTGCCCCGAGCAGCCCCGCGGACCGGGAGCGAGCGGGCTGCTGCGCCCCCTCCCTTCTCTCTCCCTCCCACCCGCCTGCTGGGCTGCGGGGACGGGGCCAGCCCAGCCTGCTGCAGGGAGCGAAGGCGAGCGGCTCAGAGGGCTCAGAGAGGACGGTCCGCTGCTCTCAGGCTCAGCAGGAACCGGAGCCGCCACCTCTGAGCCCCTGGCATTGTCACTCCCGGCTTTAAATCCGAAGGCATCCGCGGTGCGCGGTGCGGTGCGGGCGGGACGCGGGCGGCCCCGCTGGCAAATCGCCGCTGCCTGGCCCGTCCCCTGGCTTGAGGGGTCGCAGTTATTTGCCAGCTACCCTTGGTCCCTCGCCAAGCGCAGCGGCTGAGCCGCGGATGCTTTTATGGCCGGGGCCAAAAGTTTTAGCGCAGGAGGTGCTGGGAGGGGAGCGGGGTGGCGGGCGGTCTCGCAGCTCTCTGTAGGGAGGCGAAGTCTCGCCTGCATCTTAGGGGCTGAGGAAGCCGAAGAGAGCTTCCCCTCCTCCGCCTGTCGCCTCCCCGTTGCGTGCGGAGTTAGCATTGCGTGAGCCGGGGCTGGAAAGCCTCCAGCCATCTCCTCCCCGGGCCCCTACCCCTCCTCGCAATACCTGACACCAGCTCGGGGGAGAATGGAGCTGGGAAGAGTCGGGCAGCTCGCACCCCGGCCGGCTCCGCTGCCCTCCGGCCTCGCCTCCGCCCTGCGCTCACTTCGCTCCTGCTTACGGCGCCTTTTTGCTCTTAAATCTGGCGCCTCCGCCCGCACCGGGAGAGCTGGCGAGAGGTGTGCGGCTACGGCGCTCCAAACCCTCCCGGGCTTTCCGGCGCCCCGGGGGAACCGGGACTGCAAAACCGCCAGAAATCGAGGAAGTTGTTCCCCAAGAAATCAGAATGCTCTTGCTTTGTTCTTGTCATTTTGCAGTATCAAGAAAAATCTTAAAATATAACACTTATTTCAGATTCTTTACAGCCTCATCATGAGAAGAAAATATGATGTTTTGGTAGCATTTGGGGATTAGACAAAATTAGGTGCTGGGAGTCAGCCCAGCTCAGGGTATGAGTGCGGTCCTGGCCAGGCTGCTACTGCTTCTGTCTTTGCTAAGTAGTGTAATCTTGGCTGTTGTCACTGTCCCAGGCTCCTCCAGTCGGTGATACTACTTCTTGCTCAGACTAGCATCAGCCTTGGATCGTCTGTTGGCTTGGAGCTTCTTCCTGTCATTGCCAAGTAACAGAGGTGTCAAAACCATTTTTTCTGAGCAGTGCTGCAAAATGTGAGCTTCCCTATTCCCAGCCCCATTTCTAGGATGAACTGGAAGGATCCTGCAGCCAGCCCAGCACATAACCCAGCTTCAAAGAGGAGCAAAGACAGCTCCATCCTTATGGCACTAAGGTTAGGGTGTTTTGATGTCTCCATCATTATATATCAGAAGATTGAAAACAATTTCACATAACCACTCAAATTTCTATAACCACTCAGCTATGGAAAAGTTCCCTCCATTTATCTGTCTCGTGTCAAAGATAAGACATGAACTTCTGTCAGAGTTCCAGAGGAAGATCTGGGTGGCACTGATCTTTTGCCACTGAATAGAAGATCTGTTCTGGGCACGGGATCTGGGTGGTAAGGACTAACTTAGATCAATTGCCTGAATTTTGGATCATGGTGCTGG
Organism: Pardalotus punctatus; assembly: GCA_013400915.1. Taxonomy (NCBI): domain Eukaryota; kingdom Metazoa; phylum Chordata; class Aves; order Passeriformes; family Pardalotidae; genus Pardalotus; species Pardalotus punctatus. Next base: position 87,364 of record VZTX01012688.1, read on the forward strand.
GCATTTGCTATTGCTAGCAGGTAAATTTGCCCTTTTCATGGTGACCGTGGTGGTAAGTTACCTAAACTCCAGGCATTACATCTCTCGTTAGTAAGTCCCTAAATCCTTTTTTTTGTTCAGCAACTGAACTAGTTGTATTGCAGTTGGATTGCTTCCTGCTACTAGCAGGAAGTACAAAGGAATACATTTCTGCTATCATGACCTGCAAGCCCACAATTTACGGCAGGAAACTGGGAGTACTTTTTTCTTTTTTTTTTTCTTTTTTTTTTTCTTTTGGCTGTAAGGAAACATTAATTATTTTTTATTTTGCTTCTCTTTAGTCTTCAGGAGTTCTGTCACTATTCGACAGGAATGAAAGAAAACCTATTTTAGATATTTTCTTGCCTGATGATAGTACCAGCTACTCCCCCTGTACTATTTACAGCTTTGGCTCACTATTGTATTTATTATAGCCTGAGTATTCTTTTGACTGTATACATTGAATGTTCACCCAATCTTTTAGGCTCTGATTCCATGTGACCTTGATTAGACCCTTGGAATCAAGCATAGTTTGAGTGAAACATTTTATCACACCAATGAGCTAGTGTGCAAAAATTCAGGCTGTGGCTGATCAGCCCCTTGGTCTCTGTTATATTCTACAAATTGCCCTCCTGCCCATATCTTTATTTATTCTTCTCACCTCTTTTGTTTTCAGAAGCATAGGAGTTCAGAACTGCTGTTGGAGAATTGCATGTTCTTTTTTTCCCAGTTCTGGGGACTTAATTGAGATGCGGGTCCTACTGAAACCAGTCCCAAATTCCTGAGTCAGTTAATTTTGTTAGGCACTGAAGACTAAGTTGCTGAAAATGTATGCCATGTAAAATGAATTATTTCTGAGGTCTAGAAAATCCTACTTGATAAAATATATAGAAAAGAAAGGAAGTTGAAGGGCTACAAGTGAGTGGGCTTCATGTTAAGGGAGAGGAATTCAGACCTAATATCTTAAAAATATTGATTGATTTGATAGGAATCCCAGGCACAGGGTTTGTAGGGGTATCTGTACCTCTGCGACTCTGAATAAAGTTGCTTATGTATGTGGACAAGCATCCTTGTTGTGGAGGTAAAAATTTGATAAAGGAGGAGGAATTGCACAACCTGGAGAGTCTTCATTTGCCCTTTGAGGGAGAATTTTTGTCTGCCACAGTCCTCCCTTTTCCAAGAAAACTCCTTAACCCCTAAGAGATTTTTACAAGTGTTACGACTTACTTACCTAAGTCAGGCTTTGAAGACTTGATTCTCAATTTTGCTTCTAACCATGGCAGCCCTTCCCTTTGCTTTTGGATACGGGCAAGCTGCTCATAAATCTTCATGAGCTACAACTAGAATTTCTCATGGAGTTGACTTTGCTCTGTTTTCTTTCCTTACCTATTTTTTTTTCATCTTTCCATGGAAAGCCCTCCCACACTAGATTTCTCTGTCTCCTTCCTGTACCTGGGACTAGGGGTTTTTTCCTCCTCTCTCATTTTTTCCAAATCCCAAGGTGAATTAGTTGAGCAGTGTTTTATCCTGGGATTGCTTCAGCATAGAGGTTGTACAAATTGTTTACTGTTTGTTGAGTGAACCAAGCCATTCTTCATTAAATAGTCCTTGGCAATGGTGTTTCTGATTGTTTCTGAGTGTTGCACAATACTATGTAAGATGAATAAACAAGTAGCATAACTGTAAAGCACAAATCACTTGGAAACGAAACCAAGTGCAATATTCTATTGTTTCTGGCTGCTTAAAATTGTACAGAGGTACGTAAGTACCTCTAGAGTTCAACTCTAGTCTCAATTATACTGCTGTGAGTCAGGAAAATCCCCACTACAACAATCAGAATCAGAACCTGTAAACCTCTGCGTTTGCAACAGCTTGCTCAGACTACGTTTATGTGGCGATCCCACGTGATATGGAGTTACCATTATGCTTCAAGTAGTTTCAGATCCAGGAGCAGAAGATCTGTACTCAGTCCAGCCAGAGTCCCACCTCATGGCAGCTGGCTCTGGGGTCACCACGCTGCTCTGCACCACAGAGATGCCCCAGCTTCCTCGGGCTTATCTACACAGTACTGAGCACTCACTGTTAGAGCTAACCTGAGACAGCAGTACCACCGGTGTGGATAATAGTGAGATTCTGTCTGATGGAGGTTCCTGGTTTGGCTCTGTTTGGCAGCTTTCCTGCCATGCCAAGCCTGTGATGTAAGCAAAATAGAAGGAGCCACATCCTCAGTGCTACCCAGAGTTCCAGGCATACATAGGAGCCAGCTGCAGCTCCATATTCAGGATTATTTATTTAGGCCACTCACTGTGGCCTAAAATAAAGCATTTGTGGTATGCTTTTTAAAGCATATGTGTTTGTGGTTACATATCACATTCTTAACCTTCATTAACTTGCAGCTTTCTTTGGACTTTCACTCTTCCCTGCATTCCCACTGACTTCCCAGCTCACTTTTTCAATTCTGCCTTGCTATTCAAAACCCTAAATTTGGCTTCTAATTCTGAGCCAAATTCCCACAGCTGCTGTGGGAAGGCAAGGAACCTCCCAGTACTTGCTGGGGCTCAGCTCAGTGGTAGACTGAATTGTAGCCTCTCCATCTGTTTGCATTTTCCACGTTACTTACAAATTAAAGGCATACATCGTGGTCTGCTTCCACACAGGCAACACACAGGTATGATTACAGAAATGAGGACATGGCGTTATACTTAATTCAAGCATAAAACTTGATTCTGAAACTTTTAATTATGCCAAATTCCTACAGTATTTATTTCCAAAATTTGCTGCCTTTTCTTGACAGTGTTAGATGAAACCATATAGCTTAGTCTTTCTTGAGAGGAGAAGACAGGAGATGATACCTTTGGGGATACCTTTTGAGAAGCCTTTTTAAACTGCCTTCTGCTACAAGTCAAAAGAGTAAAATCTAATTTACGCACCGTTGGGCCCTCATCTGTGGTATTTTCTATGTGCCCTTTTACTGAAGGTGTACAAATTCTCTTAAAGTGCTCTGAAACAAGTACTCTGAAGTAGATGGATTAAATGACATTTAGTAAAGCTTAGACACTGCTCATGTTGTGCATTATTGTATCTGTCCTCAAATATGATGTATGGGCAAACTGCTGTGCCTGCTCACTCTTCTTCTTCAGTAAAGGGGGCTCCCAGGGACATCTGGCAGCTCTGCCTCCTCACTGCTTTTGAGGTTTGCAGAACCAAGAGCTGTGTTGCCAGTGTCCGTCTTTATACTGAAGTGTAGGAATCTTATAGCCTGTATGATATGCTAGGTCACTTCAAAGCTTTAAAATGATAACATTGCTTACAACCAATATTGTTATCATGTTAACAAGCAGTAATGTATTTCTCCTTTGTTTTCCAGACTTTGTTGGGTGTTGTATTAGTAGCAGTGATACAAATTTTGTAGTGCAATTTCTTTATTAATGCTATGATTTTAGCATTTGTCATTTTAGAAAATGCCAGTGCACTTGCATGCTCAGAGTATTGAGAAATTCTAGTTCAAAACAGTCCTGGGCTACAGGTAAAAGCAAAGTCTAATTCCCTCACAGGCAGAAGCATATTCTATAAGAGTTGAAGGTTTCGAAGATTTGCCTGCAAAGTTCTACAAAGTCTTTACTATTGATGTGCAAAATACAGTTTTTCAGAGTTTGGACATTTGTCCAAATTTAAGTGAATTATCAAGGGAAGAGCAAAAGGCACAAAGCTGGGAGAAAAGACATTACCCAGACCAATATGAAGTCCCTCCATTAGAGCTGGAGGCTACAAAACTTTCCAAAGAAAAAGCCCATTCATATTTTAATATCAATGTGTATTTTCCTCATTTTCATGAATACATTCAACTGATTTTGGAGTGAACATTTCTAAAGATTGCAATGTAAAATATGGATTTTTGAGGGGATAGAAAATTTCAGACCAGATTATTAAAGTTGGGTAAAATTATAAGTAAAGGAGGACCCAGATTTTCCAGCTAAGGGACCTCTGTGCAAGTAGACACTTGAAGGGAGTTGACCCTTCAGCACAGAGGGAGAAGACAGTGAAGCATTTGCAGATGGAATGAAGAAACTTGCAGTTCTTTGATGAGAATACGGGTTTTCCTGTCTTGTCCCCTGAGCATCCGAGCCATTAATCCTCCCGGCCTATAAATGTTCAGATCACCACTTCCCAATCAATAATTTCCCGTGATACAAATATTGGTAATTTGGGTTCTTCAGTTTGTGTTGTGTGTCTACCATTCTTTGCTGCTTGACAGCAGAACAATTGGTGCAAGTATTAAAACAGGCAACACAATTTGAATCTAGTCCCCTCTAGAGCAATTCAAGTTGAATTTCAGAATTCTCCTTCCTTCAGAGAATAAGCCTGGCTATGTAGTGGGGAATGCATGCCTGATCTAGGTAAGGGAGCTACACATAGGTGGGATTATTACTTTGTTCCCTATTATGATACTTCCCATCTTGCTACTGGTTCTTGGAATGGGCTGCAAACATCTGAGAGAGTACTTCAGAAAGTAATGCCATGGGATGGGGTGCTCATGTAGTTGTTTTCACGGTGCTGTCAGTGTGTGTCTCTTTTTTGGGCTTCTGTTCTAACTTTAGAAAAGCCTCCTTTGCTTACCTGCACATCCACATGAATATATTTGAACTTTCTTGTACTATTAGGCATGGGTTCTTTAGGGTCTGGAGTAATTTCTTGCCCAGAAGATTGAAATTTTATAATGGGAAATTTTCAGTGTTTAAAAAAATTGCTATTCTTAGTATTTCTTGCTTTCTGGTTTTCAGGAGCTCTGGGAGTGGAAGTGGCATTGGTCACAAATTGGTTGTTGAGATGGCAGCTGAACTAAATGGGAATGCAATAATTTATCCATCATGAGAACTTTCCCTAGCTTTTAATCATGAAGAGACAGGCCTTTAGCTGGGATTTCCCAAAGGAGGTTCATATTACGGACCTAATAAATTTCATGTCAGTCAAGGAGTTGCTTGTAAATGTCACCCTTTAGATAACCCTGCTCAAATAAGTCAGGAAACAATGTTCGCCCACTCCTTCTCCTTTCCATTACTGCAAGTCAGTAAAATGCTGAACAGTATTTATGAAAACGCTGAAGAGTGATAAATCATCCACCAGAAATGGTTCTACTACACTGGCTTCATTGAAATATCCTGCCAGGTGAAAATGCATGAATCTGAACCAGGGCCTTCTGTGATTTGGCTGGTGAAGTTCGGCTGATGAAACATTTGCACATCCCTCTGCAGCAGGGCATTCTTGGCTTCCTCTGCTCTGTTGTGCAAGGGTTTGGTGTATTTGCCTCCAGCAGTAACTGCATTTCAGTGGTAAATGAAATGACTCAGACACTGGGGACTGGGATGTATGCAGCTAATACCCTAGCCTATAGTATTATTTATGTTCTTCCCTGGGGTATGGGAAATGGGAGTTATTTGTTTGCACATTTTTTAATTTGAAGAAAGATTTGGAGAATGTATATTCAAACCAGTGGAATAAGGGAAACTCCCTTTGTGGTATCTGTGGTCAGTGATGGAAAACTGAGTTTAGGAGAATTTTACAGTATTCTATATAAGGGCTGCAATCTTGATCAAGATGGCTGACTTCTGTAAGACAAATAATAATAATTTTTAGTAAAATTATTATTATTATTTTTCAGGGAGAGAAAGTGGTCTTGACACATACATGCTCCTACCATTTGGAAGCAAACCCTGGGAAGTGTCTCTGAGACATTCAGGTCACCTAACCTTCAGCAATGGCAGATCAAAGACCACGACGGAAACAGACTGCAGGTGCCAGTCAGGGCAGGTTTAATCTTGTCACAGCACTCCGGGAAGAGGCATTTGCTAATGTCTGTTAATCTCATGGCATGCTAAAGGAGAAAGACAGAAAAAAAATTGCCATAAATTCTTCCCTTTCCCAAGCAACACACACCCAGACTCAGGGTGGCTGCACAAAGACTTGCTGGCTTCCTCTAGAAGGGAGAGCAGTGTGGGAGCTTGTGCCTGCCCTGGGGTGGCAGGGCAGATTGGGAGTTACCCTGCAGGAAGAGTGTCTGGCTCTTTCAGGGAATAGGGGTTGAAGCAGCCACAGAAGCAACATTGCCCTGGAGGTGGTGAAAGCAGCCGTAGCTGAGACCATGAGAAGAAAATTCTTCCAAGGAAGAAAGCCTAAAGTCCATCTTGGCTGTTGTTGTCTCCCACAGAAACACTCACTCTGCAGCCAAGGAGGAAGCTTAAAATGCTGTGCAGCACCATGGGGAAGAGGTAGCAGCAGTGGAGGTAGCAGGGATGCAGATGCAGGGAAAAGACAGGATTAGGCACAGCTTTGGGCGCTGTAGGGGATGTATTTGGCCAAGAGCCAGATTTGCCCCTATCTTTCTTTTGAGGTGTAAATGGCATGCAAGGAGGCTTCTCTCAGTGGCTTCCCTGTGAAGATAAATAACCTGATCCCCCAGTTATTATCCCCCTGCTCTCCTCCCCTTCCCCCTGACTGACTTTGATTATTGTAACTTTACATGCACTTTTAATTTGTGTGCAGGCAAGTACAAAGGCACAACCGGATATACCTGTTATTTGCCAATGACCTGAAAGAGTATAGTTTATGTTAAGCCTTGGGTTATGGTAAGGTTTGCACGCGATTCCTCAATATACATGCTGCAGGCAACTGATGGATGGAGGTGATGGAGGGTGGAGGAAAGTTTTAAAGTGACAGGACCTGATTTGGTTCCTTATTAATCCACCATTTACATAAAGGCCTCTATTGCAATTTTGTGTAGAGACCACATCTTGCCCTTTCTTCAAGCAAGGAATGTATATTCATATTATCCTGGCTGTAGTTTGTTCATGGCTGCACCTGCAACTGATCAAGAAAACTCTATGAAAATTAGGCAAAAAAGGCAGGTACGATATTTACCTGCCTGTTTGTACATACTTTTGCATGGCAGGCAGAAGGTTGGAAGTGGGGGAGGAAGGTACAAATGAGATAATTCATGGCAGCAGCGTCAGTGCAGAGTGTGCAGGGCTGAAGCTTTACTGTGGTGGTGTGGGGATCCACCTTTTGTTGTATGGGACTCAGCCCCCACACAGTATGGAGAGATTTTGTTTGACCTGGACTCACTTAGCAAGATACAAAGAATATCCATCCCTCATGGGTTGCATAGTTACAGCACCAGACATGTAATTAGAGCAAGGAGATGTGGGGTCCAGTGCTCAGCCCGCACACTGACTTGCTCACTCTTTAAAGTATCCACAGGGAAAGCCTAGTGTTGTTTGCTAAAAATTTTTTTTCAGTGATTTCATATCAAATTAGCTGGGTCTTCAAGCAGAAAGGAAGTGTCTTTATCTGCCAGGCAAATTAACCTTGGGATCTTAAACTTCAATGGTTTTATTACTGGTATGTGTCTTAACCTAGTGTTAAAGGCTGCACCAGAGGAATTAATTATACATTTCATTTGGAGGTTCAGGAAAGGGAAAGGATCCCATTCATTCTCAGCTCCACCTCTTATCTCCAGGGAGTTGAAATCAACATGAGTTAAATGAAGCTTTATGGGATTTAAGGGACAGACCTTGCTACTCACACTTCTTTCAGAAAGAGTGGGACAAGGTACAGAAAGTCAAGTGCTACTCATAAAAATGAGGGCATCATGAAATGATTGTTAAAATAACAGAAAACAAGATGGACTTATCATTAGAAGACTTCTGTGTAAGTTTGCATTTCTGGACATAAGCACAGTTAATCTTATTTTTTTCCCTCATCTTCCCTGTAAAACTGGGATGGATCATCGTGTGTGGATCTGCCCAGGTTCTACAGTTCTCTAGCTTAAGATAGACCTTGTACAGCGAGTATCCAGGAAAATGATATTAACATTTGTAAGACAGCAGCTGAGGAACTGAGTTTTTACTCATGTTTTTAAGTCAAACAACGAAACTCTGCTTTCCACTTTCACAAGCCCACAGTCATCAGGCAACCATGGTCCACTTGCAAAAGGCATTTATCCAAATCAGCCTGCAAAATAAATCCATTTGATTTTTCCCTCTTCTCATCTGCTATGTTTTTGCTTGTTTGCAACCCTCCAGCTTATCTGCCCTTTTGAGGAATTGGTTTTATTTTAAAAACTCTTTTTCATTATTAATTTGCTATTTTTCTGTTCTAAAAATCCCAAATACAAAGTGCATATCTGCATTGTAATTCTTCCCCATTTGTCTTGATACTTCACATGAGTGTAGAAAACTCACTTCTAACAGCAACTTTGCAGAAGCTGTGAACTCTTAAACACATAGTTGGTCTTTCTCTGGTCAGTATATTTACAAAAATGTAAATGTCAGTACAAGCTTGTTCTGAGGAAGAAAGCTTTTGATTAAAAAAAACAAACAAAACACAACCAAACAAATAAACCTCAATACCTATTGCAGCCCACAGCCTGATTTTTAATAAGTGTAGCAAAATTATCTAATGTTGCTGTAAGCACTGATGCACAACCNCTACCCTTGAAGTGTTTTGCACTTCGAAACCTGGAAGAGTGTGAAACTGTCTGCTCCAGCCCTGGAACAAATCATTCACAACAGCAAACCCCGTTTTGACAGGGTTAAACAGTCAGGAAAGGGTTACAGGCTGCCTGCTTGTCACTTGATTCATCAGGGGCTTAGATGAAGATGTGCCCTTTTTCTGGCATGGAAAGCCTGGGAGCCCCTGCAGCTGGCTTTGGATGAGGGAATAGCTTTGCTTTTTGTTACTTTATGAATTTGATGTTTGGATAATAAACTGTATCCTGGAGCAAAAGCTGAAGAAGACTTGGGTATTTCTGTGCCTTGACCTTTCCATTTCCCCTGGGCAAGAAAGCCCACCAGCACACAGGCTGTGAAAGAGCGTGTGACAAGCATAGTAAAATATTTTCCTTTTCCTTCATTAAAGTAATCCTGAGTCAGGTTATCAGAAGTGTGAGAAGGCAGGTATGAAGAAGGTGTAAAGAAGCAGCAAGCCTTCATTTCACTTCTACATGCAAGAGAAAGTCCTACTGAAGATAAAAAGTAGATGCAAGTAGAGTGATTGAGATTAGTTAAGGATATCTGTCTAATACTCAGCATTTTCAATGATCATGTTGCAAAGCTGTGGCTGCTGCAGCATGTCTTCTGTTTTCAGAAAATACTAAATTCCCAGATAGGAAATCTAACATCAGATCAGGAGGACAAACCAGTTATTGTCATCTTCAGTTGGATAGGGATCACAGAAATCACTGGATGCCAAGTCTGAAGCAATACAAGTATAAAATGGGATAGCAATAACAGTCTGCTGCAGTTTCCAAAGCAGGCAGAGCTCTGCCTACATGGCACTGCTGCGGAAGTAAGTGGGAAATCACTCCCAAAAGAGTGCATAGGCCAGGAGAGAGGGAGGAGGGAGGTACAGATAGTTCAGTAGGTGTGACTAAGGACTGGTTGCAGTGCATGAACAGCATCACTGTTTGTGTAGTGCCTGTAGAAAAAGCAATCATGCCAATCTTACATGAAACATTCTAGCATGGCAGCAGGTTTTGAAAAATCTTGACGAAGTCAGCATTTTCTAAATTATCCCATTGACTTAAGCAGCATAACATCTTCTTTTAAGTTATTCCAATCAAGAGAAATGGTAGGCCATTTGGTTTAAGTTGTTGTTTTTTCATTGATTCAAGTTGGAGAGGAAGGCTTCAGCAGGCTGCAAATGTGGGAAGCAGGCTTAGTATCCCAAGTGATTTGGGTATGCTGCAGAGAAGGCTGGCCACCAACAAGCCAAAGAATAGCCGTGCAGAGAACTAGATCCAAATGATATTTTTTCATGGTGTTTATCTAATAGTCAGTAGTTTCACTACTCAGGTCCCTGAGCAACAGACTCACCTGAGAAAGCAGCATCTGCACAAGCATCAGGGAACTTTGTCAAATTCAGTTAATGAAAACACTGTATTCATGAGACACATGGACAGGTTGGAGGGAGATAAGAGCAGAGTAGCAAGACCTATAGCAAAGTTTAAGAGATGGAAACGCTTTGGCTTGCTTAAGCTGATAAGGACTGCAGTATTAGGTGGATGTCTTAAAATGTAACGAGGAACAAAGCTTTTTTCCCTAGCTCTTTTTCTAGCTCTCTCTGGCCAAAACTTTTGTGATCACTACACAAGATTTAAATGTAAGAAAAACTTGGTAGTAAGCACTGGAAAAGGCTCCCTGTTGGAGGTTTTGGCAAGTTAGAAAAATATTTCTCTGCTATTGTCATGCAAGTGGTTCTACCTTGTTTTGATTGGTGTGAATGAGTTTGACTGTGGCTCATTTCAGGGCTGTTGTGGCCTGTGGTGTTTTTGCAGAGCCGGGATGATGGTGGCCCTGGTGCACTTCTGTGCACTTTAATGCGCTTTCACCAAACACTGCAGGTGGAAGCAGCCAGGGAGCTGCCTGCTCTGTGCTAGCCCACACACCTTTTCTCTTGCAGGGCTCTGAAGCTGATTCTTCTTTGTCCTGGTAATGTCACTCATTTCTGAGTGCTTTTCAATCCTATTAGTTGACAGTCTTATTAAAGGATTTTACTGTGGTTTTTAATGTTTGCATTGATGAGCAGTCCTCCTTTCTGGTAACATTAACAACTACAACACCTTCATTTAACTCTCCTTTAAGCTCTTAATTGTTGGAAGCCAAAGTATCACAGCACGCACACTCATCTCTGGCCAGTTGTCTCCCAGCATGCTGAGCTGTAGGATCCATGGATGCATGCTAAATGCCACCTCAGTGTGCTATCAGATCACCTGGCAGGATAAATTTGTTCTGTCACAGTTTCTACGCTTTATGCCAGCTGTGTAAGGAGATGTGATACCCATAAGAGCAATATGAAAAGAAATCCTATCTAGTCTGGTATTAACTCTGTATAGGTGGCCATGTATCTTTAGAATAGTCTGGACTAATCTGAACTGACAGAGCAAGTTTGTGGCAGTTTTACATAGCCCAGGTATTTTAGATTTATATTCCAAATATTCTTGCCTTGTGGAGTTGTATTACTGAGCTGTTGCCTGACTTGTTCTGTATGGAGCATAATTCTTACTCTTCCATCAAGGTCATCTGAAATCAGTATTTCGACAGGTAAGTACATGGATTCTGTATATTAAGCCAACATTGGATGTTTAAAAAAGAGTTGTTTCCTGGTTTTAATGTACCCCTCCTCAACATATTTTGCTCTGCAGCATCCTTGTTACGTATTACAAGATGAATTTTGAGCGGGCTCTTCCCTATTTGGTGTCGATTTAAGATTAGGCAACTGTCCAGATTATACAGCAAACCAGTCTGTAATAAGTATAAGTGACTCTGTCAATCCATTGTACTAACTATAGAAAAACAATTTAAGTGTAAAGAGTTACTTTCATCTAAATTCCAGCCAGCATCTGAAATAAATCACCTAGGGACACAGATGTATTTGCATAAATGTACACAGATCATAGTGATAATGATGTGAACAACATTTTTTTGTCAGCTAATCACAAACCCTTTTGCAATCATTCCTAAGCACAGCCGTACAGCCCACTTGTGGGGTGCGTAATTATTAAAATTCCATTTTAGAGAGCAAAGCACTGAAACAACATGATTAGGGACTTTCCAGAGGCCATCCCTGACATTTTTTCTTGCTTGACAATAAAATAAAATTTAGTTAGTTCTTGTCTTGCACTTTATCTACAGACTTATGTTCCTTTTGCATACCTTTGTCTGGCATTACCTGTTACATCTAGTATTTTTTTACTTTCAGGCGTAAGTTAGCTAAGTGTTCCCTCTGATGGATAACATTTGACAGATATTTTCCATCTTACTAAGACAATGTGAGAAAAATGCTCAGCAGCTTCTATACCAGGAGGAATAATGCACCTGCTTCTGCTGTTTCCCAAACCTTGTTTTGACAAGCCAGACCTGTATTAATATGAGCTAGGCACCACACTCACTTCCATCTTAATGCCAAGGGCTGAGGGTGGATGATAATACTGGCTCACCCTAATTGAAACATTTTCTTGGCACCTCTTATAAACTCTTTTGGGAAATCTGTCAACAAAGCACAGACATAAAAGACCAAACATGGCAGGAAAATAATTGTGGCAAAAAATAGTCAACTCCATACGTAGTCAGGGAGAGCGTCTTTTGTTACACCCGTCAGGTGTCATCTGGGACAAATGACTCCAACTCTGCTGTGGATGTGGTCGTGCTGTGGCTCATGGGAGAAGAAACCTGCGCCTGGTTCACCTGGAGGCAAGACCTGGAGGCACACCTTGGCTGCAGGTGCATGTCTCACAGTACCAGCAGGGCATGTGTGAGCATCCAGAGGACACAGAGCTCTCCACTGGGACCCCTTGTTCCTTGGCTTTGTGTGCACACGCACAAGGTGGAGCAAGCAGCCTAGGAAGTCAAGCAGCTGCAAACTATGGCTGGAAATTGCCAAGAAGAAGAATTACAGAGCTGGAGCCATGGAGGACTAGGAGAATCTCCAAGGATAACACAGACCACCCTGTTGCTGCCAAACCTGGATCAAATATGCCTGTAATGCTTCCAACAGATGTGTGTCTGAGCTCTCCTGAAAACCTTTCCCTCTGGAAATCTCACTCTGTCCTTTGACAGTACATCTGGGGCTTTGTTGCCCTTTGCCAAGTGTCATGCTTCAGGTTTTCTTCTTGCAGTTCAGACACATCACTTTTTTATTCATTAAGGATCCAGTGAATAAGTTCTTCTGTCTGCAGTCTTGTATGTATTTGAAATCTGACATGGTGTCTCCCCTTAGTTTTCTTTAGATCCCATCAGTCTCCTTGTAAATTATAGCTCCCAGAGTTATGGTGATTCTTGTTCATTTTTTTCCCAGGCACCTTGCTATTACCCTGTGTTACTCTTTCTCTAAAACAGGACAGAGTATTCAAAAAAGTGAAAATTAGTAGAACAAAAATATTTTATTTTTTAAAGAAAAATCTTGTGACACATCACTCCAGGATTGCTGTTTGTATTAGCTTGTGGCTCTCTTTTCCAAGGAGGAAGGAGTTTCTTTTCAATATTATATGTCCTGAAGCAAGATCTTCTGAGGTAATGAAAAAAATTGAATAAAAGCAATGTGAAGAAATTATAATAATTAAATATGTGGATGTGTAGCTCCCTTTGATTTTCGTTGTTTTTATTAGTTTTATTATCACAACAGTGTTGTGATAATTAAAAGTGTTCCCTGTTTCCATGGGAATGACACAGAGGTTTATGTGTCCCCAGGACCAGCTATTTCTACTTTAGCAGGAGCTATTTTTATCATCTTCTTGGAAAACACTTAGTTTATTCCTGAATTCTCCTTTTCATCTCCCAGCTAGTCTATTTTGATGCTTGAAAAGATATGGCAGTGTTTATTTGGGTATTGTATACAGTAGGATCATCTTCTTCATCAAAATTATCTTTCATTTCTTTCCTTCAGTATCTGTCCATTTAACCTCTTCAGAAACTGTCTCTGGTACTTCAGTGGCATGTCTTTTGTCATTCAAAATAGCCGTGCTGTTTGGGGCTGAAAGCAGAAAGAGGGCAATTTTGTAAACTGAGCAGATGTGAAAGACTCTAATGCAGAAATCAGTTCCTACTAGGATAAATCCCCTCTCTGAAGCCGCTAGAAGTGCTGCAGCTCCCTGTCCGTGGTAAATGTTTCTGCTCATAGCAGATGTGGAAGACTCATTTAATTACTGCACCCAATTATCAGACACTTTCCCTATTAACCACATGAAGTGTGGGATTGTTATGGGATTTAGTGGAAGTTACAAGGCATTTCTGTATCCCAATAAGATTCTTCATGTGTTCTTCACAACTCTCTGGCTTAGCATATGCAGTAGCATTTCTTTTGACTTGGACCTTCTTCAAGGCAGTTGGGAGGATTCAGGCTAAACCTCTATGACAGCAGACCAGTTTTTCCATGGTATATGTGGCTGATCCCTTGATTTCCACTAAAATTTTCTTTTATGACCAAGCTGATATCTCCTAGCATGAGAGGCATACACTGCAATGAGAGCACCAGCTTGCAAAGAATGTGAGTGAGAATGAAGACAAGAATCATTAGCAAAGAACATTACCCTGAAAAAACACCACAAAATACTTGGCTATGCTGTGGAAAGTTGAAATGATTAAAAAGTGAGATGTGTCATTTTTTTTTCTTCTAGCTACATGCAGCATGTGTTTCCCATGTCTCATGTTACAAGCAAATGTGAACTGAGGGTTTATGGTAATACCACCTAGGAAGTATGATATCATCTTCCCCACAGGTGGTAAGTCAGTTTTCCAAGGTGTGTTTACATGGAGCATTTGAGAGCACTAGCACACACAAGAGATACTTAAGCAATATCTGTAATTACGGAAGAGTTTGAGGAATAAACACTGTCTAGCCAGGTATGGCTTGTAAAACACCTTGTGGCCAAATATGTGATGTCATTCATATTATCTTGATAAATACTTGTTAAGGCATGAATTCAACTGAAGTTAAATGAAGTTGATAATGTGGTTTATAAGTGTGAGTACATAGAGGTTTTTTAATCAGACTAGTTGTTAATAAGATAAATAATCTGAGAGTGCGGAAGCAAATTTGCTTGTATTTTGACATTTATAAATCCTGTATGTCAGGATGCTAGTTTGTTTTTATCCAAGTTGTAAACCACAAACATAACAAATTGTGCAAGATTACCAGAGGAAAAGTGACAAACATTACCATCAGTCACATGCCCAACCTGATATATTTATTTTCCTTTTGGGTCATCAAAGGACTGAATACCAAAGATTATTAAAGTATTAGCTTCTTTTTATATTCTTTTTGTTTGTGCTTATTGAAACAATTTCATGACATTAAACAGGCTGGAAATGGCTCTTGCCAGCTAAGTCTGTTTGCTATTTTGTTGGTTTTTTTTTTTTTTTTAGATTGGAAGCACATATATGAAATGTCTGCCTAGAAGGTGTAAAACCATATCTCTGTATGTCATTTCAGTTCCAGTGCCTGGCTCTAGGACAGATGTCTTTCTCTAGGACCTGGGATATTTTTGTCAGAAAATGGTGCAGAAGGGGAAGACTCTATGTCCTATTGCCATCGCAGCACTGGTCTCTCACTTTGTTTTTCATTGTTTTTTCACAGTCTGATCCCGTTCAAGTGGCTTAGCAGATGTGCTTGACCACCTACAGCCTTTTTGGACTGTTTTCCTTTCTGGCTTTTCAAGCTCAGCTATTCGTGAAATCTGAACTATGTGTTGATCTCTGAGGCTGTTCCAACTTTCCTTAATGCAGCAATTATTTAAAAGAAGTAGGCAGCAGTTCTGCAAAATATTTGTTCACATTTCTCTTGGATGCTTTCCTTTAATAAGCAGATGAAAAGAGTGTCTGCCTTAAGCTAGTTTCCTGGGGAGGCAAGGCAAGTGCAATACTTGCTGTCTGCACATTTGTGTGTGTCTTAATGACCCATAAACAGCTTTGGAACCCACTGGCGTCTCTGAACTAGAGGAATTGAGATCCCCAGGGTCCTGGACATTCCTATGAACTTCAGTCAAACTGAACAGAAGAGATGGATCATCAGAGATTTGCTGAAGGGCGGATTTCATCACACGCTCATCCTTTAATAGACAGCTCAGCCACAAGGCCCTAATCCACAGGGGCAGGTTCAGTAGTTTCACTGATCACAGCATGGTGAATAGTGTACATCCCTTGGCCAGGAGTGAAGCAGTGCTCTTCTGGGTGCTAAAGTCTTGAATTTTATGAAATAGCTTTCAGAGCATATTTCTCTTGACTTCCGCATCAGTCTCTTGAAAATTTGTTTTCTGGTTATTTTATGCGTTATGGAGCCTCACAGGGCCTGATACTGCACCTACTTTTTATGCCTATATATTGTATCTCAGTGAAGCTTTTCACTACAGAGCTACAAGGAATTGCTGCATTAATCATTCTTCATCACTCCTTCTTTCCTAATGTGTCATGTTCTTCTCTTTCGTGCTGTGCTCAAGAGAGAACATTGATAGCACACAAGTTTTTGATAAAAAAAAAACTGAGCAAAACCAACGTGATATTTTGCCAGTTTTGTTGTTTATGTGACAGCATTTACAGCATCTGTTTATAAACTCTTTAATCTGTAGCACTGTAACATTGTGGGTCTTTCTTTCCCTTTTTCTTCTCTCCAAGGAGAAATCTCTGTCAGTCAAGCCTTTGGGCATGGCTCTTCCCAGTGGCAGCATCAGGCCCAGCTGGATGCCCAGAGGGCTGCGGATGGCAGGTCTCCTCTGAACCTCCCCTCCCAGCAGTGTGGTGGGGCTGCAGCAGAGCTCAGCACCAGAAAGGGCTGGCCTGGGGACAGACAGGGGGGTGCCCACCTCGGCGTGCCGGCACAAGTTGGTGTTGCATAAGGCCTTGTGCAGTGGGACTGCCTCGCAGCCATGCAGCAGAAGGCTGCTTCCTAGGATCATTTGAGCCTTTTCTAAGCTATTTAGTCTGCATATTTTGGATACCATGAATATGCATACTCAGGACTTGGCCATTGGCTTGGGTTTCCAAAGCAGGTGGTTTTTCTAAAGTCTGTCACAGTCGGCCCTGTCTTTTTCCCTCGTGGCCTCAGACTAGTCAATCCCAGCTCCTATTTTTTACAGTTGATACAACTTGCTTCTTGCTGGAGCAGGAATAAACTCCTGTACAGCTGTTAGGGAGAGATTTGCTGCCAGAATTCCTGCTCTCAATCTTTTTGACCACTTAGCGTGATAAAGTTAATAGGAATCCAGATCTAGACACGTTCAGCTCATCTGCATTGCTTTATGAGAAAACTATCTCTTTCTGTCCTTATTCTCTTACATCTTCAGAAGTATCTGAATTGTTTCTAGTTTCAGATGAAGCATTTGGTTTTTGCATTATAAAACAATACAAGAGACCTCTCCAACTCACTGATATTGCTCAATGGGATGGAGCGGATCTGGGAGGAAAAATAAAGTAGCCTGAGCTGTGGAGAATCCAAGTACTTCAGTTTTTGTAATTTGTGCCTCTCTAAAAATTATGTGCATTGAGTGAATGAGACATTTCGGTCCACTTTCCTGCAAAAGTTTTTGAGATGAGGATTCTCGCTTACAGCAAGTTTTATCCCATGTAGTATGACCCATTCATGGCAGTCTTCAGTTCTTCCATCATTTCGTGTCTGCAATATGGGAAATAAAAATTTTCTGTGAAAAGTATTAAACAAACAATGACATTTAGAATCTGAGTCTCTGGTTTCACTAGATTGTATTCTCCTTGGGACAGTGTAATCGCTATTCCTTTTAGGAAATACATTTCTTAGATGGATTTGAAATGGTAATGTTGAAACCTAACAATAACTAAAGAAATGTGTTTGAAACATAATGATTTGCACAACTCTGCAACATTTGCCGTCAGCAATGCTTTAGAAGAGGAGTAAAGTTTCTAACTTGAAAGGAAAGAAGGCAGCACTAGATTTAGAAGCGTCTTAAGGTGACTGAATGAATTACTCATGTTTCATCTATTGACATGTGAGGTGGAAGCTGCTTTTGTTAGTGGCTGACAGTGCAGAGACAGAGTCATCCAGGAAAGCACCTGATAGTCTAATTTACTCATTGCCTTCCTCAACCTGACAACCAAGAGGTCTATAAGTAAATGATTTTCTAAGGATGCCTCAGGCTGATGCATAAAAACCCCAGGCTTTCTCTGGAACATGCTTGGTCCAGCAATTTGATCTCCATGTCTTCAGATATTCCTCACCAGGCATGATGTGTCAGTCCCCTTCTGACTGCAGAGGTAGCAAAGCTTTCCCAGTTTCCCCTTCTAGCACAGGAAGAGTAGAAAGAGGCTGCTCGTGTCTCCTTCAATGAATCCAAGCTTTCATAGAGAATGAAAAGATTGACACTTTTTCATTTGGGATGGCATAAGCAAAGGGGAATGTGTAAAATCAGACAACATGGTAAAGCATTTAGAACAGTGATATGTGTTGCTTTTATTACCTTTCTCACAACACATGAGCAAGTGAGATGAAATATGAGCAAATTCCAAATAGATTAAAGGAAATGCATTTTATGTAGTGTACAGCTGGAGCTTGAGACACATTGCCAAGAAATAACGGCTAGACTCAGGAGTCAGCAAGACTGGGAAAAGGACTGGGTGCTTCTGTGGGTAGCAGGAAATTCAGAAGTCTGGGTTTTTCCAATCTTTGGGTTTTCAGTGTCATCTCCTAGGGATAATTCAGCCTCTCCTTTTTCTTCAGGATTTTAGACAGGTGGGAGAGCCTGTTTCCCTGTAGGAAATATTTGTTTGGGGGATTTATTTGAGCAAGTCCTGAATGCTTATAACATCAAGTAAGTTTTGAAAAAACCAGGATTTTTGTGCCTGGCCGTGATTGGTACGCTAGTTGTTCACCTCCAGATCTAAGTGCTCTTCCTTCAAAAAGGAGGATTCTTTTACTTGCTGGATCAGAGAATCATAGAATATTCTGAACTGGAAGGGGCCCCTTAGGATCATCAAAGTCCAACTCTTGGCCCTGCACAGGACAACCCAAAGAATCACACCGTATCTCCTCTGATATAATTGCAGAAGAGGAGATTTATTGATATGTTATTTTGTTCCTGTAAAGATGGCAGCCTGCAAGGTTTTTCTCCCTCTGTGTGATTACATGGTCACTGTTTGCACATTTCCAGCAATTTTTATCTCCTCAGGGCATGTCTCTTTTGAATGCAAGGTTGTGTCAGGAGGTTAAGGAAGCATCTAATGCTAAGGTGAAGTTCTTGTAGGAGACAAAAGACCTGGCTGTTGTCCCCATGTCTGTCTAGTAAGACAAGAGGGAGGAGTAAAGAGATGTAGACCTACAGTTGTATCATCTGTGTCACCCACGTTGTGAAAGCTAGATTCATGAGCAAAAAAAAAAAGAGGAAGTCTTGCTTTGTCATGTGGGAAAAAATGCTTAGCAAGCCACAGTGTGGCATTTCAGACTATATTATTTATTCTTAAAATTGTTTTATTTCTTTTTAACATTAGCCATCAAACAAATTATTCTAAGTTTTTAAGGAGCACGGTTACTTTTTGCTTTGTAAATAGGAGACTAACTTATTCAACTATAGTTGTCTTTGTGATCTGTTTTTGATTCAATGGAAAAGTGATGACAGGTGTTGTCATGCAGTAATTAATTCTTTCAGCATAACTATACAGGCTCTCAAATGATTTATTTTGTGTAAAGTATTTGGCAAAAATAGAATCTACTTAATCTCTTTAAACAGCAAGAGAAAATTATTAAACTAAACTGCACGCTGCCTGCCTGGGCGGTGTGGGTTGGAGGGCAGCACCTCACCATTACAATGAGAAGTGCAGAACCAATTTAACTGATACTGGACAAGATCTCATAATGAGGGATTTTCTCAGTGAGAAGAATGACAGCCCTTCTTTTAGGTCAGCAACAAAATCATAAAAGCATAGAATTATGGAATTTTTTAGGTTGGAAAAGATCTCTAAGATTTTCAAGTTTAACCTTTAACCCAGCACTGCCAAGTCCACCACTAAACCATGTGCTTAAGTGCCACAGCTACACATCTTTTAAATACCTCCAGGGATGGTGACTCAATCACTTCCCTGGACAGCCTGTTCCAGCAATTGACAGCCCTTTCTGTGAATAAATTCTTCTCATATCCAATCTAAACCTGCCCTGGAGCAACTTGAGGCCATTTCCTCTTGCCCTATCTCTTGTTACTTGGGAGCAGAGATCAAGCTCCATCTCACTACCACCTCCTTTC
>VZTX01012693.1:0-28502 GCA_013400915.1 Pardalotus punctatus
GTGAGGGAGACTCCACGCCCTCTATGGGCTGCGTGTTCAAGTGCTTGATCACTAAACAAGGAAGAAATGCTTCCTCGTGTTCGGGTGGAGCTTTCTGGGCATCGGTTACTACCCGTTCCTCTTGTCCTGTTGCTGGTCCCCACGGAGCAGAGTCTGGTCCATGCTCTGCCCCTCCTTGCAGACACTGACAGACAGGTATGAGGTCTCCTTCCAATCTCTCCTCTCGAGGCTGAACAGCCCCAGCTCCCTCAGCCTTTCCTCATGACAAAGGTGCTCCTTGATCAACTTTGTCACCCTCTGCTGAACCTGCTCCAGGAGCTCCATGTGTCTCCGGTCCTGTCCAGAACTGGACAGGCTTGGGGGAGTTTCCTAATACCCCCTTTTTGCTCCTCACTATGGGGTTCCTTGTTTCAGGGTGAGATGCTCTGCCCAAGCCCTTCCAGGTGGGCATTGGTAGTGCTGCTGGCTGCCACATACCTGAGCAGTGTTGAAACTGCTATGGAGTTTGGGTTATTTGCTTGGATTCCCAAAGGGTCTTGTCTCTATGGTGGCTTTGAAATAAGCTGAAAAATGCCTGTGGCTTTGCCAAAGCTGGTGAAAGGCAGCTGTTGTGCTTTACCTGTGGTGCTGTCAGTTTGAGGTGAATCTGTACCTGAATGAGTCAGCCTGCCAGACTCCCCTGGACCGGCAGTACCATGAGGAGATCCAGAAACTGGAGAAGGCTGGAGGTCGGAAGAACTGTCGCATCTTCACCTACACTGACCATGACCGATTCACCAACCTAGAGGAGGTACCAGCTCTTAGTGACACACTCAGTGTCTGTCAAAACTTCCTGGCCTACTGTAGAGGGAACATTTCTTGGTTCTTGGTTAGGCAGATACCATGAGTGCAGGAGAACACACTGCTGCAAAGCAGCTTCACCTGGTGCCCAGACCTGGGGTGAGATGTCCCTAGTTCAGAGTGATGGTTGAGACAGCCAGAGTGACTTGACTTTGTACACAGCACTGTAGGAAGCTTGCTGAGTGGAGTGAGCTGTATTTTGCCACCAGAACAGTGAAGGAATTCTACAGTCCTTTACCAATGTCCTTGTCCTTGCATGTGGTTGTGTGCATACCTGTTTCCTCCTCCAAAAGGGGAGCTGTATTTGGGAAAGATGTCCAGTTAAGCTCCTTTCTGTCTGTTCTTGCAGCTCTGCCAGAAGGTAACTGATTTGGATCATGAAGTGCCATCATATCTGGTTGAGAGGATGGCCAGTGTGAGGAGGAGAAGACAGGACCGTAGGCCTGTGTGAGTTCAGACTGGGGCTTGGAGCTTGTTCATGCAGGTTTCCTGGTGCTGATGCCCCAGCTGTGGATCAGCCAGGTCTGTGGGAACTGGTGGCTTGAGCTGTGCCACACATGGAATCCAGCACTGTCACTCCTCATCATGGAGGGGGTTTGGTGCTGCTGAGGGGAGCTGTAACTGGTGCTGTTTTGTTGTTGACAGAGAAGCAAGTTCTCTGAAGTCAAAAATCATCACCTGGGAACCTTCAGAAGAATTTATAAAGAACAATCATGTAATTAACACACCTGTCCAGACTATGTACATCATGGGGGACTTGGGACCTTATGGAAAGTAAGTAAAGTCCTGAAGTGATCATAATTTCCCAAAAGAAAATCCATCTTCCCTCCTTACTCAAAACTCCTCTTTCTTTCATTAGTTGAGGGGAGAAAATTCCAAGAGCTCAGTAACTTGAGCTGTGATTTCTTTCTTCATCTTTCTTCAGTTGGGAGGTAGCTGAGTGTATACCTCCAAAAGACTTCTAAACCAATGTAGGAAAGTGTGGATGTGTTCCCTCTTGTACCCCCAAGTGCCTTTACCAGCTCTGCTGTTTCAGAGCATGAGGGTGTCCATGTTCTCTGTTTAGACTGTGTTTTCCTGGTGTCCTCCTTTAGGCTTGGTCACAGGGAGTATGAAAATGTTCTTTGCACAATCAAGGTGGATGGCAATGGGGTGATCACAGTGAAGCCTGACTTCACTGGCACCAAAGGACCTTACCGGTGAGTGGGACAGGGCTGGGACCTGTCCTGGGACTGGGTGCTGATATGGCTGTTTCCTGATCACTCTTCAGGCAGGGGATCAGCACTGAAATTGAGAAATATTTAATTTATTTCAGTGATTTCTAAGAAAAGATTATTGTGTGCTTATGCTCTGTGTCACTGCGTGTGTGCTGTGTGAGGCTTTGGTGCAAGTCTCTAGGGATGTAGGTTATCATAGAATTGTGGAGTGGTTTGGGTTGGAAGAGACCTTAAAGCCCATCTCATTCCAATCGCCTGCCATGGACAGGGACAAATTCCACTAGACCAGGCTGCTCCAAGCCCCATCCAGCCTGGCCTTGAGCACTTCCAGGGATCCAGGGGCAGCCACAGCTTCTCTGGGCACCCTATGCCAGGGCCTCACTACCCCCACAGGGAAGAATTTCTTCCCAGTATTCCATCTAACCCTGCCCTCTCTCAACGTGTAGCCATTCCCCATTGTTCTGTCACTACACCCCTAGTAAAATTATGTTATGCATATGCTGGAAGCAAGCAAGCCTTCTGTTTTGAGGGGATGATGTTGGCAGGCACTTGGGATTGAGGAGAGGGCTGTGGATGCCCTTGTCTCACTGCACAAGCTGGGTGGAGGGAACACTTGTGGGTCAGGAGGGGCCCCATCGATGCCTGTGCCTATTCTCTGCATAATGGGGGAGTTTTTCCCATGTGTTTTGGGGCTCTGCAGGATCGAGCTGGATGGAGAGAAGCGAGATGTATGGGAATACACCATTGAGAATGTGTCTGCCCAGGTGCAGCCAGAGGAAGAGGAGCGTGAGCAGCGTGTGTTCAGAGACGTAAGGACTGGCCACAGAGCATATTCACTAGTTTTGAGTAACAGAGACAGCTGAAACCCTCATGGAGATGTAACTGCTGGTGCTCTGCACACCTGAAGTGACAAAATGTCACTGCCCTGAGCCTCATCATGCCCAGGGATCTGAGAACTACAGCAAATACTCCCTGACTGCTTCATCCCTTATTCATTATAGAGACCTTGTCTGTAGTTGTCCTGCCTCTGGCTGCAGTGCTTTAGGGAGTGAGAACTGATGCAAGAAACCACCCAACTCCATGCCATCCGAGTGTCACCTGCCAGTGTTTTTTCTTCCCTTCTGAGTAGTGAGCAAGCCCTTTCCTTAATCTTCCTCTTGCTGCCTGTATATTTATTAAATGATGTCTTGTTACCTGTAATATCCCAGGATATTTCATGTCTTGATCTTTCTGAATTGCCTTTTTGGCTCTGACAGTTTCTAAAAGTAGTTTTTGATTTAGCTTTTAATTTGTGCATGTGGTAGGACATTTCCTTACTGGTTTTATGGTCACCAAGGAAATCATTATTTCACTACACTGATTTCTACCTGGCCATTTTGTTGGAATAGTTTATACCCATGTTTTTAAGATGCCATTTAAGATCTGATCCTTCAGAGCTTCTTTTCCTTAAAAAGTGGCCTTAGAGAATGTCTCTAAAGCTGAAGTTGTGTGCAGTGTCAGCAGTTATGCATCTTTGTTCTATATATTCTCTATATTTGCTGTAACAATTAAGACCATGTGTGCTAAGCCTGGTAGCAATTTGAGATTAAATTATATCCCCTTTAATTTTTGCAGTACATAACAACAGATAAAATACCATTTTTGTTGTTGCTGTTGTTGTTGTTGTTGTGGGAGTTCCCAGCTGTACGGGCGGCACAGGGATTACCTCAGTGGGCTCGTGGGCTCAGACTTCGAAATGGTGAGTTCCAGAGGCACTGGCAGGGACTGGAGCTCTGTTGTCTCTGGGGCCTGGTGACCTGGCTCACACAGCTGCCACTTGCACCATAGTCTCTAAAGACTGTTTCGTTCTGGAGGCATGTTGGCAGCTTTTATCTTGTGACTTCCAGCGGAAAATTGGGTCAGAAGGGAGAAGTTGCAGTGGATTTGGGGTGTGCTGAGATCCATCCTGCCCATTCAGGGTCTGCTGAACGCTACAGTCTCTGTGAGGCTGCATGCAGTGCCTCAAGGCCTGTGACTGTAGTACTTCGAGAAGGAAGGAGGGTTTATGTCTTCTAGGACAGTGATTGCTGTTAACTTCTTCAGTGTCAAACTGCTCTGTGTACCACTTTGTGCAAGTGAACAGCCCCTCTCACACTCAGACTCATGCAGTTTCCCTTGTCACTGAATTACGTGAACTGCAATTTTTTTTTCTCAAATATTGTTTGCCAAACAGCACAAGTTGTGCTTTCTAGTGCTTTGATAGTGTCCTAGTGCTTTCCCCTGCTCCCTTGTCTTGGGCAAATGCAGGAACATGACAAAAGCAAGACAGTGATTTCTGCAAGTGACTTCTCACTATGTGTTGTATTGATCTTGACATCTGTAAGAGACCTGTTTGTAAATTCCTGCAGGCTGGGCTTTTGGGGATTTGGTCTCTTTAGAAGCCCCTTTCCAAAGGAACTGTTCACTTCTGGAAGTGATAGGAGAAATCATGCCTTCTCCCTGCCAGAACAGTAAATCATTCATGTCCCAAGACCCATGAAATACTTGTATGAGATGCTGTTGGAAAGGAATTGTTGAGGTTCCACCAGTGGTTGTTGAACTCTTTGTCTTGTTTATCTGCTAATTTTTCCAGCCTCTTCCTGGTACTCTGAGACTTTTTGTGAATGGAGAAATAGGTGAGTCCTTATTCTAAACAGTAATAGGGACAAATGTGGGTGTGCTGGGATGGCTGAGAGTATAATCCAAGGATTCTTGAATCATAGGCAGGTCCAGAATAGGTGGTGCTCTTCCTAGAATCCTTTACTTCCTGCTTCTCCTCCCTGTTTCCTGCAGACTGTTCCCTTTAGAGGTGTTTACAGGTTGGAGGTTACAAATGCTGCAGCTGTTCTAAGAAAGCCTAGATCTGAAAAAAGATTGCTATAATCTCTATTAATTTCCCAAAGAAACCAATTAAATGTGTAACATCCCTCATCTGGTTAGTGATACAGGGACAGGGGTAGTCTGGAGAGGGAATCTTCTCTGCAGGTCACCTCCTGTTACTTTGAAGACTGTGGCTTTTCCCAGCTTCCAGTCATAACTGATTTTCCTTGAGGTTATTGGTGGTGGCTCTTCCAGAAATCTACAGTGGATGCTGGAAGAATTTGTGTGGAAGCAAACAGCTGAAGTTAATTCTCTCTTCTCAGTTTCAGCTCAAGGCTATAAGTATGACAACCTTTATGTGCATTTTTTCCTGGAGCTGCCTAACCGTGAGTATTTACATTCCTAACCACATGACAGCAGTTTAAGAGATGAAACAGGCTTTGGCTGGTCCATCAGACCAGCTCTGCTGAGAGCCAGCAAAAGTTAATGTTGGGGCTGGGATCTAGTCATAGGCCTTCAGAACTAAAATGGCAGAACTCGGCTCAGGCTGGGACATAGAGGTGGTGGTGGCCAGTCTATCCAAACTTCATTCCTTATCCTGCAGAGAGCAGCCTTCCTGTGCTCCCCACCACAGTGACCTTGTCTGATTTCAGTGCTTGCCATCCTGTTTTGTGCTGACATTAAAATACTAAATTTTGATGGATAAATAAGGCTCCTAGCACTGACATGCATTTCCTGCTGCATGTTTAGTTCTCCCAAAGCTATGGCACTAGCTCCCCTCTCTGGATATATCTGTCAAAATAGCACTACTGCTACTCAGTACATTTAGATAAGGCTCTACTTTTTTCTTGAGATGAGTTGGTGCTTTACAGAGACAGTTCACGGTGTTCTAAAGAGCAATGCCTGGAACAGGACAGGGGAAAATCATATGAGGAATGGCTGAGGGAGCTGGGGGGGCTCTGCCTGGAGAAGAGAAGACCCAGGGGGGCCTTCTCACTCTCTACAACTTCCTGATAGAGGAAGCAGCCAGGTGGGGGTCAGGCTCTGTTCCCAGACAAGTAACAGGACAAGAGGAAACAGCTCCAAGTTGTACCAGGGGAGGTTCAGGTTGGACATCAGGAAGAATTTCTCCATGGAAAGGGTGGTAAGGCATTGGAAGGGGCTGCCCAGGGCACTGGTGGAGTTCCCATCCCTGGAGGTGTCCAAGGAATGACTGAACGTGGCACTCAATGATCTGGTCTGGTTGACACGGTGGGGATCGGTCACGGGTTGGACTTGATGATATTGGAGATCTTTTCCAACCTTAATGATTCTGTGATTCTGTGAATGTCAGGGTGGCTGATGTTACTGTTACCCCAGTCATTCGGGATTGGTGTTCTCCTTCGAGCTACTCTGGTTTGTGAGTTTGGTCTCACCCCAAGCCTTCATCTTCTCCTGTCCCCCCAGAGTGGTCAAGCTCCGTGTTCCAGCAGCTTTCAGGAGTGACACAGACCTGTGCCACCAAGACAGTGGGCTGGGTAAGGACACTTTCAGACCTGCAGAGCAATTTGAACAGACAGTCTCTGGGGTGGAATATGAGTAGCAAACTACAGATCTATTCAGCAAAGGTCCTGAGTTGAGGGCTCCTTTCAAGACCAGAGCATGTTTGGAATTCTCCTTATTCTAGTTACACTTGTCATTTTTTCAAGGAGCCACTGTGTCCAAATAAAACTAGACTAAATAAAACTACTCCTAAGCGTTTTCTGGAACCTCACTTTTTTCTTCATTCTTGCTGACTGATTGCCTGTGGAGCTTTGATTTTTGTGTTCTCCAATGCTCTGAGTTAACCAAGCATTGTTCCAGCTTGCCTGGGGCAGCAATGTGCAGAAACTCTACACTGATTTTCCAAAATGAAGCCTCCTCTTATATGGAAAGTTGGTTCCATTGCTGTCTCCAGCTCCTCTCTTATAAAATTTGAATTTTACCAGCTTTTTACTGTATTTTACATGTTTTTGTATTACAAAAATAATTATCATACAACATTTAAGTAATACCATTGTTTGAGGTACTGTACTTGGCTCGGCTCTTGTAAAAATTGTGGCTGCCCAGTAGTTATGCAAGTGACTGAGTTTTCATTTGAGGTGTGTCACTCCCCTTTTCCATTATTTTAAACAGCCTGTTCCATCAACATAGCACTAGGGAGTGTACACAGGTCCATCCTGCAGTCAAGGGTTTGTCACTAGGTTGTGATTGATCTTTTTGGGCAGCATCACTTGCTTTCCACCATTAGTTCCTTTCTGCCCTCTCTCTATGCCCTCTGCAATGCTGGTGATGAATTCTCTTGTCCAGGAATCTGATCTGTTCTTTTTCTAGGATAATGTGGCATACTTCTGCTACCCCTTCACTGTGGAGATGTTTTACACCCAAGAAGATGAAGGTGTGTTTCCTTGTTACTCTGAAATCCTTTGATCCCACTGTAGCCATCATGCTGTCTGGCCTTTTGGAGATGAAAGGACAGAGGGAAATGTTTCTGGTTCAACAAAAGTTCACCCTGTCACCACACAGCCCCGCTGGACACATCCTGTGTTTGCCCTGCTCAGGAATCCATTAGCATTTTTATGGATTTATTTATGTTGCCGTGTTTCCAGGCTGTAGGCAGCTTTATCCAGTTGGAAAACTACTTGGATCTTAGCTTGTCTCTCTTTAGACCTGGCGTGCAGAGCTGTGTTGCTGTGCTTGGTGTTCTGCACAGAGCCCTGGGATGGTGCAGTGGGAGAACCAGGCAGCTTTTTGTACACAACTAAAACTCTGTGCTGAGACTTACATTTGCAGGCACGCTCAGTGACCTGTATAATCCCTGTATAGTTCATGTCACTTGGAAACTTCAGCTCTAGTTTAAGCTGGGCTTCTCTGCTGCCTGTCCCTGCTGCTTCCTCACCAATCCTATTGCTCTGTGGATGCAATTGCTAGGGACAGCTCTGTGGCATGCCTTGCCACTTCAATCCGATGGACACTTTGGATTTGGGTATTCAACCAACACTAATGAATTTTCAGACTAGAAGAAACAAAACGAGTTTGTTTCACTGTGGAAAAAAAAATGCTTGAGAAATGTAGGAGAATCCAAGTTAATATTCCCCCAACAACAGTAGGAAGGGTCAGAGATAGATGGGTTCCCCTGTTTGGCTTCACATCATTCACAAAATATTGTCTTGTCTGCTCAAAAATAACTGACAGGCCAGTCTGGACTTGCTCTTACAGAATTTTCCCTAATTTTGAACATCAGTAATTGTGTTTTCAGCCTCAAGTCTGAGGGTTCAACTTTTACAAGGGAAACAAATCAACCATAAATCTTTGTTAGTCATTGCAGAAGAAATACAGAGAGGACTGTGGTGGAAGGGTGCTGGAGTGTGTCCAGAAAGGGAACAGAACTGGGGAGGGGTCTGGAGCACAAGGAGTGGCTGAGGGGGCAGAGGGGACTCAGCCTGGGGAAAAGGAGGCTCAGGGAGGACTTTCTGACTCTCTACAACTCCCTGACAGGAGGGTGGAGCCAGCTGGGGGTTGGGTTCTACTCCCAGGGAACAAGGGGCAGGACGAGAGGAAACATCAAGTTGCTCCAGAGGAGGTTCAGGCTGGACACCAAGAGGAATTTCTTCACAGAATGGGTGTCAGGCATTAAAAGGGGCTGCCCAGGGAGGTGGTGGAGTCCCCACCCATTGAGGTGTCCAAGAAACAGCTGGTGGTGGCACTGTGTGCTCTAGCTGGGTGACAAGGTGGGGGTTGGTCACAGGCTGAACTCAGTGATCTCGGAGGTCTTTTCCAGGCTAAATGATTCGCTGATTCTGTGGCTTCCTACTCGTGGAGTTGGGCATTTAACTTTTTTTTTCTCAGTGATAGTCTCCTTCCCAAAGCTGTGACCTGCTCCCCATCTTGCAGACAGTCTCCCTCAGTGGCCTGTACTCTCCTTTGAGGTCCTATCCCTGGATTTCTGGCAGAGGTATCGTGTGGAAGGATATGGGTCCTTGGTGCTGCCAGCATCTCCAGGTAAAGCATCCTTGGGACATTGTGTTAATTGTCTGGGAAAATTATTTGAGTAGTTCTCTTGGGAAATGATTCAGCCAGTCCCAGGGATCCAGTGTACTGAAGGGAGCAGTCAGCTGTCTGGAGGACAGCAAAGAAGGATGTGAGGCGCATCTTGAGGTGCTGTCCTTGCGTCTTTGATACTGCCATCACA
This sequence comes from Pardalotus punctatus, assembly GCA_013400915.1. Taxonomy (NCBI): domain Eukaryota; kingdom Metazoa; phylum Chordata; class Aves; order Passeriformes; family Pardalotidae; genus Pardalotus; species Pardalotus punctatus. The sequence goes on from VZTX01012693.1 coordinate 9,106, forward strand.
ACATCTGGTGTGATAAAACTCTGGGGTGATGCTGCACATCCATCTTTACAATGGCAGTAGCCCTCTCTGTCCCATGTGGGATCTGGGAGTGACCCCCATGTGTTACAAGGAGATGCTGCTATTGGACAGGGGGTACTTCCAGCACTGGCTGTATGACTAGAATGGGCTGACTCATCGGGAAAATGCTTTTAGAACATTTCTGATACTATGCAGTGTTTCCTTTTCTAGCCATCTCTGGGTTGGGTCAGCAGGTATCCACCTGTCTTGCTGTCCTCTGTGACTGAACAAATCACAGGTCACAGCAGCTAAGCTGTCCTCTTGTCCTGGGCCAGGTGTCCACATACTCACCATCCCTACCTGGCGTCCTGTGGAGCTGGGAACTGTTGCTGAAATGAAGAGGTTTTTCATTGGGGGATCTCCTGAGCTGGAGGACTTAACCTACATCCGGATACCATCAACCTTCAAGGTGGGATTAGCTGCAAAGCAGCCTCTTGCCAAGACACGGTGCATTATGCTCTTGGGTTCAGGTGTCCATGGACACTGAACAAGGATGAGCTGGTGGTCCTTTCCCTCTCAATGAAGAAATGTCTGAGGCGGACAGTGAGGCAGAGCTGTGCCTTCTGAGGGGTGAGCAGCTTAGAGAAGTGGGAAAGCATGGACCACAGCCTTGGCTTACCCCTGCCTATAAAGTGTTTGTCAGGTCAGCATTTGGTACCAGCTATAGACTTCTGGGTTTCTGTAAGGAATCTGGGCTGTATTGTGCCTGGAACAGCTTTCTGAAGCAAGAAGCCGATGGGTGTGAGGCAGGTAGAAACTTCATGTTCTTCAGAAAGTTACAGAGGTAGTTGCTGTTGTAATGAGCAGGGTGATGTTAGTGGCAGTTTTGTGTGGGAACAAGCCCTGATGCAGTTGTTGAAACCCTCCCCCAGCACTGCACTGTCAGCTTGCAAGTGTTTGGATCCTGCCCTCAACACAGCCTGGAATTACCTGCCCTTCTTTCCAGCCTTGCAGGGAAGGGAGAGACTGTGCACACGGGAGTTTGTGCTCTGGTGGAACACGCTTGTTTTCACTGTGGGGTTACTCTAACCTGTGCCATCCCTGCAGGGAAAGCGCTTGAGCCGCTTTGGTTTCCGGACAGAGACCACAGGGAGTGTCACATTCCGGCTCTATTGCCTGCAGCAGTCCAAGTGAGTGCAGCAAAGGGAGTACAAGTTCCATCAACTCCATCTCCTGTGCTGGTTTTGGCAGCCCTGACCTGCTGCTGTGCTGCTGTGCTTCTGACTGTTTCCTTTCTGGAGAACAGTGCCCTGAGGCAGCGCGTGCAGAGTGTACTGGACCGACTGGGAGGCTTCAGCCAGCAGAGCTCTGTCTACAATGTTCTGGGTAAGGCCTTCAGTGTCATTCTGTCTTGGTGAGCTTTGGCTCACTTTTGTCCCCTTTTTACAACGTGGGCAGGATATTTCAGGAGAATCTATTACTGTGGGGGTAATTCCCCTCCCTGTGACCTCTCAGAGTCCATGGCAGAGGTTAAATGTTCTGCTCTGCGATGAAAACTTCAGGAGGCATCAGTTCTGAGCAGGGAGGAGGGATAACCACTGTGTGAGGGCACAGCCTGGACTGGGCTGCCTAGTCTTGCCTGGCACTGAGCAGAGCTGGTGGCACTGGGGCACAGTCTCTGCCTCTGATTCCACTGTGCACAGAAATCAGAGAGCAGAGGGTCAAGCAGCGCCAGGTGCTTTGGTAGTAGAACTTATTCATAGGAAGTAGAACTCCTGCACCAAGAGAGATGATGTGCAAAGATACATCCATCCCCTTTCCTGAGGCTGTCTTATGCATTTTGGCCTGCTGTCACCTCTGTGTTGTAGAGGCTTTCCAGCGGGCACGGCGCCGGATGCAGGAAGCACGGGAGAGCCTTCCCCAGGACCTCATCAGCACTTCTGCCTCCTCTGTGCCCCAGCCACTGGAGCTGTGAGCATCACCTCTGCTGCCTGGAGCGCTTGGCATCCTCCCTCCAACACAAGCTCCCACCCCTCAGCAGGAATCTCAGTGCTGGTGCCTGGAAGCTTCAGAAGCAGCTTCAGAAGCTGGATGGGGGAAGGAGTCTGTAACACCTCCAGACCCAGAATCTTTGCATTTCCAGAGGTATCTGTGGAAGGAGCCCTGCATTTCAAGGCCCTTTGTTACCAGGCTCTAACAGAATAGCCAGTTTTTCACATTTCTTCTGAAATACTGACATGGAACCGGTGAATTCTGTAACACCTTTTCAGGGATTGAAAAGGAAATAATGAGAAAAATTGACATGACTTGGTAAATTTAGTGTTCTTCTTAAAGAAGAGGGTGATGTTGAAGGTCAAGGCGTGGATGCTGTTTGAGATTAATGGAATGAGTAGATAACTTCTTGAGAAGTGTTGATAATTGTTGTTAACGCTTGTGTACAGGACAATCAACAGTAAAATTAATCCATCCACCTCTGCCTTAAGACTGATTCATTCCTAGGGAGAGAGCTCTCTGCCACATGTAATATATGAAATTAAAGCAAAGGAAGACGGATGGAGAACTGGACAAAAGGGTTACATTCTGCATTTCATTGTGTGTGCCTATGAGGTCTGGCTCTGCAGTGGTGAGCAGGAAGTTTATTTGTTCAGGAATACAACTGAAAACATGCCTTCCTTCCCCTTAGTTCACCACAGAGCTTTGGCTGGGGCTGGAAGGTTTGCAGACGGCGAGAACAGCTGATAACATTTGTGCAGCAGCTGAACTTTGAACAGTTCAAGCTGTTCATTTGAGGTTGATGTTTGTTGGTGGTTTGTTGTTGCATTTCTGATTGCACTTTCTGATTTCTGAACACTGTGGTGCTTCCTGGGGAAGCTTCTGTTTACCCACTCTTTACCCAGTTTTTTCTCCTGTTCTTCTCTCAGTTTTTTTACTGTTTTTATTTCTGTCTCAAGTTCAGAGGAACAGCTCCCTGCAGACTGATGGTGCTGTGCTGATTTGTGCATGTGCCACGTTTCCATGTGTTTTCTGTTCCAGAGGATAAGGAGAAAAATCTCAGGCTGAGACCATGCAGGTTTGAATGTGTCTGTGAATTTAGAATTCAGAGGCGGTATATGAAATATGAATTGGCCATCCTGGTTTTGCTCTGCATGTTCTTCCTTCACAGGGAACATGAGACTCATGGTTGCAGCCATGTGTGTGGTTGTTAGAACATCCCCTTTCTCCCTGGTGCTCCATTGTCTTCCTCAATCCCTTCTTGCCAGACTGAGCTTGCCCCAGTCTTCAATGAGAAAACAAACTTCAAAAAGGAGTCAGCCACTCTCAGAGTCTGTTCTTCCTTGACCTTTGCTGTAATTCCTAATTTGTCTGCCTGGGAGCTTGAATTATCTGGCAAGTTCAATTATAAGGGGATTTTTGTTCACCTTCCTTCCCTCTTGCCCCTCATTTTGATGGAGGAGGCTGCCAGGATGTGTTGGAAGTGTGGCCTGTGCAGCAGAGCAGTGTCCTTGGCCTGGAGCTGGGGGATGTGCCTGGTGCTGATGTGACAACTCTGGAGCCACTACATCTGATGCTGGAGCAGCAGAACTGATCTCTGTGTTCTGTCATGGTCTGTAATGGCTGACCCAGGATGAAAAGCATTCAGTACGTAGCACTTGTTGTCATTGTGGCCTTGTGTGTTTATTACACCCTTCTGGGTATTTTTGTAGTGCTTATCACCAATAGCTGAACTACATCTCTCTGAAATGCTTCTCAGAATGGAGTTAAAAGGTTATGAGAATAATTTTTTTATCTATACAACAACAAAACACTTCTTCGATTGAGGTGATGCCAGTGGCAGATCCTGTTAGAGTGGAATTTTCTGATGAGGCTGGGTTCCTGATTTCTTGTCCAGTTATATGGCAGGATTTAGTGTACTGAGTATGAGATGCACTAAGATTTACATAATCATATTATTTTGCTGCTTAAAACTCTAAATAGAAAATCTCAAGAGGAAAATTTTAGAACTAAAAATTACTAGAACCAAGCAAACAATTCTTCCAAAGTAAGAAACTGTTTGCAGTTCTTGATTGTCATGCTTGGAGCCTCCTTGGCCTGACAGAATAAAGTGGTGCTGGTAAAAGCTGGTTTGAAAAGACCCCTCAGCAAATGCTCTTTGAATTTGCCCTTTTATAAATTAAACTAGCAAATTTCCATATACATGTACACATATGAAAATGTCACTGATCTTTTAGTCACAACTGGCATTTGTGCTCTGAACCTGCCAAGGAGCCTGGCCTGGAGAGGAAGTTGTGCTTCCACCAGGTGTGCACAGCTGAAACTGGAGATCACCAAGGTGATTAGAGGGATGAAACACCTTTCTTATGAGGAAAGGCTGAGAGAATTGGGATTGTTCAGCCTGGAAAGGAGAAGGCTTTGGGGTGACCTAATTTTGGCCTTCCAGTATCTGAATGGAGCTTACAAGGAAGATGGAGAGAGAGAATTCACAAGAGCCAGGAGTGATAGGACAAGGGGGAATGGCTTCACACTGACAGAGGGCAGGGTTAGGTGGGATATTGGGAAGAAACTCTTCCCTGTGAGGGTGATGAGGCCCTGGCACAGGTTGCCTAGAGAAGCTGTGGCTGCCCCTGGATCCCTGGAAGTGTTCAACGCCAAGTTGGTTGGGGCTTAGAGCAACCTGGTCTAGTGGAAGTTGTCCCTGCCCATGGCAGGGGATTGGAGTGAGATGAGCTTTAAGACCTCTTCCAACCCAAACTCTTCCATAAATCTATGATTCTATGGCTGGAGTGTGTTCACCAGGTGTGTGCAGGTGGGCACGTGGAACAGGAGATGGGTACTGGGGACAGGCAGGAGGGGAGACCAGTGCCCTTCCTGGAGCCATGAGGAGTTCACTGCATGGAAGTGTCCCTACAGTTCTCACTGGAGGGGTGCCCATACAGGGAAACTTGGCAGGAGAAGTGGGAGGAAGGACTGTTGTGGGTGCACAAGAGCTTGGGATGGGTGGGCACATGTTAATGAGACAGGGGAGCCCTGAACTGGAGGGAGAGGGCAGGAGGATCCTGCAGCAGGCACAGGCCAGGAATTGCTGCAGATACGTGGGGGTCCCAGAATGGTTCTAGCAGTGAGACTCAGGGTGTGCATGGCTGGCTGTGCATGGCTGGCAGTCCCCCAGCTATGGCTACACCAGCTGCAGCAGGGTAGCTGGTTTCTCTGGGGCTTTATCTGCTTCTTCCTTTGAGCAGACTGGAGCTATAATGGGTTTTTGAGAGCCAGCTGAACTTCCAGATGAATGCTCATCTGTCCGGGGCTGAATCTGGCAGCCTCACCGATGCTTTGGGCTGCATGGGGGCAGGAGTCAGCCCAAAGCCCCTCAGGGCCTTCCAGGGTCAAATTAAATGAGCTGTGCAAACAAAAGGGAATGGCAGGAATGATAGCTTGGTGGAGGAAAAGGCTGTAGGCAGTTGACAAAACCTGCATGATGCAAATCAGCATCCATCAGAAATTCCAGTGTAAGTGCAACAGAAAAAGAAAACCTAGAGATGAGTCATTCACATGATTGGAACAGCTTCCCACCAAAGTCAGACTGCAGGAATGGGTTTTGGTCTCAGTGGAGGAAGATTTGGGCTGTGATAACTCCAAACTGGGGACCTGCCAGGAAACCGCAAATGGCACTTTAGCTTGGCCTTATCCCAGGACTTGGGATGTGCACCAGGAGTTGCATCCTTCTTTTCTGAAGGATGCTGGGATATAGGGATATGTACGAGGAGGGATGTTTGAGAAGGACACTGGGGATGTGCACAAGGAGTGTTGGAGAAGGCTGTTGGGATGTGCACCAAGATGGAGGTTTGGGATGTGTGCACAGTGGAGCTGCCAGCTCTGGGCAGAAGGAGCTGCAGCAGGACTGTGTCCTACAGAGATTTGTCCTGCCCCTGCCTGGTATGTGGGGAGGGGAGGAGTATTTTATTTGCACCACAGGGTTTAAGTGATTGTTATTAAATCACTACTGGAGGTTGTTTTGTTGGCTCAATATATTTTAATTTTAGCCACGGTTTGGAGTAGCAGAGTAAGGCTCCCAGCAGCAAAGGGAATTTTTGGGCTGCTTTGTCTCCCAACCCCTGCTGCTGTTCTATTAAGGCTCGTTGTCCTCCTAAGGTGCAGCCCACGTTCTCTGGAGTTAATACCAATATTTCAATGCATGGCAGAGTAAACCTGACCTGAGCAAAATCCCACTTCATTGGATCAGTCAAGAAATTAAGTGTCTGTGTGCCCTGTTCCTGCACTGGAATGATTGCTTTGGTTTGATTGAATATCCCTCACTGCTTTTGTTCGAGCAGGTTTTTAAGTGAACTCTAGTGCTGTGTAGGCTGGAGATGCTTCCCTTTCTCTCTCATCTGTCAAAATAATTTTCTAGAGTAACACAGAATATCAGAAAGGACTGACAGAATCAGACTTCTCTATAATTTATTCACAAGTTCTTGTACTTAAAATCATCTGACTTTCACAACAGTTGGCAAGATTTCTACAAAGTGTGAAAGTGAAACTTGTCTTGGAGGTGTGCGATTCTGAGTTGTTTCAAGCTTTCCAAATCTGAGAATGAGAGGATCAGCTTTTGGGAAGGTGGGAAAGGTGAGTTTCCCATGACTTAATGTGACTTTAGAAAGCTAGAAAGGTCAAGCTGAATATCAAGGTCTAATGCAGAGCTTTTCTTCAGGCAGCGTAACAGATTAGAGATGATCATCTATTAAAAACCTGAGAGATGTTTTTCAACCAGTTCCTTACATAAGGACAGAGAATACTGATTATCCCTATCATATGTTTTCTTTATTTCTGTAGGAAATTTTTCTGTGCAGAGCATTGGCAGTGGCAGTTTGCACCTGACCGTGTTGTCAGGCTGCTGCTGGAGGCATGAGGAGGTGGAGAAAGCCTGTGATTCCTTTTAGGTGGTTATTGTTTCTCTGGGGGGTTCCTGTCCCACTCTGCCACTGCCTGGGAGATCTTGTTCCCTCTGTTCATGTACTTGTGAGTGCCATGATGCTCTTACAGGTCTCAATGTGGGATCGGGAATGAGAGACCAGACAAGCTGTAGACAAGGGAATGGCCACTTTTCCTACTGCTGCTGGAAATACTGAGCACTTGTCTGATTTTTTCCACCACACATGTGCTCAAAAGGGCTGGATTGCCTCTCCTTCTCCTTGGTCACCTCTCTTTTTCCTTTGTTTCCCTTCTCCTGTCCCATTTTGACTTTTTTAGCCACAGGGCATGGCTCTTCCAAATTTTCCACCCTCATCCAATGCTTTTCTGAGTGCCCTGTGTCAGTTTCTGCAAGTCATGGCCCAGTTCCCCTTCCTCCCAGTGTCATCTCCCTGTTTGCTGATGTGAACTTACCCCAGAGTGGGGACAGGAGTCCCGTCCCTGGAAAGACCATGGGGCAGCATCTTCCTGTCCTCGGACGCATGGGATTGCAGCCTGTGTTAGCTCTCCAAATGCAGCTTTTAATGGTTGTTGGCATGGAGACAAGCGTTTGGAGCAATAGACACTGATATATCTGCTTCCCTTGAGCAGGGAAAGGGAACCTCCAGCCTGATCCGCTTGTGACTATGGTCATATGCACCTTTCATTCCACTGCTCCTGCCCTCCCTGGTATTTCCCTGTGGGCATTGAGTGGAATGATGGGTGAGTCTCCCTTGCAGGGAGGTGGTGTGGAGTGGCCCATCCAACTCATCCCTTCCTTGCCTCTGAGATCCTGTCTCTCCTATGCCACAGGACTTGGCCTGTGTTCTTGGCACAGAGAATGCCTCCCTGGCTCCCTCCGCACTGATTGCTCTGTGGCTCTGGTCTGTCCCTCCATAAACAGCTTTCCAGCCTGTTCCTTGACAATTACGTCTGGCAGCTGTTCCAAGACCTCTGTCTTGTCCCTCCAAAGGGAATAATGTCCCTGAAGTGACAGCAGTGACTGAAAATGAATGAATGGGCAACTTCAGGTTGTTTCTGCTCCACAGTCAAGCTGCTGGCTCAGAGCTGCGGTCTGGATTTCCATCATGTTCACACTGTCAGCCTCCCTTTGAGCCCAGCACTTGCTTTTCTCTGTGTTTCTGTTGAGGATTTATTCTGCACCGCCTTCTGCATGTCTCAGCTCTTCCATCAGCAGTTGCAGTTCTGTCTCTCCTGATGGAGGTAAGTCCTTGGGAATGGCAGGATCAATCTTGGATCCACTGCAGCTGCAACCAGGCAGCCTCTGCAGCCTCTACTCGAAACACCTCTGTGATTCCTCATGTGTCCTTGGGTTTCTGTGCTGCATTTTGGGCTGCCTGACACCTGAAAGTCCATCCATACACCAAGTATGCAGGAACAAGTGCTGTTCTAGCAAGCTGTGCCTCTGGCTTCCTGGATATGCAAGCCCCTGTTGCTTGTAGCACGAGTGAGGAGCTGTCTGACTCTCTCTATGAGCCCCTGCATCCCCAGGACTCTTGGCAGACTGGCCACCCCACAGCCATGTCTGAACTCTTGAGGTCAGATCCTGCTCTGTCCGTTGTCTCATCTCCTGCCACACAGCAGAGCCCTGAAGTGGGTGGTGGCAGCCAGCACAGAGGGGACCTGCAGGTCTCCCTGGAGGTGGGAAACTGTTGGGTCTGGAAATGGAAAATGCCGTTGTGTAGCCGGCAGAGAAGTTTTCAAGGTGGGAATGTTGGCTTCCGTAGCACTCCATGGCGCTAGGAAGATGAGGAAAATGTTTATTCATGAGCCTCTTGATGAGATCTGGCTAAAAAGATCCTTCAGTTGGAGGTGTGGTGGTCCTATTCAAGGTCTGGGGTGGAGGAGGGTGTGGACCTATCCTGCTGTGGTAGCCCAATGTTAGTACTGGAGATCTGCCCAGTGTGCTGAGCTGTGCCAGTATGCAGAGAGCTACGCGTGGGGCCAGAGCAGTGGCACAAGGGGATAGGCAGGATGAGCTGTCAGCCTTAGCTCTAGTACGGGAAGGTGCTCAGTTTGGCAGTAGCCAAAAGCATGGTTGGACTCATCCCCAGTCTTAGCTGGGGCAGCCAGAGCATGGTGTCCTGGCTCTGTGGAGAGACAAGGACAGAGAGCTGGGTCTAGATCTTCAGCCTTCTCACCTGCCTTGGGAAAGGCTGAGCATGGAGAGCATGTGACACAAGGAGCCAATGCATGGAGAGCATGGGAGACATGGAACCATCTTGGGAATGGCCTCTTCCTTCGGTAGGATGCTGAGAGGTGTTAGGGGAGATGAAGCCTCATGGTGGGCACTGGAGGGCTGCTCTGACACCAGACAAGGTCTTTCCCTTGCAGTAGGAGGGTGGCTTTGTACATCCTTCCGTGGGTGAGACCGTCCCTGGCACTGGAGTGATTCACAGCAACAAGGTCTGTGTCCCCCTCACTGGGGTAGACTGAGCCTCTGCCCTAAGAAGTTGCAATAAATAAGTGCAGCACCAACAGAAGAAATGCTGTGCCCATCACCTGAGCTGTGCTCATCACCTGAGCTGTGCCTGGCACCTGAGCTGTGCCCAATGCTTAAGTTCCACCAATGAGACCTCTTGGCACAGTGGGATCATGCTCCTGCACTCCCAGCTGAGGTGCCCTTGGGTGTTCCTTGACATCAGAGCTCTTTAAAGGCACCTGAATGGTGGTGGCCAAAAAACCTGTTCATGTTCTACTTCTTAGCAGGTAAGAAGCTGGTTTTGAAGCTAATACACATATGTGATGGGAGCAGGAGTTTCAAATCTCAGAGGGAGCTGGTCCTTCCCTGCAGGAAGCCTTGACCCTGATGGTCCCAGGTCTCCAGGGAAGCCCAAGGGCAGCATCGTGCAGAACAGTCCAGGTTTGTATGAGATAGTGAAGCAGCTGCCTGGGAAGAGGAGGAGGCTCCTCCTGGGGGGCATTGTGCTTGGGTGGGCATGAGAAACCACCTGCCCGTGGCAGCAGTATGTCAGCACGTGCTATACCAAGAGTCATCCGTGAGGATCCCAAGGGCAGAGAAGGTGCTAAGGCTGAGGAAGTGCTCGAGCACTGAGGTGCCAGCCCCAGGCAGGACTTTGGGCAATTTGCACCCACTGTTGCAGCTTCTGGATGAGAGGGAGGGTTGTCTGTGCAAGTGTGGGCTCAGGGATGGAATTCGCACTGCTCTTGAGGGGAGGTGGTGGCAGGAGAGACACCTCCTTGATGTGTCTGCCCAGCCTCCACAGAAGCAGAAGGGGACAGAGCAAGGAGAAGGTGGGCTCGCAGCCTGGGCTGTGGGAAGAGCTCAAGGTGGTGACAGCAGAGGGGGTGAAGTCTCTTTTGGAAGCCCACAGTACTCCTGTCACTTGAGTGAATTAAGCCAGTTCCTGGTGCTGGGAACTATCCCACTGGTGGGATGTGCAATAAAGCTCCTCTGCCCACGTGGAAGGGAGCATGGGGAGACACTGGTGGGAAGGGGAGCCCAAATAGTGCCAACCCACCCCACACTAGTCCCATCCACACAAGCCTGAGGGAGCACAGAGGCACGAGGGCAGATGGGGACCCAAATAAGGGACTCAGAGGAAGGAACAACCTGTCCAGTTAGAGCCTCAGCCCAGGATCCTGGTGTGAAAGCACCGCTGGAGAGAGAGGGGCCATAGCTCTCTGGAAGAATGGAACACGTTTGGGATGTGGAGGACTGCACAGAGTTTATTATGGGATGTTTTAGAGAGGAAGCAAAGGTGGGATGGATACGAGTAATTCCGGGAAGTACACACGTGGGATAATATGGGAACGTTGGGACGGCCCTGGTGTACCCGGCGGTGCTGTCCCGGAGAGATGAGCCCTCCCGGAGGAGCCGGACGGGAGCCAGAACCCCGCCCCCCTCTCGCCGCGCCCCCGCCGGGGATACCGGCGGTACCGGGGATACCGGCGGTACCGGGGATCGACTCCGCAGGTTCCGGCTGGAGCCGCCAGGGGGAGCCGCGCCCTGGGGCCACGCCCGCGTTCACCATAGGGGGGACGGCAGGGGCTGTGCGGGATGAGCGGGGCAGTGTGGGGTGTGCGGAGTAAGCGGGGTAAGCGGGGCAGTGCAGGGTGTGCGGGTTGAGGGGGGCAGTGCTGGGTGAGCAGCGCTGTGCGGGACACTGCAAGACAGCGCGGAGTGAGTGGGGTAGAGTGGAGCTGTGTGGGGCGAGCGGGGCCATCCGTGATGTGTGGGAGAGTGGGCAGTGTGTGCGGGGCTGTGAGGGGTGAGTGGGGCCATGCGCGGTGGGTGGGGTGGTGTGCGGGCCATTGAGGCGTGAGTGGGGCTGTACACAGGGTGAGCTGCATTGGGTTTGGCCTTAACACCCGCGGGGAAGACCCCCGACCTTTGCACCAGAAGTACCCCAGCATTAGGCACCCCAGGGATGCTGGACACGTGCCGGACTGCGAGCACTGTGACCCGTGGCCCTGCGGCTGGATCCCATGGCTCCAGGACCTGCAGAAACATGCGGGCCTCGGCTACGAGAGATCCCGCTCCTTTCTAGCCCTGGGAGCGGGGAGACAGGGGTGTCTCCCCGACACTGCCAGTTTCCCCAAAAGCGGCGTACGGGCAGCATCTCTCTGAGCCCTGCTGGGACTTCTGCTCCCTGCGAGCCTGGGTTTGGGGTCCTCAGGGTGGATTCCCCAACATTCCCTACCTCTCCCCAAGCTGGGGGTCAGAGCCCGCCCATATTGTTGGTGCCCTCAAACCTTGCTGTCTGCTGGACCCCCAGCACCACTGCCACCGCCCCAGGGGCGCTCAGGGCCCCTGCTCTTGGGGCTGCCCTGCTGTGCACCCCTCCACACCCTTAAGAACACCCTGATGTGATGTCCCACAGGTATAGCCTCCCCAGGTGTGAACCCTCCCGATGTCTGCCCTGGTCGTGACTTCCTCCTGTGGCCTCCCCAAGTGTGACGCCCCTCCAGTGTGATGCCCCCAAGCGTGAGGTCTTCTGGGTGTGACCTGCAGCAGTGACCTTATAGCGTGGACCCCTCCTAGTGAGACCCCTTCCCCGAGATGTAACGCCCTCACGTGTGAGGTTCCCTGGATGTGACCCCCAACTGGGACGCCTCATTTGCCCCCCTGCGCGGCGCCCCCCGCTGACATCCAGTATGTGCCCCTCCCCCTGCCCTGGTCGCCTCCCGCGATGGTAGACCCCACGTGCCGCCTCCTCGCAGTGTGACTCCGAAGTGTGAGTGTACCCCTGCCAGTGCCCCCCCATCATGGAAGGCTCCCCGCCGTGTCATCCGCCCTCTCCGCCCCGCTCCGCGCATGCTCCGTGCCCGCCCCTCCCCGCGCTCCGGCCGTTCCCAGCGGCGGCGGGGCAGGATGAAGGACCGGACTGGGGAGCTGCGCGCTGTGAGTGCGGGGTGCACCCGGCGGGTGCGGGGGATACGGGCTACGCGGGCAGCCCTCGGTCCCCATCGGGGACCGCCCGAGGCCGTCCCGGCCTCCCCGCCCCGGGCTGGGGCCGCGCTGCCCCGAGCGGCGACGGTGGCGAGGGGGGCTGGGCGGAAGCTGGGAGCAGGGGATGAGCCCCCCCGCACATCGCCGAGGTGTCGTGGTGGGAGTGGGGTCCCCTGGGCTGCCCCCTCCGCACCGCCGCGCACCGCTCCGGTTCTCCCCGGCGCCGGGCGGTGCGAGCTGCGAGCGCTGCCCCGGGGGACCCGATCTGCGCGGTACCGGGGGGCCGCGGTGGCTGAGCAGCATCACCGCCGGGAAGACCCGATACAGACGTGTATTTGTGTCTGTGCGGGCGGGGGTTGCCCGCGGGTGGCGGGGTCGTGCCGTGCTCACCCGGGGCTGTGGCGCACCCGCCCCACTCCGCTCCCGTTTTGCGTGTTCATCCTCCGGCGCAGCCGCTGCGGCGGGGCCGAGGAGCGCCCGCGGTCGCTGCCTCGCGTGAGACCCGGCAGATGTCCCCAGTGTCGTGACCGGGATTGTCCGGGGGACGTCGGGCTTCGTGTGTGGCCACAGCCGATCCTGGTTCCCGTGGAGCCCTCGAGCCCCCCGCGGTCCCGGGGCTTGGGCGGTGGGAGGGGGCGGCGGCTTCGCGCATGGATCATCGCTGGAGGAGCCTCCGATGCCCCCCGCTGTCCGTGCCCCGGCCTCCTCTTGCACCCTCGGGGCCGCCGGGGTGCTGCTGCCCACGCGTGGGGCCGAGCTCTGCGGACAGCGGCAGTAGTCGAAGGGACAGAGCCCGAAAGCCCAGAGTACTGCTCCAGCCACCGCCCCATGCCACCCTCTGGTCCTCCCTCTAGTGCTTTTTTTTTTTGTTTGTTTGTTGGTTTTTTGTTTTCTTGCGGTTTTTTGGGTTTGGTTTTTTTTTTTTTTGTTTTTTTTAATATTACTTAACAGTTGGGGCTGCAGAGCAGCCTGGTGATTGCGAGGGTGGTCTGTCCCGTGGGGTAGAAGACCCTGCCATAGAGCAAGGGGCAGCGGGGATGACTGTGGATGTTCAGGCTGGTCAAGCATCAGACCTCCCAGCAGGATCACTTGGCTGGGGGTTTGGTTTGGTCAGAAAAACACCAGGAGGATGCAGCTGGGGTGATGCCAGCAAAGGGCTGAAGGGGTGGCTGTCAGGGATGATGGACTGGCAGTTGGGGTGATTGGACACCTCTGAATGCCCAGGGGTAGCTGTTAGATACCCAGGGGTGGCTGTGGATGCTGGGGGAGGAAAGGGCTCCCCCAAGAGCAGCCTCCCCACTCTACCTGGAAAGCACCCAAACATGGGGCTCTGTCTCCACTACCAGCGCAGGCTGTGAAATGGGATTGGAAAACAGGCATTTTAATAATAATAGTAAAAACAAGCCTTGTGAATGTCCTCTTGGCAGCCAGCGCTGGCTGAGAAGTGATGCCATGGAGTATATTAAAATTTCTCCGTTCCTTTAAATACTCCTTAAGAAAAATAAAATGTGTTTTTGCCTCACTCCTGCTGCTGCTCCTTATTCATCAGCCTCATGCTGAGGGTGCAGCATTCTTCCCGGGTCCTCCTGAGGATGGAGGAATGCTTTTGAGCATCCAGATGCCCCGAATCTGAGTGGGTGCCCCCTGGCAGGACTGCAGTGAGTGATGCAGTGTGGATTTACACCCTCGGTGGTGGCAGACACCAGGGAGGAGCAAGATACTGCAGTGGACACAGTCAGGAGCATTTGAACTTGTTTCTTCTCTGCTGCCTCATTAATAGCCTGGGTCAGTTTTTCCCATGTTAATACAGTGTCTAAATTCTGCCAGGAATGATAACAAAGAAGGGTTAATAAAAAAAGAGCTGGCATTGTTAGAGCAGAGGAGGGGTTGCAGGGTGGTCACTGCTGTATGGAACAAGAGCTCTATGTCTTAATGGGATTTTTTAAATGGTACTTGAAATTCAAAATGCTAATTCTAGCTCTTTTCTGAACCTCTGCTCTGGTTGGGATCAGATTTGCTGAAGCTTATTCAGTGCCCTTGTGGGAGTAGTGCCCCCAGGCCTGCTCTGAACCAGGGACAAGAAATCTGTCTTACAGATGAAACATGTCCTCTTGTTGTGGAGGAGAGCAGCTGAGGATGGGCCATGCAGGATGCCTTGGATGAGGCTGAACAGAGAGCTTTGTTTACAGCTGCTTCTGTGTAGGTGCCACAGCTGTGGCTATGGGTGGTCTTTTCCTCCCCATCTGGAATAGGTCTGGAGCTGGTCCCATTCCCCAACACCCCCAAAAGCAGCCCCGATGAGATGGTATGTACACACAGGATTGTGAGAGTCCCGTGGTGCTCCATCCTGCCATAGAGTTGACAGCTCAGTTTGAGTGAGACATTGGGATTTCCAGGATGTGACACAGGTCCAAATGGTAAAATAATTATGAATTATGTTTTGAGAGTGGGAGGAAGTGAGGGAGATGTGCCAGTGTCACAGGATCACAGAGTGGTTTAGGTTGGAAGGAACCAGTTCCAACACCCCAGCCGTTGGCAGAGCCCAATAAAATGGGCTCATTTTATTTTGGGCCCTTTCCTTCTGTGCCCATTGCTCATCTCCATCATCTGGTTTTGGGTGCTCCAGTGATGTTTGTGTGTTTGCACTGTGTCACCGCCCTCCCCAGGTGCCCGAATCCCCACTCCTGCCAGCCAAGTCCCTGCTCTGAATGGTGCCTCCTGCAGTGGGAGTTGTGGGAGGTGGGTGTTAAAAATAAAAGGGGAGAGGAAGCAAGGTTGGCTCCAGGTTCAGCTCTGTGAATCCATGCTCTCCTCTCCTGTGGCAGTGAAATCTGCAGCAGTGCCCCAGGACTCATAACCAGACCTCACTCCATCCATTCCTCTTAATTCCATACTGTTGCCAATGAGGCTTTCTCTCCTGGGGGCACAAATGTGAAGTCGACCACAGTTGCTATTTGCAGAGGTCAGGTCTTGTCTGTCTTCATCTTTTCCAGAACCCCCTGGCTGCAGAAGTCCCTACAGGCCTTGCAGATGAATGTATTTACTTGTTTAGATGCCATCTTCCTTCCCTTTCTTAGCCCTCTTTGTTGCCCTATGTGCTTTCAAGCTCTTCTGTTCGTCCAAAAGGGTCACGTAAATAATTCAGCTCTGCTCTGTCCCTCCCAGTCGGGAGTGGGGCTGTCACGTGGCGGGTGACAGCCAGTGGCTTGGTGTGGCGTGTCTGCAGCCCATGCAGCTGCCTGCTCTGCCTGGGCTCAGCGGGTTTTAGCATTATTGAACTGCTGATTTTTTGGGGGTGGGGAGGAGAAGAGCTGCCGTGGCATGTCAGACACCATGGCTGCCCTCAGAGCATTCCTGGTCCCACAAGCACTGGGGCAGGGAAGCTGCTTTGCTTGCTCCCTTGTGGTCCTGGAGAGGGAGGGGTGAGATGCTGGTAAATCCTCACTCCTGGGATCTGCTGGGCTTGGGAGCTGGGCATGGAAGAAGGTGACAGGAGTGATGCAGATGAGCCCCGCATGCTCCTGTGTGAGATGTTCTTGTGCTCCCCAGCAGTTGGGGGGTCCTGGGTGTCCCTGTACCACAGGGACATTGCACAGCAATGGGTGCACACCATGGTAGGCCAAGCCAAAAACTGGGAAAACCCTTTGCTGTGCTTTAAACATGGCAGGAGGCAAAGCCCAGACTCTAGGTCTGCTCTGGGTGGTGTGTCATGTCCCCAGCCTGGGAGGGGCCTGGCAGGGTGATGGACAGGGTTTGGGGGACAGACAGACCTCAGAGGGGACATTGAGCCCCAGGGTCCCTTGGTGTGTGTTGGGGAGCTTCAGGTCTGATACATGGGAGTTTGCTGGTCCCACTGAAGTCGACCTGAACTCGGGAATACCCTTGACCCCTTGAGACCTGGTGTCAATCTCTGGGCTCCAGAGACTGATAAGAGTGATAATAAGTGCAGCCACATATGTCGGCTGTGTGCTTGATGTCCATGAGGGCTGGAGCCAAAAGGATTCAGTCTCATTCCCATTGTTTTAATTGCAGCGTCTTTGTATGTGAGCTGCTCAGAAGCTGTACAAATATTTGTTTTGCCATGTATCTCTGTTAGCAAGATTTTTCAGGAAATATGCAAAATTATCACTACAGGCAGAACATGTACAGTAAGGCTCATTAAGCTAAATGCTGTGATAAATTGCTTCTTCCAGCAAATTATGTATACTAGCAAAAAGGAGGAGAGCAAGCCTGGGTGGAAGACCAGGAAGACAGAGTGTGTGGTATTGTCCTAGCTCCGGGTGACCTGAGCACACCTGCCTCAGGGGACTGCTGAGTGTCCGTGGACCATGGCGTCTGCAGGATGATCCTGGAGGAGATGTGTGGGGAGGGGAAGGCAAGCAGAGGACAGCATGGGAAACGGAGATGAAACGATGCTGTATCAGGACCAGACCAGGCACAAAGCCAAAGAGGCTGTCTTTGCTTAGGAAAAATATGAAACAAGGCAATGGTGGAAGCACAAGGAGTAGAAAGTTTTGTTGAGCTGGAAGAAGGGAAGAGGGCTGGGGTGATATGTCACAGGCTGCTTGCACCACTGTCTGCACCTCTGCCTGTGCCCCTGCCTGTAGTGGCCAGGACCAGGGCTGACGTTGGAAATGTGGGCAGTGCTTTTGCCCCCTAAATCAGGGAACAGGCTTACGGCTGTGAGCAGGGTACGGGCTGTGGCATGTGGTGTGTCATGGGCTCACAGAATGGTTTGGATTGAAAAGGACCTTCAAAGACCATCTGGTTCCATCACCCCTGCCATGGGCAGGAACAACTTCCACTAGACCAGCTTGCTCTGAGCCCTGTGCAGCCTGGCATTGAATACTCCTGACACAGCAGGCAGACTTCTGGGTGCTCAGGTCCCACATAAGAGATGTTCTGAAACACCTTTCAGCCTTTTTCAGTGATGCTCTGAGTATTTTCTGTGGTGATGCAGCCACTCTGCCCTGGCAGGAGGGTCTCTTCCTCTATCACCTTTTGCAGGAGTGATGGAAGTAGTAAGTGGAGTCTAGGAGCTGGCCAAAAGCTGTTCTTGGGGACCTCCAGAGGAGAATAGGAAGTCCTTCTGCTGCAGCAGCCATGGAGAGCTCTGGCTCAAGAAAAGTTTCCCCTCAGTTGCCAAGGAACCTTCAAAGAACCACATCATCCAACCCTATTGCCATGGGTTGGGACATCTTCCACTAGACCAGCTCCTGACTGGTTGTAGAATTCCAAATCTCCTGCCCAAATTGTGTTCATTTGCTCCTAGGCCAGCACATTCCTTCTGCAGGAGAAGGTTCCTCCTCCCTGCTGCCTCCTCCTCCTCAGGCATCCACTGGCACTTCAGCATACATCCCAGTGCAGGGGACAGATCTGGCTGTGCAGCATCAAAATCTGCTGCTGGGTGGGACTGAACTTTCTGTTAACAGTGCAGTTTTCCAGATTCTGCTGAATACTTGCAGACCCAGGTTTCTTTTCATGGGAAATAACTAAAAATGAAGTCTTCTGCTCACTGTCATGTGTGTCTTCAGGAGAGTGCTGCCACTGTGGCCACTTCCTTCCTGCTGTACTTCTGCTGACGTGTGCTGCAGGTTTGCCAGTAGGAACTCTGCCTTTTTCTCTGCCATTGCTGGTTTTCCATCAGGTTCTGTCAGACTTTGGGTTTGTGTATGAAATGCCTGTTTGTTTTAGTTTTCCAGAGGACCAATGTCTTACCTGCATGGTGCTGAGGTTCTTTTACAGGGGGTCTAGAAACATCATTGAGCTTTCATGACCATGTGAACAACCTGGTTTGGTGGAAGGTGTCCCTGCCCATGGCAGGGGGTTGGGCTGGAGCATCCTTGAATGTCCCTTCCAAATCAATGCATTTCATGAGTGCTGTTTGTAGGTAGGGTAATGGGATTTGAAGGATAACCATTTTATGGACTGTGTTCATCCCACAGCTGTGGGAGCTGTGGTGCTGTCTGTGTCACCTTCTCTGCCTGAGGCTTTCCTTCATTTTTCACTGACAGTTTCCTGGGACAGACCTCAGTGTCACTAGTGTGCATCACCAGGGCTTGGTGACATTGGCAGACACCAAAGCATGGTGATGATCCCAGCAGAGACCTCTCCAAATGCTGACCCTGGTGAATACACAACGTAGTGGAGATAAGAGATGAGTGCTGTGGCTGCAGGTCCTTCTGCTTCCCACAGGAAGCTCTGGTCTGCACAGGAGCTGTAACAGTGATGCTGCCACTTAGAGGATGTTAAGAAATTAACTTCAGATTAATTAAGTCTGTTTTAAACAAAATTATTCTTTAGCCATGACTGTAAATTCATAAAGTGCTGGCTGTAAAGTACCGATGCTTTTCCAGTAGGTCGTATGTTTCAGAGCTCACTGCGCTCTCCAGGACTGGTGGCCCCTCTGTCACATCTGACACTTGTTCTTCAGCGTTAAGGAGAATTTTACTTGTTTGTTTTTAAAACTGAGCTTAAGAGTGACCATGGCTCTGATAAAAGGCTTGCCAGAGGCTGGGAATGATTTTGCAGTAATGCAAGCCAGAACCTAAGGACAAAACTCTTGGAAATCATGATCTCCCCTGTGCTGCTAGTGTTGGAAATTGGAAAAACCTCCTGACTCATGCAGATGTTGCTGAATGCTGAAGTCATCTGTGCCTTGGACTTTTATTAATAAAAAAAAAGTTGTTAATGGGAAGGTATAGGCTGGTTTTAGTGAATATTAGAATTATAGAACTTTTTAGGTTCAGAAATCCCTCTATGATCCAGCTGTTTCCCCAGCACTGCCAAGGCCAGCACTAACCACAAGTGCCACAGCTACACTTCTGTTAAATCCATCCAGGGGTGTTGACTCCACCACTACGCTGCACAGCCTGTGCCAGGGCTGGACAACCCCTTTCCATGAAGAAATTTTCCTCAACATCCAACCTAAACTTGCCCTGGCACAACTTGGGGCTGTTTCCTCTTGTCCTGCCCCTTGTTCCCTGGGAGCTGAGCTGGACCCCCACCCGGCTCCACCCTC
>VZTX01012695.1:0-197617 GCA_013400915.1 Pardalotus punctatus
AAAAAAAAAACGTAACTCGGTAAGCCAAAGGAAAAAAAAACAACAACACCGAAGTGTCGAAATTAGGAGGATTATTGGAGTGCACATTAAAAACGAGGCGGATCATGCAAACCCTTGTCACGCTGCGCTGGGGGAGGGGAGCTGCCATACAATCACCGACTGCCACACACGGAGCGGCGAGAGGGATCCTGAGCGCTGCCACACGCACCGGCCCCATCCAGGGCGGCACAAACAACCCCCTTCTGGTTTGTCTGGGGGGTTATATATAAAAAAAAGCCAAGATCCGAGCAGCGATGCTCCCCCAGCGCGGTGCCGCTGGCGCAGCCCGGGTCCCCCCCGGGCAGGTGCGGGCTCGGGGCCGCTGCCCCGGCCCGGCCGCCGCACAACAAAGGCCGAGAGCGGCTGGGAGAGCCTGCGGGTGCCTGACCGACTGCCCGCCTGCGCCCTGTACCTCGGTCTCTTCGCTCCAAGTACTCGGCCGCTTCCAGGAGGATTAACAGGGAGTTCAATTCCATGGCTGCCCGTCCCGAGCCCCCCGCGCCGAGTTCACGCGCGGGGACTCCCGAGCCCCCGGTTTTAAGGCACCTCGCTCAACCTACATTTGACACACAGCGGACGGACAGCCCGCACAGCCAATCGCGAGCCGCAGACGAGCGCGAGGCGGGACAGGAGGAGAAAGAGGAGCCAATCAGCGGCCTGGGTCCCCCCCCCGGCGGGGCAGGGGATGTTGACAGATCCCCGCCGCCCGCGCCCATTGGCCGCCCGTGTAGTAACAATTTAGAAGCCGAAGCTTAGCAACAGCACGTGGTGGCCCGGCCCCCGCGCCCGCTGATTGGCCGTTTCTTTGCATGTTAAGTAGGCAGCGGTCGTCCATTGGTGCTCGGGGCGTCATGCAAATGAGAGAGAAGAAGGGGCCAATGGGGAGGGAGGCGCGTGCCGCGCGGCGGGAGGCGGGGAGAGAGGCGAGGGCAGCCAATGGGCGGGCGGGGGCGTGGCGTTGCCGTGAGGAAGAGGTAGGCGGAGGGGCGGGGCCTCTGGAGGCTCCGCCCCCTCGCACGCTCCGGGTGGGACGCGCCGGGTGGGCACGGGGGGAAGCGGGAAGGAAAACGGGAAAAATGGGACGAGGTGGCGGCGCAGGGGCCCGTAAGGGAAAGTATGGCAGGAAATGAATGGGAACGAAAAAGACGATACAAACGGGACACCGGAGGGGTTGTTAAAATGTCCCTGGCACGTGCATCCGTGACCCCTTGCGGTGCTCAGACGAGAGAGGAAGACGGCAGCGCTGTAAAAACACGCACGGGGATTTAAGAGAATTACTAAACTCTACACAATAGCCTAACCTGCTGAAAAAGAGAAACAGTGGAAAGCTCTCAGAAATGTAGCCAGAGCTCCTACCAGCCTTCCAGCCCTTGCCAGCATATTCAGCTGCCTTTCGTCATCTGGATACACAGAAGCCGTGTACCAGAATAGCCTGGCTCCCGGCGCACAGGCTGAGCAGGAAGAGCTCAGCACCTTTCCTGTCCACACCATCCTATTTGCGCTGCTAACTCTGCATCCTTATCTCAGATAGCTGCTGCACAGCTGTTGCCTAAAACTGGTTGGTTTTAACATAAGCAAGTAGTTTTAAAATAGGCATATTTTAAGCTGTGCTGTCATCACACATTGGTACATCTTCAGGCCAAAAGTGCTGAAGCCTGTAATCAGTCCTGCTGCAGGATTGCACATAGGCACACAATTGGTCCCATTGGTTTTAACTGAACTGTTTAGGTAAGAGCTATCCAGCATATAGGATGAGTCCAGGATGTTGTCCTGTGTGTTTATTCCTTGGCAAAAGATGTCAGACAGAGTTTCTTTTTAAGAGGATAATAGCGATTCAGATTGAAACAAGGATTATGCTTTACTGTTTTTACAGCATTGTGGTAAAGCCACATATATATTACACCTGATCTTGTATTAGTCTGTATCTTGTTGCCCCAGATGCACAAGTGTGATGTGGCTGTTGAACATTGCTGAAACACAGATCACGTTTTACTGCCATTTGGTCCAGGCACCAGGGATAAGAGAAAATACAAGTCAGTGAAGAAAGCAGCATTGTGATTGTAATTTAAAATATTTTTGTATCTGTTTGGGAAAAGTCTGACTCTGAATTACAAGGCTGAAGGGAATTTGGTGCATAGATTGCAAAGGTAAAAAAAAATTGCTGTAACATTTTCCACTTGCTTCTTGAACTGTTGAAATCCTGCTGCGTGTGGGTGAGACAGTACAGTTTTTACTGTAAACCCATTGAAACTTACGGCAGTTTTGCTGTTAACTGGAAGTAAGTTTAGACACTATTTGACATTGCTTTCTGTTACGTAACTGCATGAAGCCATATATGCATAGGTCTGCTTTGTCCACAGGAAAGAAAGTTCCCTTTGCCTGACCACATGCATAGGCACTCAGTGAGAAAGATGCAAAGATGTACAGATAAGGCACTGATGTTCTCCACTGCATCCACAGCAGTACCTCAGATCTTCAGAACACCTATATTTATTTGTATACAGGTCTAAATGAATCTTAAACTGTTCTGTGCACACGGTGTGGAATCAGGCATACACCCAGAAAGGAAGCTGAAGGTGCTAGGTATGTAAATACTTGTATGAAAGTCCAGGATTCAGGTGTGGATTTACTGAGGCTCTGAATGCCTGAAGCTCTGCCCCACCATGCTGTGAGCACACTATTTTACCTGGAAAAAAACTCTGGAAACACATATAAACAAGCCCTGCACAAGACAGCACATCAGGAAGGTGCATGGCCCAAGCTCAGAACCCCACCAAGCACTGCCCTCACCAGACATTCCTTGGAGCTTGGGCTGATCCAACTGCTGGGCTGAAGCTGCCTCCCCAGGACCCAAACCCAGCACCTCTAACCACTCCCGAGGTAAAAACCTTCTCTCTGTTTTCAAATGTGAACAGAAATATTTTGAAGACAGTTGTTTTACGGTGATGGAGCACAATTTCACATTGATATTGGCACTTTCCAGGTCCTTGTGCCTCCACACTTCTCTGCATCGGAAGGGCTGCTTTGGGAAGTGAGCAACCACTGAAGCCAACTGGACTATGTGCAGGACGTAAGTGTTGTGCAAAACAGGTGCCAGTGCAGTCACAAAAGGCAGCTGATCTCTGATCGTGGTGGCTCTTGGCCTCAGGAGTCATAAACTGTATTAGCCTGCTGGAACTGTGTGTGTGTAACCCCACACAGTCACAGTGCCCCTGCTGATGAAATCCAGGGTGAATCCACACACATTTAGGAAGGACAGGGCTGGCTCATACCTAACAACAACTGACACACTTTTACCTGTAGTTGCATTGAAAGAGCAACACTGTGCAACAACGTGTTAGAGAGTGCTGAGAAGTTTTATCAATATTATTTCTCCTAGGGGTGAACTCAACCGAGTCCTTCTCAGGAAGCACCATAAAAGTTTTTAAAATACCTAGAAGGAATCATTCTGGATCTGGTTTTATTTGTGCCAGGGAACCAGGACTTGCTTTGGTGGTGTCAGTGTGGGTGCAGAGGTGTAAAATGGGTGTGAAAGAAGATCAACCAAATTACTTTAAGAACTGAAGGATGGGCTCTAAGATACATGTGTGCTCAAAGGCTTTGCAGATTTGTGTCTCTAAATAGCTTTCTTCCATTTCTACAAGCAAGCAGCAGGAACAGCTGAGTGCTAAAGAAACAGCTGGCCTTCAGTGATAAGGGGTAGCTGTCACTTCGTGGTGAAGTTTGAAAAACTTTATATTTAGAAGCAGGAGGGAGAGCCATCAGCAGCCACACCCAAAAACCTGAACTGTTTTGCAGTTTCTTTGCTGCCTACACTTGGTGATTGGAATGGTAGTATTTACAATTTTAAATGTTACAGCGTCTTTCTTTTCCAAAATCCATCCTGTGGCATGGCTTGGCATGTGAAATCAGTGACATCAGAACGGCGGACTGCCCCAAGCTGTGGTGAGGGCAGGGATCTGAAGCTGATGATCAATAATTCAAGCAACTTAATTCACTATCTCCCATGTATGGCCTTAAAGAAATAATCAGGCCTACCCTGTTTTTCAGATTTGGCTCATTGTATCTACTGCATGTTTATTTCTTCTATCATTTTAAATTCCATACTACATCATATCCCTGTGTCCAGAGATAAGCCCTTCAATGTGTCTTGGACTCCATTTTTCTGTTTTCTTGTGTGTTGCAAGGTTTGAGTAATTAGCAAAGACTAACCTGTCTGCCCACATAGGAGGGGATCTTCACTCAGGGCTGGCACTGACAGGTTTCATCTCCCTGACTCAGTATCTCAAATTCCATTTAATTTCTCATCTTACCTGTGATTCAGATTGTGAGCTCTGTTTCCTAGATGCAGAAACCAAAACACCTGAAAGCTGAACAGAAGGAAGTTTCGAAAGTAGCAATTTTGTCAGTGCTGAAGCCCAGTTTAAGACACTCTGATTCTGTTCATTCTGCCAAGTAAAGCAGCTCTCCATCCCTGATCTCAAGTGGCAGATGCCACTGCATCTGCTTGGCCCTGTATCTGAACTGCTATTGGTGCACATGTGGCTTTTAGTCATCACTTCATTTTATGTGTGGTTTGCTTTTAGTTTGGGGTGGTTTCTGTAAGTTCAAAGTGCCTGAAGATGGGTGGCAGCCCATCAGAGAGCTGCTTTCAGACCTTAAAGCTGAGGCTACGTGACATGAAGGTGTGTGGGGGGTTGTCAGGGTTAATGAGTTGCTGCTGCGGTGTTGAGGGACTGTGTCCTGTGAAGGAGTCATGTCTGAGCAGTCTCACCCCATGAGTTTTCTGGGTTGGTCCTCAATCTGTCATACCCCTTGAGCTGCACCCAGGCGTTGCCTTGGAGAGGAGCTCGGTCCAAGGACCACAACAACAAATAGCATGGATACTGTGGATTCCTATGGACCTGAGTGGCTTCCATGCATTTGGTGGGCTCTCTATGTGAAGCTCACTAGCCCAGCTTGCTGCCTGGCCTTGACCAGTTGTTTGCTGCAGTGTTTGAATCACCGGCTTTCCCAAAGCAATTGAATTTTTCCTGATTTTGCTTGGGATTTAGCATGGACTTATGGAATGCTATGGTACACACATGCTTGAAAGCCAAATCTAAAAAGAAAAAGTACTTCAAACTGAGTGCAAGTCCCTTGTAATGTTTTTTTCTTGTTAATTGCGTTATTATGAAAGACATTTGTATCTTAGCGTCCTTGAGAGTTTGGCTGCAGGGACCTCGCCTGCCCCTCTCCACCAGCACTCCCCGACCAGCGAGACGTGCAGTGCCCTGATGCCAGGCCCTGCAGCCATTCCTGTGATCAGGCATGAAATTATTCTTAACTGATTGAAGTGAGGCATAGATTGAAAAGCTTGAGAGATACTGATTGACTCCATCATCCTGCTCTGCCTAAACCGTGCCTGGCAATTTTAAATAGCATCATCCCAAAAATCCCCACTGACGCTGCCACACTGAAAGTACTTTACAGAAGGCAGTGGTATCACTGCTTTCATTTCAAAAGACAAAAGAGAAATGAGACAGGGCAAAACAACTGGCTAGTACCACTCAGCAAAGGCAGGGGAAGGGTTGGCAGGATGTCTGGGAATGCCAGTGCCCAGTCTGGCATGTTTGGCACTATGATATACTGCAGAGGTAAAGATTTGTTATGTTATTTCAGATCTGAATTTCAGACCTCTCATGGTCTTACTATATTCCCTTGGTGTAGGAAAAAAGGCCTTGTATTGCATTAGTCTTCCACAAGGGGCCTTGTGTACACTTGTAATGCATTAAGCTTCCACAAAATATATACACTGGTGCAGAGCAAAGAGGCTTTGAAGAAATCATGGCTCAGACCCACTTCGTTAGGGTGCTTCTGCAGGGCATGGCCATCTACCTGAGGTCACTGCTTGAATGAGCTGGTAAATTAAACATTTCTCCTTTAGCTGATAAAATCAGACCTTCTTGTTGGGTAACTTTGACACAAGCACATCGTATAGCAGAAAAAGAATATTCTACCTCGCTGTAATCATCTTCTAAGCTGCCTTGATGCTCAGCACCCTGCTGCAGTCCAGGACAGAGAGAGAAACAGAGCAGTGTTGTGCATATGTGCTACCAAACAGAGCTGAAACCAGCCTGCCTTTGAAAACAGAATGTCCACTTAAGGAAAGAGGCAACTGTGAGCTGTATGAATAAAATCAGGCAGTGGTAATACAGTGTCAATTACATCTATCCTCTGAATGTAAAAAACCAACATTTTCTTACCCAAGGTACCTGCATCCTGTGTATCTGTCAATCATGTCTTCTGAATTTATAGGAAGAAGCTCCAGTGAATTTGTATTGATCTTTGGTGTGAAAATCCATCCCGATATGGAAGAATAAGTTCATGCATCCTATGGAGACTGGCAAAGTAGTTAGCAGCCATTAATTTATAGACCATTCATTAAAGAAGAGGAAGAAAGAAAGAAAAAGTTATATTTACAAATTTAAGCATGGAGATTTCTCACATGGATGCTTGGACAAGCAAAATCTACTGAGTTGTAATCTGGGTGAATCAGATAATGAAATGAAAAAGAAATTAGGGCTGTACCTGCAATGTCTTTCCATAAACCCATTCTCCAGGAACCAAGTGCATGCATACCTATATGGGAGAACAGGTTTTATCAGAGGACAGATATCTGTAACATATCAGTAGGCCTGCAGTGATTATGTATGCAAATGGTTGAGTTCTGTCCCCAGTAGGGAAAAAATAATACCTAATGTGGCTGATGCAAATCTGCTGCCAGCCTTAGGATTCTATCATTTGTATGAGCTGTGATGGAACCAAGGGAATCTGTGATGGGAAGATTGCAGGCACATCCCATATTGTTCAATAATGATAATACTCTGCATTTCTATAGCGTGTCCAACTCACATGTTTTAGACTACGTAGTCAAGATTTTCCAGTTCAGGCGTTTAATAGATATTAATAATTAGGCAAATAAAATGCTGTTCAGCTGAATGATGGAGGAATTGGTATTGATCCTGAGCCTCATGCTGCTGGTATAGTTGGGCCAGTATTATCGTGGTAGAGATAAGAGAGCTCGTCCATCAATAGACACATTTGAGAGAAGATCAAAACAGCCCAGGTGGTAAATAACCTGGACACTTGCCTGCAGGACCTAAAATTAGAGATCAGCACAAAGACTTGGCAGGTGAATATTCAGCAGATGCTGTCTTATCTCTCTATTTGCTTTGGAAGTTTGGGGCTGACCCAAAGCATGTTGAAATCAATTTGTATCTTCTCCTTTATTTCAATAGGCTATGCACCAGCCTCTAATCAGTTGTGGGCCTAATTAAATGATTTTTCTCATTGCCAGCTAATTACTCCTATGGAGAAATGAAACTGAATGTTAGATGAGCACTCTGTAGGAACTGTATTTGTAACGTATGGTTTAGAATAAAAAATTATGGGCTTGATTTCACACTGTTTTATAGTCTCTTATTCCACCTAAACCAAGGACAATTTCCCACTCTTTTATTGATATGAGTACGGAAACCGAGTGAAGAGTGAAGTGGAATGACTGTAACAAGCTCCCTTCCTTATGCAACAAAAAAAAGCTAGTGCAAGCAGGAAATCGTCAGCTTTCAGCCTCCAAGAGAGGAAGAAGCAATGCATTTAAATTGCAACAAGGAGGTCAGATATCAGCAAAACATTCTGTGGGTGAGGACAGCGACACATGGGGCTGGGATACCTGGGGAGCCTTTGGCACCTCCAGCTTGACTCCAGTCTCAGGCAGGGGATGGAGCACACAGAGACTTCCTGGGCCACTGTTGTCAGTGTCTGGTTGGAGTTTTGCACCAATTTGGGGGAAAATGTAAGATGCAGGACAAAGACAAATTCAGTGCCATCAGTTTGTGGTGATGGGCCATTTGCTGATTTTGGCACATGGCAAAGCAGGAAATATGAAAATGGGAAATCTGCAATTAATTAGATAATGAGAAATCAATCATGCTAATGAATATCTAATGTTGTCAGACTCCAACTATAGCTGTGTGGATAGGACTGATCTAGTGATTACGTTCTTCAGGAATCACAGGTGGGAGGCTGCATAGGTCTGGCCAACAGATCCTTTTTTGCAGGTTCCCTGTAATAATTCTCAGCTAAACCTTCAAGCTGAGTGTTGGGTTTGAGGCATTGCATGAGGCACTGAATCTCAGCAAAGGGAAGATCTTCACTTTACAACCCATAAAAACTTCTTTGACATTATGGAGGGGAAAAAGAATGGCTTCCACAAAAGGCACAACTTGCTGAAAGCAATCTTACATGCAGAAAAAAATGCCACTTAAACTGCACTTTCTGTTTGTGAACCAGAATCTAGGATGCTGTAGCATCTAGAGATTATGGCATAGCCTTGTGGGACCCATACAGCTCTGTATCTGCTAAATGTGATATATGAAAAATGCAAACATTCATATGAGTCAGCAGTGCCCTGGAGCCTGGAGGGATGTCCCTGTCCTGGGGGCATCAGGCACAGCATCGCCAGCTGGGCAAGGGAGGGGATTGTCCCGCTCTGCTCTGGGCTGGGGCGGCCTCGCCTCGAGAGCTGGGGGCAGTTTTGGGCACCACAATAAAAGAAGGACATTAAATTATTGGAGAGTGTCCAAAGAAGGGCAACAAAGATGGTGAAGGGCCTTGAGGAGAAGCCGTGCGAGGAGCAGCTGAGGGCACTTGGTCTGTTCAGCCTGGAGGAGACTGAGGAGAGACCTCACTGCAGTTACAGCTTCTTCCTGAGGGGAAGAGGAGGGGCAGGCACCGATCTCTGCTCTGTGGTGACAGTGACAGGAGCCGAGGGAACGGCCTGAAGTTGTGTCAGTGAAGGTTTAGGTTGCATATTAGAAAAAGGCTCTTCACCCAGAAGGTGGTTGGGCCCTGTCCAGGCTCCCCAGGAAAGTGGTCACAACACCAAGACTGAGAGAGCTCAAGAAACATTTGGACAACGCTCTCAGGCACATGGTGTGATTCTCGGAGTGTCCAGTGCAGGCCCAGGAGTTGGACTTTGATGATCCTTGTGGGCCCCTCCCAACTCAGGACATTCTATGATTCTATGGTTTCCCCTCAAGCAGATGTTTACCTTTAAAGTGTCACGCAGGGTGCCACGTCCTTTGTGTTGATTTTAGCATTGGGAGAATTTCAGTAACAAGGTGCTAGTAAGGTGGAAGAAACTGAGGGGCAAGATGGAGAATTCAACTTACTTGGTTTATTTGTTTTCCCTCCAGCTTTCCACAGGTCTATTTTTTTGCCTTGTCCTTGGCTTTGTGTCTCTGATCCCTTCTGTCCTGTTTTTGTTCGCCTTCCTTTGTTGCTGACGGTTTCACGCTGTTTCCATTCCTCTCCTTTCGTGTGACACAGATTCCCGGCCTGAGCCCCGTCCAAGGTGTTGGACTCCCTGCAGTTACAGCACAGCATCTCAATACCGGGGACATGACTTCCTGCTTCGCTGACAGTGTCTGCATTGTGTAAGTGAATGTGTGTTTTATCAGCCCACAGAAAAGAAGTTTCAGGGCATTACTTAATGGATTCTCCTTTTTCTACCTCATCAGGACACTGGCAGCTCTTCACCTCTTATCATTGTTTATGGTCTCTTGGTTATTTACAGGAGACTACTCTAGATGATCTACACACAGCGAGAGAGCTTTGCTTAATGTGAAGACCTTACAGTCAACACAGAGAAAACAGACAAAGTTATGAGAAAGTTGTTATGAATAAACCTTCCCTATGCAGAAGGAAGTACAAACACAGAAAAATCCCTGGATCTCATTACTAGAGGAATGAGATACCTGTAGTAACTTGGATATCTTGCATCTAATTCAGGGCTTTCCCCATGAAATGGTCCCCCTGTTCCCTGGGACCAGGGTAATACAGGGATGAATTTTTACTTTTTTCTCCCTTACAGATGTGCTAAGGATGGTGGAAGGTAGGACCTGTACCAGACAGCTGACACAGCAGTATTGGGATAGGACATTTCACCACTCACTCCCTCACATGGGAAGCTCTAACTCATGCCAAGTCACTCTGTCACCTCTCTATTTTTGAGTGAAATGTTGAGCATTGTTTAAAAGTGTTAAGTATATTGGCAGTTATCCCAGGGGGTGAGAAGATCTCTAGTAGTATATTCTATATAAAACTGATAGGTGTAATATTTAGAGGTGCACTGATGAGACTTAAAGTTTTAACCTCTAATAACCATCTGTGAAGTTTGCAGACACCCCTGATCTACAGCTACAAGATATTGGAATTAACATCCAAACTCCTGTGAACTCAGAAAGTCCCTCAAGAGAGGTAACCTCTAATTGCTGAGCAATAGTACTGCTCAGTTCTGAAACACTGACACAAACCACTCTATAGCTGTGCTTGAGCAAAGGCTGACACAACCCACACAAAAGATAACTCTAAGTCTTTTTTGACATTAGGTAGAAAATCCTTATCTTAGAACTCATTCTTCTGTTTGCATCTTTGTCTTTGCTTCCCAAATTCAGATACACGCTTCACACTAGACAGGCAGTATGATGGCTTAATGAAAAAGAGGTCAGTACTATTACCTCAGTGTGACCTCTGTTTTCATTGTCTCTGCCTTTGACATCTAATCAAACACATCAAACTATCCAAAATGTACACATCTGGGCTCTTTGTAGAGTATATTTGTTTTATTTTTTAAAGCTTTGCTTACCTGTGGAGTCTACTATTTATTGTATGATGCTTTTTGCCACTTAGGCACTATGCTTAATCAGATTTGTAAATTAATTCTCTCCTGGGGTTTCTCTTTGTGTGTTCAGAAAGCATAAAAAGTGTTCATGACACGCTTCAAAACACACACTGGTTACATTAGTCATCCTCTCAGCATAATAGTTTTATGGAGAACACTTTCAGTTTAAAAAAAACCCGCATTTCCTTTAATCCAGTTTCTTTCCCCCACTTTTGATCCCTAGAGTTATGTTGCATGTTAGTAAGCAGCTACACAACATGCAAAGGCTGTAATTGCCTTTGGTTTTTTTTGCTAGAGGAAAGGAGCTACTATTTACATCTTGAAATATCTATTATTACATTTTATGATATGTTCCACTGAAAACATTTTCATACGGGAACTTTGCCTCGTTCTGGCAGATGGAAAGCTGGTTGTAAAAATGAGCACTGCTGAATCACAACATGCCTTCCTCCTGCTCTCCCTGAGCTGTTCTCCCAGCCCAGCACTCCCAGGCCATGGCAGGGCTGAGGCTGCATGGGAAAGAGCAGCTTGGATGGGGAGCACCAAACACTCCATCAGTGCTGCCCACACCTTCATGGACAGACCATCCCTCACACACCATGACCCTTCTTTGTCAAACTGTTCAAAGAACTTCCTGGTCAATAAAACTCTTCGGTGGCAAACATTGCAAAGTGGGAAAGAATTTGCACAGCAGAAAATGTCACTAATGTTGGTGAGGAGGAGAGGGTGCTTGGCCAGCACTGTAGTACCCCTCAGCAAGAAAGGAAGGACTCCCATGGCCACTGCACTGCAGCCCGAGAGCTACAGTGACAACAAACTGCAGCAGATCACCTTGGAAGTGAGGGGTACTTCCCAGAAGTCAATTCCACAGACAAGAAGTCCACTTCCAACAACAAATGTGCCTGCGGTCCTCACTTTACACCAGTGGGCCCAACAGAAAATCTCTCCTCATACTTTTCACTCACCCTCATACTGCTCACTCACCTCCTCATACTGCCACTCACCCTTGTACTGTCTAGGAGCCTTATCTACACACCCCACCCCAGCCCACACACTCTCCCGATCTCTCAGGCCTTTGTGTTTCACAGGAAACAAGAAGATAAACCACAGCTTTCAATTTCCTAATTATGCAAAAAAGTAGAAACTCCTAAACTTTCAGAAGCTCAAAAATGCTGAAGTGGTTGGAAAAAAGAGGCAAAGAGAAGACCTGAAACCAAATGGGGATTTCACACTGGGATGTCATAGACATGATGTGGGGTGCGCTCACAGTGCACTCACTCTTACGTGTGTTTGCTGAAAGAGAACAGCAGTGGATGGTAGAGAGAGCCCTTTGAGGAAGGACCCAGTAGGAGGAAAATATTTTGTCTGATGGAGCAATCCATGATTCTGAGAAGAGAAAACATTGCGTTGATTGCTGCAGAGAGGAACTTGCTCAGTTCAGTGGGGAGGAACCTGGCTCTAGCACTACTCTCCAGTGGGACCCTGGGGATTTCTAGACATGTTTTTGGCCAGACTACTTCTCTCCCAGCCTCCCTCTTTGCCTGGATCTGTGCCTAACTCAAAGCTGTGGGATAACCAGGACTTCATCCAATCTGCACCAGTGCAGGCACATCCAACTGCAATAAGTGCGTGCAATGGAGTCCCTGCAAGAAGCCAGAGAGCAGCTATGCCTGTGCTGTTACTCCCCCACTTTCTGAGTGCCACAGTCACTGCCTGTCCCATTGCCTTCACTGTGGCTGTCGTGTATGTGTTCTTGGGACACCTGGAGAGGCTGAGCTCATCCCATCAGTGCAGCTGCTTGTTCCCCTTCTCTCTGGCTTCACATGTTCACTCTCAAATCTTCTCCATCTTACCAGTTGGTTCACAGCACGTGATTTAACCCTTTCCAAATTTTCCCACATGTGGTAATAATTTTGGGAAATGGAAAGGGCATCCAAAGAAATGAACCTGCAGGGTAGGTGGGCTGGTGGTGCGTGCAGCCTGTTGGAGCCCACTGCTAGCAATGCTGCAGCTCATGGTACCAGTACTTAAAGAGCCCTTTTTTCCCCAGTTCCCATATCATAACAGCCTGTACAGGTCTCTAGCTTCTTGTTTGCTATTTCCTTGTTCAAATGTCTGTATTTTTTCTTTTTCCTTGGGGAACAGCAGAGTGACGTGGGGGAAGGAGGATTCCCTGATTCTGGTGAGTTCTGGGAATGAGTGCCACAATTGTCAGACAGACAGATGCCAAGAAACCCATGTCATTCACAGGCAACAACTCACATTTGTTTCCTCAGCAGCTCTTCTGTTCTCTGGCACATTGTCAAGGACACAGGGAGAGGGCAGGTTCATCAGGCACTGCTGGCCAGGCTTGCAGGCAGCTTTGAATTTTAGGGCCAAATCATGAACCATGGAGGACTGACTGAAGCAGGGCATGGGCAGGACTTTCTGCAGCCTGTGCTGCTGCCTTGACATCAAACTACTCAGGTCCTGTAGGTTAATATGGCTACCAGTTCATATATCGGAAAATATGTGTTAAAACAGCAGTTTGACAGGTAGGACTGTTGTGAATACCTGAGCACCTTCCTCCTGAGAAGGACCCTTGGCCTGGTAGAGCTGTGCTGTTTGCAGGGCAGCTGCACCACCTGGTCCTGGATGAGGGCCTGCTGCCTGTCCTGTCCCAAATCTGCCCCAGCCTCCCTTTCTGTTTTCACACTGGGAGCAGAACATGAGAGTGGTGTCTCTGTGGCTTTCCAGCCCCTGCTATAACTAAGAGGATGTTTGTTTCCTGCAAAGGAAAGCACAGTCAGCTGTCACGCTAGAGGAAAATAAAACACAGGGCCAGACTGGTATATTCTACATGTCTACATAGAGATTTCATCAGAGCTTAACTTGGCTCATCAAACCCAGCCCTAATTTTGTACATCACTAGTGGACAAGCTCAGGGGACTAATGCAGGGACAGGGAGATGCTCAGTTTGCTCCCAGCAGGGTGTGTCACATGAGGCAGTCCCAGTTGGAGTGAGCATTGGTTATCTTGTATTGAAAATGGATATTGACCATGTGGAGCTCAGGAAATGGAAAAATATTATATTAATGCTGCAGATATTACATATTCCTACTGATCTGCTACTGAATTGTGCCACATGGCTTCACTGCGTGATGCTTGTCTGGCACATTTTTCAATGCAGTGAAACTTGGTTCCTCCAAAACACCCCACACTCTGAAGCACTGCAGGTTGTCCTGTATGACTGTGAGAATCAGAAATTCATGGTAGCATTGGGTGGATCAGGAATATGGACTTCTAAGGTGGGAAAGGACTTACTGTCCACTCCTCATGGTGGCCTTGGAAGTGGATTGGAGAATCACACAGAAAAGCATCTTGACTCCATGGGGCTCCTGAATATTCCTGTTGTCGCTTGCAATTCCTTTATCTGTATCCACTGTGGAATGGTTAATCATGCCCATTTCAGCCTGATATTGTCCTTTGTTTTCCTTTGGTTTTCCTTTGTTTTCCCTTACACTATTACACATAGCAATCATTTTTGACCATGGACATTTTAATTTTTGTTAATTAAGGTATATCTCACAACAAAAATCTTTCTAAGTCTGGTTACTGTTTTCCCTTGTTGTGAATATTCATTCAGCACTTACCTTTGCCAAAGATGATGCAGTGCAAGCAGGTGTCACAGCCTTACTTTCAGCCATACGGAAAATACATTTCATTTCTGACAGCCATCCTGCTGTTTCAGTAGAAGGCTACCCCATGCAGAGATAGGCTGGTTAGATCAAACTGTACTAATTGCAGAGTGATTTGGAAATCTGTTCCACTTGCAAACAGAATTAATCCAACACTTCATAACATTGAATTAACAAAGGTCACATTTCATAAATATTACCAAGCAATTTTCATAGATAATGCAGCAAGCTAGTTAATGATTAGAGCAGTAAACTTCTGACGTAAAGCCATGATGAATAAGGGACATATTTTTACAGCTTCCGTTATTATTGCCTCAGGGATCTTAACTAAAGGCAGCAGAAATTGTTAGGGTCTAACATATCTTTAAAATCTAACCAATCAGGCTATATCTGGTCTTCCCAATGGCTTTTGTATTACAAACTAGAAAATTCAAGAGATTTTAGAGTATCAGTCAGATTCTCAATGGAAAAAAAAAAGCATGCTGGCTTCAAACCAGTTTTGCTGGACTCTGCAATGTTAAAACCAGCTTCATTAACTGGTGGGAATTGGCATAGTTCAGCTGAAGAAGGAATGCGATTCTCCCCCTTGCCCAAACTACTGTATCTGCTGGATCAGGGCAGCAAATTTTAGTAACATTCTAGTTCTGCTCTGAGGGCTGATCCTAGGGACTGGCTCTTCTCCCAAGACTGGGTCCAACACTGTTTCTTAGATGGGAAAAAATTACATGAGCAGTAATTTTGATGAAGGCTGTGGGATTAGCCCCGTAGGGAAGCAGTGTTGTATGTGCTATATGTAAGGGAAGGCAGTGGAATGAATCCTGGGATTAAACAGAAATCTTGGGCCCAGGTATAAACAGAAGACTTAAAACAGTGAATGTAGTTTTCCAGGATTTACTTAGGCATGCTTTTATCTGATAGCCACATACTCATGGGCAACCTGTGTTTTCAGTAGGGTTTTATCTTCTGTGAGCCATTTATGTCTGAATTTGATGGGTTAGAAAATCTTGGTATATAACTGTGGCACAACTGTCATCCAGCAGTGCTTAAGGGTGGAGGGCTTGAGAATCAGCGAAATTCCAGCAGTAATTTTGTATTTCCTTCATCCAGAAGAAAGTGACAGGGATGGAAAGTGGCTAATGCCAGTCTATAATGCATTTTTGAGAGAAATGATGTGTGAAACACGCAGTGCTGTCGAGGTGCTTTGATGACGAGGTGGAACCCGTTACATTTCCCTTTGGGAAAGCTGTTTGATGAGATGAAATGTGGATTGTCCATGCAGTGGCACCATTTGGACATAACAGGTTTTGATTTTCAATTTTTAAATGCTCATGCTCTGAGGCCATTCAGAACCTAAACCTAAAAATGTAATTCCTTGAAAATCTAGTACAATTAATGTGACAGAAAAAACCAAACTGAGCAAAACAAAACCCCAACATTCATGCAAGTAGCAGCTCAGCTAAACATAAAACAACCCGAATTGTGAAAGTCAGCCCAAAGCAGCATCAGGACCAGAGTAAGAAGAAACCTAGAAGTCTTTTCACACAGGGGACCCCAACAGGCAGAAGTCCACAGGGTCACTGCTCCCTGGACCCTCACCCTGCCTGCAGCCAGCACTTTCTCCAGCCCTGCCTCTATCCCAGCTGGAACAGGCTGAAAAATAACTGGAAGTTTCTTGTCAGAGCAGGCGCACAGCATAGCCAGTTCTTCATTGACAAACGAGCAAAAGAAAACAAAATATCACACTGTCATTTAAAAATAGCTTCAGTAGAAATACCGTGGGCAGTGCTTTCACTGAGCAGAGATCAGCGACTGATTAGGGAGGGTTATCAGTGTACCTGGTGCCGGCTAAAACCCGATCCTGCTGCAAGGCACTCTCGCTCAGCCGGACAAATTGTGGGGTTGTGATGAATGCCTGAGAAACTCTAGAAGTTTTCTGATAATGCAGGAGTTTGAAACAAGGGGTTTCTGCTCCTCGCCTGCAATGCAGTTTTAGAAAAGCTCCCTGTGGTCTGATGGTGCCAAGTGGCATTTTTGGATTTCGGTGGGACAGGCCCATTCCCTGTTCATGCCAAATGCAAGTTGGATTGGTCTGCTGCCAAAGTGGGGAGAGCTGTGCAAGGGTGATCCCCCCTGACAGTGAAAGCATTTGTAAAGGATACGCACCACTGCAAAGTTCCACCCAGGTTTGGGGACTTCCATAAGTGATACCTGTGCTTTGTAGCTGTGCTCTGAAGTGCTATAGTTTGAACACAGACTTGACCATATGGTTTTGGGAAGTCAATCCACCCAGTGTTCTTGCAGGGTCATCAGTGTCATTTTGAAGCACAGCATGTGCAACATGCAACAGTTTTCCAATGGCAGAGCTCAAATTGCATGACCCAGGATTTAGGGTCTTTGCAACTTTTAACATTCTTTCTGATCTTCAGACTCTTGATTCTGCTTATACAAAGAATTCAGGTGTTAAAATGAATGTATTTTTCTTGCTCTGTTTATTGTAAAGTACTTAGAGCATAATTTAATTTGCAACTGTTATTTGGGTCTATTTGCATTATACCAATTATTTTACCCAATAGTGTAATTAATATTCACTAGCTGATGAAAACTGTGCAATGAACAAAACCACACCAGTTTGCTTCAGAGACTCTTGAATGTATTTCAAGACAAAAGAAGAAATTAATGGAAAGAGATGAAGAGCAAGTCCTGAGCTTTTCTGAGATGGTATAATTTGTTATTTTACTGTAGTCCCCACAAGACGTACCTTGACCCATCACTTTGTCTAAAAGCAGGAGCCATGGCTGAAATCCAGAGGCTTGAAACACTGTCAGTACTGAAGAAAGAAAACAAGTATATTAGAAGCAAAGCAACTGGACAAGTAGCTTTGCTAGGTCAAGTGTCATTCTCATGACCCTAAGATTAAAGATCTTTCCTGTTTTTATGTATCCTGGCTGCTTTCTACATGTGACTGCAAAAGCAAAGTGCAGCACAATGGAAATATGTGCAAAACCATCAAAAACATAGAATGAGACAAGTCAGGTAACAGGGTGACCTTCCCTAAAGCAGGGAACCCCCGGCCTGGGGCTGCCCTCACACCTGGCACCTACCCACGAGTGAATGTGTGCCCTGATGTTTGGATCCTGTCACGTGCAGCGTGCTCAGGAGGGCAGAGTCCCTGCCTCTGCCCTTGGGATTCAGGACACGGGATCTGCTGCCTTGCCAAAGCCACTTCATGGAGTGGGCAACACCCCAAGAGCACAGCAGTGCCTGGAGTCAGCATGGCACTCCCCTGCCCCTGAGGTACAGCTGCTCACAGTCATGTTGTGCGGGAAGCAGGGGCATGCAGAGGCCTCACTCTGGGTCTCCTTGAAGGAGTGTCAGGTCATCTTACACCCATCCTTTCCCCTCCTTTTCCCCATTCCCAGGATCTTGACCGTGCAGAGTTCCCACCATTCTTGCTCTTCCAGGCTATCTTCAAAATGCTGCCTCGGGTGATTCTCTAATCTCCCAGGACCTGCATTTCCGAGATTTCCCTTCCCATGCAATGTCCATTCCCTGGTGGAATTACATGGGCCATTTCTGGGGGCAGTGACAGATCCATCACACTTCTGGGATTCCTGCTCTCCCATCCTGAGGCTAGGGCATTATTTGGAACTGGTTCTTTACTAAAGCAATGAAGTACTGTTCTTTGAGCTGAGGCAACAGCAAGTGACACCTTAGGCTTTTCACTGCCCAGTCTGTTGCTTCTGCTCCAGGCACCACCTGAAAGGAAAACCAGCTGCCCCAACTCACCCAGTAAACCAAAGGTGGGAAAATGAAACTCCCTCAGCACAGCCTGTAGCCATATCTACTCAGCCTGGACCAGTGACTCTGACAATTTTGCTGCTTAGATCCCCTGCAGGAAGGAGAATACTGAATACACATTGTCAAAATGCCTTTTAGCATTAGCAGGATACTCCGCTCCAGGCGGAGGAGGATACACACAAAGCCTTAAGCTGTTCCAGGCTTCACAGAGCAGCAGACAGCAAAATACATGTGGCTGCATTGGGACACGTTGTTTTCAAAGCCCTGTATGATAGCACCAAGTGGCATAAATCAGAATTACCTGTCACAAACTGTATGTCTCCGTGGCCATTTCTCCAGTCCCGGCTGAGCAGCAGCTC
This sequence comes from Pardalotus punctatus, assembly GCA_013400915.1. Classification (NCBI taxonomy): domain Eukaryota; kingdom Metazoa; phylum Chordata; class Aves; order Passeriformes; family Pardalotidae; genus Pardalotus; species Pardalotus punctatus. The sequence goes on from VZTX01012695.1 coordinate 18,600, forward strand.
AGACTCTCTGAGACAGTGGTTACACTGGAAAGAAGGCAAAGATGTCGCAATGTGGGAGATGAGAAGATGATAAAAAAAGCACTGAAAAAAATGTAGAAATGCATCCCTCTAGAAAGTAGTGCTGAGGATGTGCTAGGGCAGGAACATGACGGGCTTTCCTGCTTAGTGAGAACCCAGAACTGGATCCAAGAGCTGCTTCCTTTAGCATCAATTTCACATTTTGGCTTTTCTGTATGAAGAAGTGGAGGACTCTGCCCAAACATGCACTTTCTGCAGCCCCAGGGTGTCCAGTCTTTCTCTAAAACACTCTGCAAAGTTAAAGCTCAGCCCATCCCCAGGGAACTTGTGGAGCCAGGCCAGCAGCACATCCTCCTGGAAGCAGCTAATGACTGTGCTGCTAAATACTTCACATTCCTCACAGACACCAATCCAGACTGGAAGATGCACTGGAAACCTGACACGGAGGTTACTTAGCATAAGACATTTGCCTCAGGGAACTCTTCTGAATAGCAACGAGGCAAGTCAAAACCTCAGTCCAGACCTCACCTCCAGATCCAAGCCATAGCCTGACCAAACTCAACAGCCTAAATGTGGGGAGGCACAGCCTGGGACCTCTGCCTACTCTGCACACTAACCCTTTGGTTCTGTATCGCAAGTGTTGAGCCACCTGTGGTATTTAAAGGCCTTATATATACCCACCTGTGGTATTTAAAGGCCTTTTTCCTAATTGCTCTCCACAGCTCGGTCTTCTGTTGGAGTGCTGTCCTCCTCTCCAAAATTCTCTGCCTGCTGTGGTTTAAGTAACTCATTGCAAGACACATCTCAACAGGGTTGTCTTAAAACATAAATAGGTGTTGGTTTCTTTTCACACTCCAGTTTGGGTGATGTGACCATGGTGTGTGAGCAGGTTGGCTGTGAAAAGCAGCCTGGCTTGGACCTACCACTGCCAGACAACTTCTGGGCACTGTTCTGTGGTAACTGAACAACATCCCATGGCTCTCAGAAGTATTTCCTATATAGGAGGTCAAGATATTAAGAGCACATTTTGTAGAGTTCAACACCAGCATGTCCTATTGAAAACAAAAGATGTTTGTTGATGAAAAATCAAGTCAAAAGTAATTTGTCCATGAACACAAGGTTTGATGCTGGGACCAAGGTGCCAGGACTCATAGCTGCTACCCCAGTCCTGCTGCTCTAGCATTTGGGGGTCAGAGGCTGAGAGCAGCTGTATTTTTGGAAAGAAGTCCTGTTCTTAGCTAGATTCAAACAGAGCAATCAGGACAATGGCTTGATAAATTGATTTCCTTTTACCTACCTCAGTCATCATTGACTTGTTCCCACACTTTTTGGCAGCCTCTAGCACCATTTTCCTTTTCCCCATAGACTTCTGTGCTGCTTCTGTGCAGAGATAAGCTCATGTAAGAGAGGCTTAGACAGAAAGAAAAACAAACAGCCAAGGTCCATATTTTAAGAATTACTGAATACATTCTGGTATCACTTATTTCTTTGAACAAGATATCATTTATATATGTCAAAAACCTAAAGAAAACCCTGAAGTGCTGAATTTTCCCTTTCTATCATAACAGTTATTAAAAGTACCATTTGCTATCTTCTTCTTCTAACACAATATGCAGGTGGTCTTTCCACTTGTCCCACAGTTTGTCCTGAGGTGCTGCTGTGCTTTGCTCATTACTGCTAATGATGTTGTTCTGCGGGGTTATGAGAAGATGAGGCAGCACAGAACATTTCAAATCCAGGTTTCAGGAAGAAGAGAGACACGTATCTCTCCAGTCTGTTGGGGGAAAGAATGAAAAATAAATTGCTCTGGTGATCTGCAGTTGCTGGCTATTAATTCCTTTGAGGATTTTGTATTGCTTCCAAGGCAAATACAAGATTAGCTGATGGAGTAATGGAGTGGTATGGGATACAGATCACATGGGGGTTCTTGTAACACAGATGTTATTTATTTAGCCTATGCAGAGAAAACCTACTTACAGATGTAACTGTATGTTCAACATGATGTCTTTGTGCCCAGTAGCCCCCCAGTATAACTTGAGAAGTCAGGGATCCTGTCTTGGTGGGCCCCCAGCTCCCAGGCAGGGATGGCTGCCCCTTATACCCACCCCTGCTCAAGTGGGTGCCCTGTCAGGGAGTCACAGTGCAATCAATTAGCAACATGCAGAAGTGAGCAGGTAAAAAAAGAACCCTGGCTGCAGGAGGACGAGCGGAAAACAGGTCTCCGTCACCTGAAAACTTCCTGCTGATTCACTCAGCTGCAGGGGCTGCCCATCCCACCTGCACCAGTCAGTAGTGATGCTTGGAAGAAATGCTGCCGCTGTAAGAATGCTGCTATTTTTTAAAAGCATTTTCAGGACCTTCCAGTGCCAGATATCCAGACGTGCTAATGCAAAATGCATTAGCCCAAGCAGCAGGAGCTCCAGGGCTGCTGGCGCCATTGAGTTCCACTCATTTCATCTTTATTATAAATACTGCATTGTCGTCTCATTCTTTTCTCTCATCCTCTCTTTAGAAAAGAATTATAAGGCTCTAGTTGACTGGTCCCTTTGACTTAGTACAGTTGTTAAACCACAGGCAGTAAATACCTCTTTCAGTTGTTTAAGGCGGATGTATTTATTTCATTGGAACAACTGAATGAAATTTGTAAGAGCTAAAGAAAGGCAGCTCTGCTTTTCTGCCTCTGAGCTGAATGCAAAAGGAACTTTTCCTAAACCTGCCGTGTGAAATCAGCCCACCTTCAGGCTCCCCACTCTCAGCTTAGTTTTTTGTGGTTCAAGAAGTATCGCAGCCTCCGAAGACTCACCGCCTACTTGTAAATAGTGATCTTTCACCAGGCAGATCTCAGCTGACAAATGTTAATTGTTATGCAAACTATCCAGAAGATGAGCTCTTCTCCCAGGACTGAAGGGCAGCCACCTCCCAGATGAAACAAGGCAGCTGTTCAAACAGTGCGGGGTGCGCTGCCCCGGCTGCCAGAGCAGCGGGAGAGCCGAGTGGTGCGAGCGGAGCTGGAGCTGTGCCATGCCACCATGGTTAACACCCCCGCTTTTGTGGAGAAAACCTCCACAGCGCAGCTTGAGAACTTTAACTGACCCCACGCCATCAGGAAGATGATGCTGTTTCAGTGGAAAACAGATATAAAAATTGTTTCTTTGGGCTCATGCAGTGGGTTACTCCCCCCTTGAACTGGGAAAAACAAATTCTGATTGTTGGGGCGGGATAGGGATGGCCTCGGAGCGAAGGAGGTGGTTCAGCAGTGCAGAACAGCTCCAGGAGTGAAAGGTGCCACTTGCTGTTCCCATGCCATTGGATCAGGCTGGCTGCAGAGAAAATTTACATTTCAAGCCCTGTATGAGACATGCGTTGAGACCACTAGTGTGTGTTGCCAAATTATCTGTTATCAGCCACATCATTGCACTTCTGGGGTAAAAGCCCCCACTTTTCTGGCTACCAGATAACATGGAAAAATATTTATTTCCTGGCAGTTACATAGGATAATTTTCAGGCGTTGCTGTGTTCCTGATGAATACATGGAGAACTGTCTACTTCTGTATGTGGCTGTGTTGAATTTTTGAGCACTGAACCAGGGCTTCTTGCCACCCTGTACTCCTTGGAGTGGTTTCAGAGGTTTTGTTGTTTGTTTTCATTTTTGAGATAGCTTTATACTATTGCAGCAGGGAACTTCAGTTTGGTTTTGTTCAGTTCAAGTTTTTTAAGAAATAAAATGCTTTATCCCACCTGTACCTGCATAGTCTTCAGCTGTATAGGACTTCATGAGTTTGACCCAAAGTATTTTGAGACAAAAATACATTGAAAGGAAGAACAGAGAAAGGACTAAGATTTGAAGATTCAGACAACGAGGAAAAGTTTTCAATGATTCTTACTTTCTTGAAATTTAATAGCAACATTTTCATTTATTTCAGTGGCAGCAGGACAGCAGTCTACTTAAAAGAGAAAAAAATGGCACTTAACCAAAAAAATCCGTTCCAACCTCACATCTCCTTCCCTTCTTCCTTCCCTGGAAGCCTCAGTTCCCAATACCAGGCTGAGCAGAACAGCTATGTGCTATTTCCATGCTCCACTTTGTCCTTCAACAGCTCTCTCTGGCAACTTATTTTACACAATACAGTAAAACTCCTTCCCCAAAGGGCTGTAAAAAGCCATGGATTCAGTTGCCAGGGCAGGCCACCCATTCCTCTCAGCAAGGGCACTTGGCTCAGCCCACAGTGTCCATGGTTGTTTTCAACTGAGACTGAGCTGATAAGGGGATTTCCTTTCAAATGGAAAAGCATAAACTATATTTATATGCAGATAATTTCCTATTTGTTGGGTTTAGCTTAACAGGCTGAATTTCTGGTCTGTCTCTGCAGTACTGTCCGACCACATGAAACATATTCACAATTGTCCAGGGGGAGTTGTTTTGCCAGAAACTGGAGAGATGCCACAGTGCAGCTGCTGTGGAAGGCAGAGGTGGAAGGACACAGCCAGTCCTCCTTACTCTGCTTTTTCTGTAAGGAAGTAGCACAGACCACGGCACCTGCTTGGCATTTGCTGCCATGTTCATTGCAGGTACTTGTGCCACTGACCCATCATTTGCCCATTATCTGGGAAAAGATACATATTTTGATCAAAAATTTTAAAAGAGAAATCCCTGAAGTATAACTAATGCCTGCTGAGCCACCTTCAGGACTCAGTGATTTTGCAGGCAAGTAGGACCACGCTCAGCTAAGGAGCAGGAGAGATTGAATTACATGTGTAGTACAGGAAGGATTAACTGAAAAAGCTGGTAGAAGATTCCCAAACTATTAATGCCCAGGAGGAAGGGAATATCAAACCAGCAGTACTTCATGTTCATCTGAGAAACCTATTCCATTCTTCTCTGCAGGGATTTCCAGAGGATGAGACCCCAGTTCACAGCAAACTGATAATTATTAGTCTTCTCTGTATCCATTTACACTTGCAAAACCCCTCAGGATCCCTCCCAGCAGGAATTGTTCATGTTTATTGTATTATCTGGGGGTTTTGTATTGCATTCAGTTCAGTGACTGCCAGGGGAGTATGCTCTTGAGGTTTAAAGATTAAGCTTTTATTTAAATATATATTCCTCTAATGTAGTACATCTGGTTTTGTTTAAACTTGTTTTAGAAATCCTTTGTTTTCTGGGTCCTTTACTACTGGCCCATCTAACTCTCAGGCTGTGGACGTTACCAGCAGCTCTACCTGAGCCAGTGTCCTTTCCAAGATCAGGATTCTTCCAGTTCCACCCTCCTGGGAACTCATGTGGGGTGGATCACTGCACATGAAGGATTTGCAGAGGAACATCTTAAAATCACCTTTGTTTTATACTCCCAAAGTTCAGAAAATAATAAACACATCTCTGGAAAACAATAAATACCTGAATGTCTTACCTTTTCTGGGAGTACTAAGTGCTTCTTGAGTCCTTTGATGTTTGGATCAATGTCCTTCAAGAAACGGCACATAGCTCTGGCCCACTCATCTCCACACAATCTTCTGGTTCTGGCAAGAGATTTTTCAGTTTTGGAGTGCTGTCTGCACCTTCTGCAGTAGGATCTTGTCTCTTTATATCTTTCAGTTTTGGAGTTTTCCATTCTTTTCCTTTGAAGTAGAAATGTTGTATCAAACCCCAAGAGCTCTGAGGACAGTGCTGATGGTTCTTGATGCCTTGAGTTACAGCTGAGATCATTCTTCTGCTGTGAAAAAATGCTTAATCAGCTGGGAAAGCTAATAGAAGAAGCCTTTAGAATTCAAACAGCATTTGTGCAGACATAGGCAGGCTCCCCAGGCCTTGTGTGTGTATGTGTATATAAACACATATGTATGTACTTATGTATGTCTTCATTTATACACATATGCAAACATGAATGAAAAAAGTATATGTACTGCATTCCAGCAAAAAAAGTAAGCATCAATATAGAGAGTAGTATCAGAAAAAATCCAGTTACCATCACAGAAGAGACCATCTTCTTAGACCTGCCCACCAGAACTGTGTAACTCTGACTCTGCCTAAGAATTTAATGGTGTAAGATAGCAACATTTTTTTAGCTTTTGGTTTTCTGGGAACTTTTCTCATCTAGAGTTTCTCAGCTTGAGAAAGTGATAAACTTTCACACAGTGGATTCCTGTACCTTGTGCAGCCATGCAAATTACATCTAGTTTTCCCATGCCCAGTTTGAAATACAGTTCCCATCCTACTTAACCAGGTCCTGGTGTGAGACAATACAGTATTGAGAAACACTTGAAGCTACAATAGTAACAATGCAGATCTTTTGTTTTATCATTAAGTGGAGTGAATCCCTGAGGACTCAAGAGAACTCCACAGAAGCCTGATGTATGCAAAAAGAGGCTGGTTATGATAAACAAGGTTAGAGGTATGTGAATAGTCAACATTCATGTTCACACAATGAGTAGACAAACGCCCAGTATGATGGGAATTTTGGTGAGGGAGCCTTCCTTCTTGCCTGTGATAGAGACAAAGGGATAATATCCATCACCATTTATGAGATCTCAGGTGGAGGAATGTAAAAATGTCAATGCTCCATCCGTTTGAGGCTGCACATGGACCCTGACTGAGCTACCGCAGAGACTGAAGCCTTTCACCTTTAGCACGTGAGATCATCAACTAAAATTCAAGTGTATTGTGCCAAGTAGATGTTTCTGTTGCTCCTGGTGAAAACTTCCTTTGCAGAGGGGAATACACATGTCCTAGCAGTGAGAGCTGGCTGGCATGAGAGCTGGGGACAAGCCTGGATCCAGGACTCTGCACAAGAAAAGCAGCAAAGGGAGGTTGCATTCCACAGATTTCTTAGAAATAGGCATGGAAATCCCAGTAATAGGACCAAGGTGGCCACATTCAGGAAATCAGAGCAAGCGCAGGAGCAAAAATAGGTCCAGCTATAGCCTTTGACATGTCCTTTTTGAGGACAGCAGGCTCAAATCTTCTGCACTGACATCTGCAGTAAATACATGTCTTTCTAAATGTTTGCAGTTCAAAAACAAAACCAGTCTACAAGATGCCAGTGCTCATCTTCCATGAGAGGTAGATCAGTCAGGTTGTCAATTAAAAGCATTAGCCGAAGGTGAGCTGTGGATAAATTAATCTAATAGGAAAGCTCCATAGGTCAACAGCTGCCAGTCAGGGATGAGGGAATGTCACAGCACATTGCTTGTGATTGCACATGACGGTAATACTGTCGGTAGTCACCTGGAGGCAACATCCCTGGATATGTTAATGACACCTCTGCCTGCAGCCTGCACAGTGCTGTGGTTCAGCATGTTTGAGCTGAAGGTTTGTTTCTGTACTGACCACAGGTCTTGTGCTACTGAAATGCCCACACGAGCATCCTGGGTGGTTGTCTCTGTGCTTGGGAAGCATCACCTCCTCGTATACCAGAGGGGAAATTGTCACACACCCAAGAGGAGATGAAAATGGGTCATTCTGTAGACAGCACGATATGGAACCAAGATTACAAGCAGAGAAGGTGCAGTCTGACACAGGACATCACCAAGATACAAACTGCTGGAAATCCTCACACAGGTCAGCAGGATTTGGCAACAGGTGGCTAAGCCTCCAGGGACTAGTGGCTCCTGCATGCTCTGCAGTCCAGTCCAAAAGCACCAGCCATGGAGTAGGAGCTGCTCCAAAGACCACACAGACTTTACAGGTGGCCTCTGACCCTTCACAGAGAAATCCTGCTTGGCCTTTATTTTATAATACGGATACCAGACATGAATATGGAAAAATAATTATGGTTTCTCTTGTGAACTGAAAGGTACGTTTTATCCATAAAATGTCTCAAAACAATTACAATCAAGTAATGAAAAAAATTCTCCAATGGGAGACAACTGGTTTGTCACAATTCAGACAAATATTTGTTATGCAAAAGCAACTCTTATTTTAAAAGGCAGTGCAGGATATTTGGGCATGTTCTCAAGAGCTCTGTTCCCATCTCTGCAGAACTATCAAATGATATTTTTTGACCATACACATCACAGCAACGGGTCAAGCGCTCCGAAGGCACCACGGCTGGGTGCAGGAGCTGCTTCTGCCAGAAATCGTAGACATTTTACGTCATGCACATTCTGGTTCTCAGTTTCCTGTTACTGTTTTCTTTCAGTTTAGGGATAATCCAAGATGTATGTGTCTTGCCATTTAAAACCAAGAAAAAAGCCACAACAGTATTTTCCATGTAAGCCAAAATCTTTCACATGTGCCAACTGCCAAAGCAGACAAAAGAGCTTTGATCATAGTCAGACACCATAACTAGCTACTTGTTTTAATTACAGAAAGTTTTAGCTATTATTACATGACAGCCTGGCACATTCAGCACATGACATAATTTTATGAAAGCTTTTCATTTCTCTCAGCACAGCTCCAGCCCTAGGCTATTCCACTCACAGCAGAAATCAGTTTGAATGAAGCCAGCAAGATATCACAGACCAAGACCTGCAAAACCCAACCACACACCAACCCCACTCCCAGCTGGGTTGGGAGAACATCATTCTCAGTGCCCCAGCCAGGGCAGAGCTGTGAACTGCCTACAGACTGTGTTTTCTTTTGTTCTCTTAATTTTACATCATGAAACAATTCTATATCCCTGTTTTTTTGGGATACATTGCCTATTGCTTTTACTTGATGTTGTCCTTCTATTTATAGTACATTAGCTGTTTTGAGTGACTGATGAGTTAACCCCCAAAATATTGGGTTTTTTCCTGCCTGAATCACTCAGAGCACCAAAAAGAAACAACCAGCCACAGCACAGGTCAACCCAAACATTTTCACAGGTATTCCTGGGCTGGTACATTTTTCATCTCTCTTAGCAATACTTGAATTTTTGGCAAAGATTTCTGTGAACAAACTTGCAAAACCACTGATGAAGAGCAAATCAAAGGGGCTGTGACAGTCCTAAAAAAGGCTCTGTGATTTCTGTTTGAACAAATGCTTATGAAGACTCATTTTCTCATAGCACTGGAGCTCTAATCCTCATCTATTCAGCACATTGGAGAAAAATACCAAATCACATCCCCTATCACTGCATCTAATTTCAAATGAAATCAAATAAATGTAGTAAAGAGAATAAACACAAATAATTAGTGGCAACAATAACATAGGAATTGGTTTGAAAGAATATCTTTCCCTTGGAAAACACTGGAAAGCAGTGTCAGAGTTTAATTTCAGAAATTTCTGTTTAATGTCAGAGATTAATTTAACAGCCATTAAAACATCTTATTAACTCAAGTGCTAATTGAGTGCTTGGCAGGAATAACAGAGCACTGCCAACCGTACACATAAAAATGGTTAGAATTTGAAGAAATTCTGTGGTTTAACATTTTATTACTTTTATAACTTGCTAATATATGTTTAGCTGGCTTAGGTGGCCTTACCTGCCTCCTTTGTACCTGTTTTGAAGATGCCATGCTCTATGGCACGAAGTTTCAGCTGTCTTAGGAAAAGTCCATTTGCAGTCCTTTTGGCTGAGGTCTTCCAGACTGGGCTGAAACACATGCTTTGCAGTGATGCCAGAGTGTGCAGGCAGAAAAGTGCAAACTGCTGAGCTTTGGGAGTTCTCAGTGCCGTGACTGCTGACATGATGGGCACTGAAGGAGACAAGGTGGGCACTGAGGGAACAGCTGCCCCAGCTGTTCTGGTAAAGGACCCATGACCATGCTGATCACCACCCTCCCAGGACTGGTATTTGATTTCCAGAGTAGCAGAAAATTTTTATTTCTTGTCATGGACATCTACAGTCTGTAGGGAGAAATTAGACTAGCGATGCTCCTTCCTCTATGTTTGACTCGCAACAGTGATGGTTTGTGGCTGCTTCCTGGGTCCTCTCACCCCTGGCACCCATAGCCTGTGAAGGCATCCTGCCGTGGCTCCAGACTGAGAGAGGATGGCCACAGATTGCTGTATTTTGCTTTTGCAGAAGCACAGAGATCACCTCCATCCCCTTCCCCATCATGACCCACAATGGGAGGAAAGCAACCAGCTTTTCCTGTCCAAGCAAAGCCAAAGCATCATATAGCCTGAATTTTGCTTGAGACCTCAAGGGAGGCATACCCCACCACTGAAAGTGTTACAGGCACACTCAGCTGCAGACATCTCCCCTTGATGATGGTAAATGGAGGGGGGTGGTAAGGACCACTCTCTTTTAGGGCAAGCCCAAACTTCAGGTCACATCCTCTAAATTAACTGAGCACAGGCAGGAGATATTTTAAGCTCAGCCCACCCTAAATACACGACAGATACTTTGGGACCAAGTGAGAGCCAGCAATACAGATGAAAAGTTAAGGCTCATGACGTTTGTCATGTATAAAAACGCCTTAAGTTGTTTTCTAGCCCTCAGCAGAGACACGCCCCTAGCAATTCATGTTTAGATACACAGAAAGCAATGGATGAAGCCAGGATTTATGGGCAGGCCACTGGCTGACCCAAGCTCCTGACCTGTGTGTGGCTGCAGCATGTGCTCCCATGCGCTGGGAGTCTGCTGTGATTGCTGTACCTGCAGTGAGTGTGGCTTCCTCCACAGCAGCTGCAGCGTTGGTGGTTTTACACAGAACTGCCTTGAGCCTGTAGTCAGGAGCCCCTGAAAGGTTATTTAGCTCAAGCTTAAAAGCTGCTCAATTGCCCTTGATGGAGCTCCAGTGAAGCATGAGCCAAGCAAGAGTGACTGGGACAGGGCTGGAAGCTGTACCTGGGACAGAGTTCAGGCTGTCAGGCTTACACAGGTACCCAGCACAGGTTAGAAGGTGCTTCAAGTTATCTAATCCACTGGGAACCTTGTTCAGAGGAGGGAGGGAGCTTGTGCTGCATGTCACCTCCCCCAGCCACCTAGAAATGACCAGCCACCAAACCAGTGCTTATTAATAAACTTGCTTAAGGAAATTGGCTGGAGTCTTACTTTTCATTGTACTGAATGAATGGAGCTAAATATAATCCAGAGCTCATTTTGCTGGGTAACAATGCAAGAGAAACTTCCTGTTCTAGCAGAAATCCCTGAGTTTAAAAGTAGAAGCTTCTCTAGGCTGGGTGAAATTCTTCAAATCTCAAGAAACACTGAGGTCACTCTCTAAATTCCTCTCTCCTCCCAAATTCAGATATTATTTTAATACTCTGTGTGAGGAGTAATGTAGTGTCTCTCTTAGAACCCAGCTGAAAGCACAAGTTGTTTTAATCAATGAGCACTCAGATACAAAGGTACTTCTTGGCTTAAGACCTAAATTCAATAATTATTTTTTCAGCTGAACTGGAATAAAGACATTATTTAAACATGTATCTGTCATCTCACACTGCCTGCGGCTGGCTGTTGGATATCTATTTCTCAGCAGCACTGTGGCAGCTCCTTATGTAAAGGGAAAAAAACATAACCATTTCCTTGCATGACTTCATTTTGGGATTATGTCTCCTTACTCCTCCTTCCCTGGAGCATCCTGTCAGGAGATGGTTTCAGGTGCTAACAGAGCCCATGGTGGGTGTGCAAGCGCACGCTGGTCTTTGCAAACAGGCCTGGTTTTGTGGTAGATGTACAAAACAAAGGGCCTCAGCATCTGATTTTTTGCTCAGTGCAAAATGAACCACAGGCTGGTTGGGCTGCAGGAGAGCAGGGATCACTGGAGATCCGGGAGCTCAGCAGTGGAACCACTGCCAGGGCTGGGATTCAGGAGACTGAGCCATGTAAAAATACTTTAATCCTTCCAGGCTCCTCTCCTTCATTTTGCCATTGGTTATGTTACCAACCCACCAATTTTCTGATGAGTTTTCCAGGATAAGCTTTGATCCCACAGCGTTGCCAGTGTGAGCAGCCTCCTTGCAAAGACCTGTGCTCTAGGAGAACAAGGACCTGATCTGTGAGCCCTGTTTATAGCTCTGCAGGTGCAAAATGGTCTTCTCCCTTTGTGGCAGTGCCACGCATAATGGGCCTGAACTCAGTACTGCAAATAAATACTGACTGTTCTTCTTCTCTGTGTACAGCTGCAAGATGGTGTTGGACTGCATTCAAGCCCCATGGGGTTTTGGTGATTCCCCTAGAGGAGGAGGTCAAGGTGGCCAGGTGAACCACAGTTGTCATAGGTAGGGTACTGAACACCTAATGGGTGGTAGAAGTTTTAGGAGTTTTAGGAGGCTTTAAAGACAGAGTAAGATTTGGTGAGGCCCCTGGTCATAGCCAGCTTGGTCCACTTACTTCACACACCTGGTCAAGGAACTGGGTCAAGGGGTACAAACAAGGAGAAGGCAGAAACTGGTGGGGTGAAAACAGAGATGTGTGTTGGAGGTGGAGGGTGGGCAGGAGGCCATGACCTCAGGGTAGGAGTGAAAAGAGGTGGAAAACATGAGACGCGCTGGGTACCTGATAAGTACCTGCTGGTGACATCTCTTGAATGTCTCCTGTGCAGGAAGGCTCCTGGGAGGCTCCTGGGAGGCCATGGTCTTGCTGCGCTCCTGTGCCATATCTGTAGGGCTTGCACACACAGGTAAGGTACTTGGGTCTGCAAGGCCATAGCATGACTGCAACAATCTGTTTGCTAATCCTCCACTTCTGAAGGGCTGCAGGTGTACACAGACAACAGACAGATCACCTTACCCTCCACCAGAGAGATCTGGGGCATCACTGATCTCTTCAAGGCTGGGAGACTGCCATGCTGCTATGGAGCACATCAGTTAGGGGAGAAAATACCTCAGTAGCCTTCAACCCAAGGCAGCAGCACTTGGGTGAAAACTACTACCTTGAGCATAATTCCACCTAAGCTGAAGCTGCAAGAGAAAGTCAATATTATCAGTTTCAGTTGCTCCTGCAACTGCAGTGAGTTTGACAGTTAGGAGCAGCATTCAAAATCTGTGTATGTGCTCTCTGTATCATCTGTCCACCAAGTGGCATTTGGCCTTTCAGCCTGCAGCAGCACCATGCAGCACTTTCCCTCACTGTCCCATGGCTGTGGTTCTCCACAGGGGACTTTCCCCTCTGTGGGGCTACCTCTACCTGCTGGATGATGAACACATAGGCTGGAGCTTGGGCTGTCACCTTGGGCAGAGCCTGAGATGCTCTGGCACAGCCACCGGTCCCTGAGTGTGCAAACAGGGTTTGAGAAAGGACACACTTCTGTCCATGAATAACTGAGATGGCTTTTGTATCTCAGTCAGGCCCTGCAGAATCCCCCGAGCTGTGGGGAGTGGCTGGAGGATGCAAGAGCAGATTTTGTGCTCTCACCCTGTGCTTTGATGCTCGTGCCTAATGAGTTAATCAGCTGTTTGTTGTCGCGCCTGAAATATAAATAACAAACAACAAGCAGAGGATGAACTGGTAAAATAACAACAAACACAACCAGAGGATGAACTGAAAAGAGCAAAACATTTTCTGGCATGTGCGCCTTTGACTGCAACATCAAAGATCATATTAAGATTTTTGTAGAAGGTTATTTCTCTGGGTTTCTTAGCTCCAAAATTATCAGGAGTGTCAAACTCCATTTGCAGGAAGACCTTCTGGGGAGGAGGATGCTGCTGAAAGGGCAGAGATGTTTAATATTTCACGAAGGGCATGCACAGACTAACACACAGTTCTCAAAACATCCTCATTAAAATGCTTTAATTAACATTGGTTCAAACACTAGCAGTCTTGGAGCTTCTCATGTCTCAGATACATTGGGGGTGCTGTGCACTGCTCAGGTCCCAGTGGGAGCATCCTTCCCCTCTATTAGGGGAAGGGATGCATCTTGACCCCCCTCACAATTTCCTTCTATCACCATGTTCAGTTTCCTCATCTCAAAGGGCCAATAAATATTTTTTACCCAACCAATTGCCAGCCGAGTAACCATTCATGCAAGAGCAAACGAAGTCAACAGTGTAAAGGGAGCAGCAGAGATGATCCTTTCCCTTTCAAAGGCTGTAGTTTCAGTTCCCCAACGTCATTAATCTCATTAACCATCTACCTGGCATCTGGACTAGGCACCCCCCTCCTCCCACACAGGCACAGGGAGTGCTTCATGGCCACATTGTCTGTATTTTGGAGAAAGGACAAGGAGAGTGCTTCAGACCAAGCCAGACAACATAAAAGCAGGGGTACAACCCCATTTATGTGAAGTCTTTTTAAAAATGGAAAAAATACACTTCTTTTCTTGCCCAGAAGAGACAGAGTACCTTACATTTTCTGAAAAACTGAGTTAATTCACAAAAAAGATGTAAGGAAAGGTGGGTAGAAAAATATCCCCAGTGCTTATTGTTCCTTGGGCCAGAAAGGGCTTTGGGGCTCTCCAGGACAGTGCCCTGCACCACGGGTGTGAGGTTACACAAGAGCTGAACATCCAGAGTGACTGTGGGATACCTGGCTCTGCCCACCCCATCACCATCGTGGGTGCTCACCTCCATCCAGGAACTGCAACTTGCCCTGACATCTGCAGCTGCACAGATGTCCTGCACAGGGACTGAAAGGGCAGCAAGACCAACCAACCAAATTTTGTGACAGCAGCAGCCCGTGAGGAAGTGCCCTTTGCCGCCAGCCCCTTTGTCTGTGCAGACATAAGAGGAAGGGGCTGCTCTCCGGGCAGGCTGCTGCCCTTCCCAAGCACTGCTTCCACCCCGCAGCAAAGCCACAGAGGAGCCGGGTGGCAGCTTGTTCTGCACAGCCTTTTGCAGTGATTACTAACCAGACTGGAGTCACATTCCCAGCAACTTCCTTTGGTCAGCACTGACGTGGCAGCAAGCCATGGTGAGTCAGGTCTGCTGAGTGAGCGCCTGAAGGACGTAATCCTCGCACATGGATCAGCTGGAAGACGCCATCCCTGCACACGGATCCACTGGAGGATCCCATTCTTGCACACAGATCTGGCTGGAGGACACCATCCCTGCACATGGATCAGCTGCAGGATGACATCCCAGCAGGCAGAGGAGCTTGCACTTCAACCTACAATAGATATGAATTTCCACTCCAGAGATAATACATCTTAATTATGCAAACTCTATGCGCATTTTTAAAACACAGGGAAAGAAAAACAGGACCCTGTTCTTATCTTTTTGTGAAATCATTATTCATTTGAAATACATGGATAATTAACCACATTATCATGCAAATTTAAGTGAATTGAGCTGGCTGAATTAAAGAGACTTCACCTACCTAACCATAAAAATTGCAACACGGAGCTGTCGCAACGAAGCTCTGAGCACTATTTTTAGTGCAGTGCTGTAAGAGAGGGCCTGTGGGAGGGCACCTTCCAAAGGAATGCAGACGGTATCTTTTAGGAGGAATTAATCCTTAGGAAACCATTACTAGCTCTCACGAATGGCCGAGGGATATTTTTCTGGCTGGGCCATAGTTTATACACAGAAAGCCACATGCACCGAAAAAAAATCATGACTCATTGAATTTAAGGAACAATTTACTGAAGCCAAATTTTCAAGTGCTCCTCCCTCTGCTCCTGCTCCCTTGGCTCGCTGTCCTTGGGGCACACCAGCCCTTTACTGATGACAAAAACTAAGTTAAAAATTCTTATTTCTGCCTCTGAATGAAGGCGGTTTAGTTTTTTAAGAATTACAGTTCTGCAAAGCACTCATGCCATACTTTTATTCACCTGAAAAATACCCACCTACTGAGATCAACTTCTTTCCATTTCCTGTGATTTTACAGCACTGCATCTTTGACTGTCAGGTCGCAGGCACCAGTGCTTGAAGAGAACATACATGAACATCTTCCGTCATCAGAAAAAGACCATGTTAAGGCTCCTTGAAAATTCAAAACAGACCCTGAATGGTGATTTTTCCAAAGATATTTTTGTTCTGGAGTTTTTTTTGGGTTTTTTTTTTGTTTTGGTTTTGTGGGGGTTTTTTTTGTTAGGTTTTTTTTTTTGTTTGTTTGTTTTGGTTGCTTTTGGGTGTTTTTTGTGGTTTTTTGGGTTTTTTGTTTGTTTTTTTGTTTGTTGGGTTTTTTGGTGCTTTAGGTGGGTTTTTTTGTTTTGTTTTTTGGGTTTTTTTGTTTGGTTTGGGTTTTTTGTTTTTTTGTTTTTTTGTTTTTTTTTTGTCTGTCCACCCATTAACTTTAATCTCTGTAAGAGAGTACAGATCATGCTTAGGAAATACCTTGGTTCCTGTTCAGTTGTGGCCTTGTATGGGGTACCCCTTCCTGGTCATCCCTGCAGAACACTGACAGGTGTTTCTGGCACCTGGCATTGCAGAATCACAGAGACACAACATGGTGGCTGATTGCAGATCTGTATTAATGAACACTGTCATCAGAGATTCACAAACAGCTGGCTGTCTATCCCCCAAATCCCTTTAAAGACATAAACTGAGAATAAGCCTGCCCCAGCTGAAATGTTAACACATCTAAAGCATCAAAATCATTAAATGAATCACATAAACTCACATTTCACTGGTAAAAAGTACTTAACAGCATCACCTTTGAAAAAAGTCACAAATGCCATATAAATGGACATTTTGAGATAAAGTTTTGTGGGTTTTTTCAGATGCATCACCCTCACCCTCTTCCTCCCTTGCATATCTTAACTCAAAAACATTTGACCCCAGATGCAGTATTCAGGAATCTTTAGATGAAGGAGTAACTCACATGCTGCTTCTTACAGTAGGAAAGGGATCCAGGAGCTCCCATCTCCTTGAAAGTCACTGGGACTTTGGTTGCCCAAGTGACTTCAGCAAACAGGACATCAAAGACTTAACAAAATTGTACAGCTGAAAAAAATAAATAAATAAATAAAGGTTGTAACCAGCCTAGAATTTTAAAACACTTAACGACATTTTAAATGGAGCACATTTGCACTTATCAGCCTTATCCAACGCTTCAAAGGGGCAGCAGCAGTGGTCGGCTTGGCCACCCATCCCTAGCACCAGCCCTTCCTTCTAATTTTACCTCCTGCTTGTTGAAACTTGTTTTTGATTGCATATCCATAGGGGAAAGATTTACATTTTCCTACATGTCTGCAAAATGCCTCCCACAATGTCTGAGCCCTCTAGATGCTACTACAATAACAATAATAATAATAATAATTACAACAACAATAACGAGCACAACTCCCAGTGTGTGCAGTGCGCAGCGAGGCAGCTGAGAACCCAATCACCAGCAGCTTTGTAGTCTGACATCTAATTACCAGAAAAGGAGAGAGTGGAGGAAGGCCAGCTACAGCAGAGGAAGAGGGAAAAGCTCTTGGGAGAAAACTGGAGTGCTTTACAAAGTACGGTTGCTCTACTCACCTGTGCTTAAGGAAGATGCTGCAACTAAACACTTTTAAGGTATCGCTCCAGAGAACCCCCTTTGTTTCTGTTCGGAAAGTTTGTCTGGATGGATTTTAGGTCCTTTTCTGCTGCTTTAGGAGATTTCACAGGCTGCTACAGACCACAAAACACCCCCAAGCATCAGCAGAAATCAGGGGGCAGCAATTAAACAGGGATTGCCATACCATCAGGGAATGCCAGGAGGTGGATATGGGCTGCACCAAAAGCAGGCAGAGGAAATCTGCTGAGTCCCAAAACCCTCTGATTTATTGCCCTGGTGGTGCAAACCATCTGCCCAGCACATGGTCAGTCAACCTGACGCCTCTAAGAAATCCCAGGTGGAAACCCAGCAGGCTGAGACAGGGCAAAAGGGACCACTTGGGTCATAAATATAGCTCTGTTTTTCTGCAGGGAACTGTGCTACATATTTCACTCAGAATGGTGAGCTGGGAGGGGGAGGTTTTGGGTGGGAGGTTTTGTTTTATGGGAAAAAATCTGCAATTTTGAAATTTGTTTTCTACTTTGAAGCAGGTAATAAATTTGTCAAGGATTGCAATTCCAAAATTTCTTCACATCAGGTAGATCAAAGTGTTTGACATCTATGAAATCTGACATAGGCCTTTAAAAATCATAAATTATCTTTTTCTATAAGACTGAAAGACATTGAACCAAAACATTCCAAAATACAGAAAAATCTGCAGCAATTTGAGTTTATTTAAATTTTGTCCAATTCAAACCATTTCTTCATGCGAATTCTTTTCTCAACACATCAGCATTTCAAAGCAGAAAGAAACACTGGTCCCAATGTTTCCCATCCCTGGTGTTGTTATTGCACCTCTGCCCAAAAAGCCCTAAAACTTTTGAAGCCGGAAAAGATGGCTCATGCTGGCAGCAGCTTTGGGGAATGGTCCCGATGTGCTGATGCAAGCCTAGGCTGGGACAGGCTGGGATTGCCTGGGATACCCAGAGCAGACACCCAAGCATTCCCCCAGAGCCTTGTCAGCCCGGCGCACGTGGCCAGCTGGTTTCTGTCACCACAGGCAGAGCCGGAGGGCACTGCACACGCGGATGCCTCTGCACACAACAGCATCCTGCCAGGCATTTTCTTGTCTCAACAAATTACCCTGAAGTGCCCTAAAATATTCAGTTTGCTGGAAGGAATTGGAGAAACGTGAAGACATAGGATGTGTTTTGCTGAGCTGACCAGAAAACTCTTCCTGCAAACAGTCAGGGCATGATGCAGCACAGCAGCAGAAGGTGACAGGGAGATGAAGGCACAACAAAGTGAATGTTTTGCAGTGACATTTGTCCTAGAGTGTAAATTAGGAGCTGGAAGGGCTCGGTGACAGTCCAGCACAAACCAGCAGCAGGGTCTGCGTGTGCATCAGGAGCCAGAGGCGACAGCCCAGCCTGCAGGACCAGCTGCCAAGGCGATGCTAAAGGTAGTCTAAAAATAAAGTGCTTATCAGGGTGAGAAGGGCTGAGTATTTCATCACTCTGCCTCGATCGATGACTAGCAAAGCATGAGCAAGGAGGATTTCTGTTTTGTTAGGGGCTGTGCTCTGATTCACAGTTTGCTGGGCTTGGGCAAATACCTTGTGTTGACTTAAGCCTTTCGAGAATGTTTTGCGAGCACTGGGCTGCACCATCCCCCACCTGCTGGCATCTCTGCTCCTTATGGTGCCGGACAGCAAAACACAGCATTTTTATGGAGAAAACACATGAAACACATGGCTGGCCCAACACCTGTAAGAAGCGACAGGTTTGGTGCTCAGCTTCTTTTGCCCAACCACCCCACAGGGAAAGGCAAGCAAACCTTTCCCTGCCAGGGGAAAATCTTCACTCCCTCCGAGTGACTTGACCAACTCTGCCCTAGGAAATTTGTTATTTAAGGGACATTTCACTGAGCACATGGGTAGGTTTGATTCTTAGGGCCTTGCATCCATGGGAGACCGGCAGGGAAAGGGCAGGGAGCGAAGCCTGGCAGGGGCAGAGCATTGGCAGGGCAGTGCTGGTGGCAGCAGCCACTGCAGGACCCACGGCGCTGGGCCCCTCTCCGCAGGCAGGGCTGGCTGTGGGCAGGCTCTGAGCACCTGCTCACCCTCGTCCACATGCTGGATCCACCTATATACACCTGTGACATCCAGCAGCAGCCACTCAGCAGCACGGATCCTCAGGCTGCTTTCCCACAGCTAAGCCAAGGACGCTCTCCAGCCCAGCGGCAGCGGGGCACGCACGGATGCTGGGAGCGGGCACAGACACGGTGACACGCTCAGCGCTGCCACGCGAGGCTCCTTGCCGCCGCCCCGGGAGCCCTCGCCGTGGGAAAGCCTTTGATCTAACCAGATCTCCCAGGGCCGCCTGCCGGACTCCGCTTCCACTTTGGTACCTGCTCTTGTAAACATCGGCGCCGGCGCACGCAGCAGCCACATCCTGTCATCCCCTTGTGCAATCTGCAGGGCCATCTCCTCCTTGGCCACAGCGCACAGGGCTTGCGACACGCAGGGAGCGACACGTCCGTGTGGGGCAATGCAGGGCTGGTTCCCGTCGGGGCGCGGCCCCGGCTCCTTCCAGCCGCACGCACCCGGGGTTTTATTTTTTAAGTGACCAATGCAGGCTACGTGCATCGGGAGATGGTTTCTGCAAGTAATTCTCCTCTCCACAGGAACATATATCTGACTTTATAATTCATGCATGCCTGGGAAGTTCAATCCAGTCCCACTGGAGTAGCAAGCTTGGTGGGAGTTTATTTATTTAAAAGAGTGCATGCAGTAGCATGGAAAAAAAAATCAAATCTATCAGAAACCATAAGTCTTAATCCTAAACCAGCTTTGCTTTTCTTAAAATATGGTCTAGGGAAACTGCTTTTAAAATGTGGCTTCCATGTAGTCTTGGCTTTAGTATTGCAATCTCCACAGAACAGTATTATAGTATAATAATTAAAACATTTACAAAATGAAGATAATCTATGGCTGATCCAAGTTTCTATGGAAATTTGGAGGCTATGCTGTATGCAGCTGTTCCCAACTAATGTGAAGGTTGGCTATAGCTTTACTTCTGAGCACATTTGTAACTTGGGGGATAATTTATCTGTTCTGTTTACACAGTTCTCAGCTTGCACAGCCCTACAGTGCAACATTTCTATGGTTCCCAAGCAAAAGGGTGCTTTATCCTCCCAGCTCAGCCTGAGCAATTAGTGTTCTTAGGCTTAATGAGGCACCTCTGCTGAAAGCTGTGGGTGCTTGCTGTGGTGTTGCAGAGGTTGCACTGCATGAGATCTACCAGAACAGCAGAAACACAAGGGGTGAAATGGAAACGTTTGCTCACGCTGGCCTGTTGTAGCCCTGGATCTGGCAGAGCCTCTGCCAGAAGTTGGGCTGTGGGTATAGGCCCATCCTCTTGTTCTTGCTCCTGAGCTGATGGTTCCTGCTAACAGGTTTTGGTGAGCCCATGAAGGGTAAACACAGACCAGAGGAAGCTGAAAAAAAGGCAGTTTTTCCCCAGGATGAGGCAGGCACCTTAAGGGTAGGAAATATTTCTCTCTAAATTCAGGCACCTTTATACCAGTTGCCTCATTAACATTTTCAGACTCACACAGATAGGAGAGGCTGTTGCATGACAAAGGGGAGAAACACCTGAAAAAGGATCTTGAGTGCAATGATGAAGGACTTTTTGGGTTTATAATTTATAAATTAGGCTGATAAAAAGCTGGACAACCTGCAACTTCTTGTGGGGGAGCAGAGAGCAGGCACTTTACCTGCTAATTGTCATGACAAGATTATGTTTTACATTCACAAACTTATCTCCGGTTAGTCCGTGGCTGATACAAGCAGTTTTCACTTTGCAATGTTAAATTACTAATGAAGAAAGTATTAATAACCTCTAAGCAAAGAAAGTTTGCCAGAGGAGCAAAGCTCCAACAGCTACACAATGGCCCCAGGGGTGTAAAACCTTCAAGCCTCATTGAAACAACAGCATGAAAATCTGCTTTTTACAACGGGAGAGAAAAACTCTGCCAGTCAGGAGTGCACAGAAGAAAATTTTTCAGCTGAAATAGGGCTGGAGGTTCCCATCCTGAACAAATATTTAGTACCACTCACTGAATGAATCCCTTAGCATTAGTTTGAACTCAAAGACAGAAAGTCATAAAGTCTCAGTGCTTCACAAGGAGAATTAAAAAAAGAGCCCAAACAACTAGAAATAAGCCAAAATACACAAACCATCATCCCCCNACCAACTCCCCCCCCCCCCCCCCCCCCCCCCCCCCCCCACTCCCAATCCAGTGTTTTAATTCCTGATTGTATTTAGCCACTGCAGGACAGCTGAATTACAGTTGGGATGGAGGTGGTGATGGCTCAAAGTGTCATTGATTTAGAGAATAACTGTATCCAGAGGTCCTCAGTCACTTCTCAGTGAAAATAATTTGAAAATAAAATACATATCCCAAAATATTTAAAATTCTGTCAAAGGGGGGCTACAGGAATGCTGGAAAGGGACTTTTGACAAGGGCATGTAGTGATAGGACAAGGGGTACAGCTTCAGACTGACAAGAGGGCACATTTGGATTAGATATTGGGAAGAAATTCTTTACTGTAAGGGTAAGGACAGGAGATTTGAATACACATATTTGGTATTGCATAAGCATGTAAGCCAGGCTGAGATCAACCTGAACTCCTCTGCTTCCCCAACGGGCAGGATCAGCTCAGCCCCAGCAGGCACAGACTCTGCTCTGGTGGAGAGCAATGCCCCTGTTCACCCTCTGGCCTCCCTGACTTGTGTGTGGGGAATAAGGAAGGGGTTTTGATGTAACACAAGAGGATTTCCTAGAAGACAACAAGATTTGCTGAGCTGTCTGTGCTAAAGGGATGTTTGCTGAAGCACAGGTCTCTCTGTGTCCATGCCAGGGTTTGCAACAATAAATCATGGGCTCACTTGGATGCATTCCTTATTGCCTGTGGGAGCCCTGTTGCTACCTCACACAATTACATCACTATGGAGGATCTGTGACTTTTTTGTAGTTGGGATTTTTGGTGCCCCAGAAGACCTTCTGGGCACAGAAATCTTAAATTTCCAGTTACATATTACTAGATTTTGGTCATCATCTTACCTGCAACCTGGACAGCCCATGAAAACACATCTTCATATGGTTCTGTGCTGGGTTGTAACATCAGCCACCTTCATCAGAGCTTCTGACTTTCCTTTTTGGGACACAATAGATAAAATAGGGTTTAGTAGTGTATGTTTCCAGCAGTCCTACATCAGTTCCTGATCATCATCACCATCATCATCATCATCATCATAAACCATAACAATACAAAAACTGAACTAAGATTTATCTGAGATTAACAAACAGGTCTCCTTCAACACCTTAAACTACTCATTAGAAAGCAGTTTGCAGTCTGCTTGCTTTCTGCCCAGAGAATCTGCAGATGCCCCATCCCTGGAAGTGTTCAAGGCCAGAATGGACAGGGCTTTGAGGAACCCAGGCTACTGGGTGGCATCCCTACCCATGGCAGATGATCTTTAAGGTCTCTTCCAATCCAAACCCCTCTGATTCTTGTTTGCAGGACACTGCCTCTCTTATACTGATGGGCAGTTTTGTTGTTTCTGTGATAACACTGTTTTAAAGTCAGAGCCTGAAAATTTCTGTGCATATTTAAATCTCTCCCTGTACACCTAAAGGCTTTGGATTTTTGTTTTTTAATTATTTAGATTCTGGTATTTTCTTTGTGACCGCTACTGCTACACACATTAAACCAGCTCTGAAGTTAAACAGCAATTAGAGCAAATGTTAAGATCATCAGTCACTCAGGTCTATTAAAGCAGAAAACTATTTTTGAGGCAATCCAAGAAACACAGCCCAGCCAGCCAATGACAACACACCTTCCTCATAAAGGCGCAGGTTTTTGTGCAGCCAGCGAGCAGCTGCATCTGACCCCCGAGCTCAGAGGAGCCCAAGCACCAGCTAATAATGCAGCTGCAATGTAGATACATCCTGGGAGCACACTGCCCTTCAGTTTGCTTTCCCAAAAAAGCAGGGGGAGCTGTGGGGTGTCCAACTGTGTTGTGAACGTGTCCACATGGACGGAGAGATACAAGAGCAACCTGTTACAAGGAGCAAACTGGAGCCAGACCTGAAACTGTGACAAGATGGTGCAAACTGGGACCCAGGAACACACGAGCATCTCTTGCAGAACCAGTTGTCCTCATCCCATGCAACTTTGGTTTCCACTGACAGGGAAGGTCCTTTTTCTGTCATATAGAGAAGACAGAGTATGTCCTTCATCAGGCTACAGCATTTGCATGGCAGAATGCATTCCTTATTAGAAATAGTCACAAACTTCCAATTAATTAACAGCTAAAAATTATTTTAAAGAGGTCTTTAAGATTCTGGCTTTTAACTTCCTCTGATCCCCTTGAAATTTAATAAAAGGAAAACCCATGTTAAATTTCTAGGGTGTTTTAATTCACTTTAATTCTCAAATATATTCCAGACTTCTAAGAATAAGGCTCGTTGCTTAATGTTCATCCCAATGGAAAAGGCACCTTTCAGGCCATACTGCAAATTGCAAGGGTCCATTAAGAAGCCCTTCTCTCACGTGCCTGCTTTGCCCCGTGCTCCCAAGCAGCATGGCCATGGTGTTCCTGGGACACCCCCGTGGGAGGGCAGGAGCTACCTGGTGGGGGCTTCCCAGGATCTCCATTGGCATGGTGGGAGCCTGCAACCACGGTGAAACAAAGGGTTTTGGTAACAAAACCAACCTTTAAGAATACTGCTAGTATTGTAAATATGGCTGCAGACCCTCACAAGATGCCTGTTGTCAAGGAGGAAGGAGCAGGACATGTGCACACACGCAGGACACACCAGGAGGGATGAGGACTTTTAAGCACCTGCCTTTAAATAATTCAAGCCATGTTCTTTTCAATCCTACCTCAGGCAGGCCTCCAACATGTTCCTGGCACCCACACACTAGCTTCTCAGGGTTCAGTCCTGCAGTCGGCATCCATCCTTCCCTCTCCTATTTAATCAACAAGTCTGTAAAATGCTGGTTCTGCAGGGATTTTTCCATTTTTCTCTGAAATTAAACTGTCGCATGGAAAGGAGAATTCATCTATTGTACCAATGTGTGAGATAAAAAGGATGCAGATTGCAGAAGGGAAAGATAATAAAAACAAAAAGACACTAAGGCCATCTTTAAAACAGAAGCAAGTGGTATTGAGTAGGGAAGAGCTAAGTACCTTGTTTATATACATCTCAAGTGCTTTTCCTTTGTGGAGTGAAAAAAAGTATATCTGGATGTTCATACTCACATGGGGACATTACAGGATCATTACGCTTGTAGACTTTCTGTCTTCCCCTCTCCATTAACATCCCATCCCTACACCTCAAGAAAGATTTCCCTGGAGATGTCACCTTCTTTCATCACATCTAATATCTAATAAAGACGTAAGAGAATTTAATAACAGACTGCAAAGGAGAGACTTCTGTTCAAACAGCCAAGGTTGCAGCTGATAAGTTTTTCCTACAGATGCTGAAGAAGTTTAAGAGTGACTAGGGAATTGTAGTGTGTTTAGTTTTGGAGATCATGCCAGTGAAGCCACTGATATCATCCCGGCCAACCCAAAATTTGTATGAAATGAGGCATAAAAAGCTTGTCCAGCCTTTTCAGCTTCATCTGATCGAGTCCAGTTCCCTGTCACTTGGCTCTATAAATTTCCAAAACTCTTTGGAGAGGGAATGCCTTCTCCAAAGAATCCTGAGACAACACAGCAAGTGGAAGAGACCAAACTGGTTAAAGTGGACTTGCACCCATTTTAATCACACTTGCTGAATTTAACAGAGTATTCCTGGATTGCTTAAAAAAATCTGCTGCCCTACTTGAGAAAGCAGCCCCTAGTTGGTTTCCTGCTGTAAAAAGTACTTGCATGAAGAGCACAGTGTTTTATGGCCCTTCTCTCCCAGCCCTGATATAGTTTCCACAGCCAGAATTTTCAGGAATGACCATTGGGTTTGGGTACTCAAACTGAAAAGCCTTGAGAAGCTAATGCTTTTTTTTTTTTTTTTTAAATTTTTATCTGGAGGTGAGCAAGCATTGTCACAGCAGTGGTTTTGTATAAAGCCATCTCAAAAATTCCAGAAATTAAGGTTGCAAAAATAGCACATAATTCCTAAAAATTGTGGCAAGATAAAATAAAGCACACTGAACTGAGAGCCGAGTCTTGAGCTTCTGTGTGGCTTATTCATGCAGTGCTTGCCAGGTCCTTTGTCATTCATCTTTTACAAGTCCATGTTCACATATTCATTTTGCAGAGGTGTACTGGAATGTTTTCTATAAATGCTTTTGCTGCTGGAGATGGGTGATTTAATGATTCTTCTCAGGTGTGTGTTTAAACAGAGAAGGGAACAAGCCAAGTATAAACAGATGTTCAGTTATAAACATTATATATGCACTATGAGGTAAATATAGGTGAGAAATGGAAAATGCTTATTTGCTGAGAGCTGAGCCAGGTAACCAGGGGCAATGCCCTTAAGAGTTAAGTTCCCAGTTTTGGCACTGGTTTTCTGGGGAGGACAGATATGCAAGCTATTGTTGGTAGCTGCACCAAGGTTATTAGTAAATAAAGAACTCAGGACCCTTTCACTGCCCCTGTCTCACTAAATCTGTTAATTCAGTTTTTACTACACTAAAAATACATCAATTTTTCCTTTTCAGCTATTTAATGTAAATTGCCACATTTCTTGCATGCTTCTGGAGATTCCTTCCTAAATGGAGTAGGGTTGGTATTAATTTCTGAGCTGTTTTCTCCCAGAAACATCTCTGTTTTTCTTGTTCCTTCACAAGCTCAGTGATTCCCTTATTCTGGGTTCCCCATGCTTGGTGTCCTCCATGCTTCTGGAGATTTGTCCTCACAGTCACCCGCTTGTGTGTCACCCACTTCTACCACCCCAGGGAGTCCTCACTGCTTTACTGCCAGAGCATTGAGCCACAGGGAAAAAGAGGTTTGTAAGGTCCAGAAATAATCTTAGGGAGAAGAAAGGAAATGCTGAGTGTTGGCTACTTGGCAAAGGCTGCGCGTCTGCTGCCGTTGTGGAAAATGCCTGGGAGGCACCATTAACCATTGCTCTTTGCTACAGGCTGGCTTGTGTCCACACCACTAAGGACCAGCGCTCTCTGAAGGGCAGTGGTTACCTTCATGCTGTGCAGCACTTAGCATGGGTCTCCTCTGAGCTCCCTGCAGAGCCCCACAGACCCCAGGTCAATAATTATTGCACTGGAGACTTTTTTTTAAGTTTGAAATCCTCTAAATGGTGAAAGTACTGGGTGGCAGCCTGCCAGCATGATGTTTTTCAGCAGGATGTGAAGGTATTTTGGGCTCTGCAGTGCAGCATGGAGGACAGCAGGCATGAGGTCTCCTGGGATGGCTGGAGGACTGTCCAGGGTAGAGTCTAGTCCAACTCATGACAGGCTCTTCTTTCTGTGCAACCCTGAAAAAAAGCCCTGTCAGTCATGTCGAGGTTTCTCCTTGGGAGAAACCAGTTGGTTTGCTCCAGAGCAGAGACAGGAGGGAGCTCATATGCATGCCATGGAGACAGCCGGCGAGCAGAGCCCGGGGGGAACAGAGGCAGCCAAATTGGCTGTGCAGACAAAAGTTGCTCTCATACCCCCACCGTGGTCTCAGCCAGTGAGACGTTAAACACAGAACAAGCAATGCAATTTTTCCTGACCATCAGCTGCTGCAGGATCTGGAGCTGGTCCCTCGATGGTCACCGTCACAGCCATCAGTCTGGAGGTGACTCTGGCATGTGCTTCTTCAGCTACCATGAACTCCTCGAGCTTTGTCAGATGAGGACAACCTTTGAGCCTTGGCTCTGCAATTTTTAAAGGTTAATGTGATTAAACAGCAATTCTTCTGTATCTCTTTCAATCAGCCTTTGGTTTGGGCCTGTCTAGGGATTTAAGCTCAGTCCTAACCTGAAGATGCTAAGATACATGAAACACCTAAAACCAAATTAAACAGCACACAACTGGTGGATTTCAATATCCCCCCCATCCCATTTACAGCCCATGTTTGCAGTCGTGCAGCTCTGGCTGAAACCAGTATCAGACGACATTATTCTCTATCATACATAGCCTATTTACAGCAATACATGAAAATGTTTACCTTAAAATACAAATGTAATTATAAAGGTATAATTACAGATATGCTTGCGCCTCTTTGAGCCACCTCAAATTACAGTTTCAAATTATAACAATAAAAAAGGATCAAATTAATGACCTTGATTAATTTCATTACAGAGCGGAGTGAGCACTGCTCGGCACAGGGTAAGCTTACACTGCCTGACCTCATTTCATCCGGCCTCTTCCCTGCAACACAAGAGCTCCCGATGGCACATCAGGTGAGTCGTTCCTCCCAAAGACAGTTGCTAAGCAATCAGCTGCAGGGTTATAAATGTTGAGTGCTTGATATACAGCACATGGGGGGTAGAGATTAACTTTTTTTTTTTTTCTTTCCAGGTATTAAGAGAACCAGGGAGGTTCACCTGAACTGCACTGCAAGAGTTTGGAATCAGAAATCAACCTAGATTTAAGGCAGCCTTCAGTATTTGTGTACAGATTGAACTGATTTATCGTGCGTGCTATGTGCCGAGTTTCAAAACCTTGCTATATTAGTGATTTAAAAGGAGGAACAACTTGATTTGTCATTACTAATAGGGATGTAACTAAATTAGTCTCCCACATACTTTATGCTGATGAGGTCTTGCTTAGATTTCTCTTTGTAGATTTACATCCTCACTAGCTTTAATCACAGCTAAGAAACATATCGTGTGAGTAATACTATTATGAAATACTGAAGTATTTTCAGAGGGGTTTAGAAAGCCAAGAAAATCACAGAAGTCAAAATCAAAGGTAAGCTTTAATATTCAGCCCTATGTTGTACATTTGATTAAATATTAATTCACAGCAATGTGTTGGGTACTTACAACCAAGCTCTCTTGACCCATTTGAAATGCACAGTCACGTATATAAACTTGGCATTTGAGAAAGGACAGGTCAACTCTGTAGATCCCACTTAAATCTTTTCTACAGTTCTTGCTTAATTAGTGGTCTAACCCTATCCCTATAGGTTGTTGACTTGCTCGCAGTTGTGGAATTAAGAAAATATTGCTGTAAGATAGATATGTGGGCTTTGAAAAAATACAGTCTCTAATACTTTTTTTTTTTTTTAAGTTTTTTGATTGGTGTGGGGGTTTTTTTTTTGGGGGGGGGGTGGTTTGTTTTGCTTTTTTAGCAAAACAATATGAGATGAAAGGAAGACAACCAAATCCTGGTTTAGTCAAAGAATTTGACTTCTACCAACAGCAGAAGTCACGTCTAGATGGGAACATTAGGAACTGGGCTGCTTTCTGGTTAAAAAGAGGAAAAAAAGAAAAGCTACTGGGTAACTTCCTGAACTACTTAGTGGGATACAATGTGAGAAAAGAATCAGGAGGCTCATTGTGCAAGCTGGGAAGCTAAAACATCCAGACTACAGCAAGACACCTCAGCACGTGTCCATCAGTGAAGCTGGGAGTGGACGGTGCAGGTTAGCAGAGCGCTGCCTCTGCCCTGCAGCTTCTCAGAGGGAACATAACAGCCTTGACCATGGCCAAAACATCCACAGCTCTCAGTGAGCAATTTGCTACTGTCAGCCCCTACTCTGACCACCAAATGAATTCAGCACTGCTATGGAGACACCTTTTTTCCCATCAACAGTCACTTCTCAGTTCTAACATCTTGCACTGAAATTTCTTGAAGGTTTTTGCTTGTGCGAAACTGTTAATAGCATTTCATTTGGTATCAGAGCTTTGATCTCCCCACTTAAATACCACATTAATGCAGAGCTCCCCTGGGTGGATGAGTTCACAGTATTAGTTAACCTCTTCTGCTGGAAGTCTCAAATATGATTTAGAAATAATTCTGTGCATTGTGACAGAAACAAAAACTCATCCTTAATTAAAAGTATAAATAAAAGGCATTTCTATCCTTAGACTAACCTGAATTCAGACAGCAGCTTTGTGCTGCTTTTTCACTGCATTAAAAGAAAATTCAAATCCTGCATAATCAGCCTACAAGTCTAACTTCTGGTCAGAAAGCAGGGCATTTTCCTCAATACCATAAAGCACCTGTGAGCAGTAAGCTAGCTAAATCCTCAAAACACTTAGATTTTGATGCTTCTTTTGGGAATAGAAACTGAGCTGCAGATTTTCAGAACACCCAAGTTTCATTACTGCTGTCAACTTGTAAATGTTTTATTGTTATTTAAAACCCCTTTAAGAATCCCTTCAAGGTGCTGTTGATTTGATCCACAAAGGGATCATGCTCAAATTTTGTACGGAGCCTCTCAGTCACTACCCATAGATTTCTGACTTCTTACTGGGAACATGCTTGTGGGTGCCTGACCACGTAAATGCTGGTGGAGCAGAGCTGTCTGCAGCCTGAGCTTTCCACTTCTCTCTTCCCAGTAGCTGTTGGGTGTTCTCAAGCACAAAAACAGGTTTATGGGGATATGGGGACTTTACCACACAGTGCCAGAAGGCTGCTTTTAGCTGCTGGTAGCAGTCACTTCATTGAAGGATCCAATCTACACTTCTTGTGGGGGGGGGGGGGGGATGTTTATCTAATTACATTTTTAGGTTATATTTCCAGGTTCTGATCTGTAACCAATCGATTGAATGCTGCAATCACTAAGACCTGTGCTCATCCTTCTGCCCCTGTGATTCTTGCCAGCCTTGTCCTGTGGAGGCTGCAGGGTCAATCCTGCAATCCTTCAATCCTGTCTATGGGCTGGCAGAGCCCAGAGCCCATACCCTCTTGTTTGGGATGACTCCTGCAGATGCTGGACCATTGTATGAAAGCAGGAGAATCACCACTAGCATATCCTGCATTGTCCCGCCATCGTGCTGCTAAGGCGGACTGAATCCCAAGTTAATTCCCCTACCGATGTTCCCTTACAATCTCAAGGGAAAAACAAACCCCTGTTTAGAGTGGACAGGGCTGCCACCTGGAGGCACCCCAGTTCTCCTACAGAGTGGAGAGAGGGAAGCGTCTGTGTGAGGTGACTGCAGCTCCAGAGACGTCTGACCACTCCCTTAGGACATTTATGCAGCCACGTTTTGCAGCCGCAAAATGGCAATTTTGGCACCGCAGTTAAAGCAGAGGCTCTATGCTAGAGGCCTCTCTGGGGTTTAGGATTTAACCAGGGAGCACAGTGATTATTTGCTCCTAAACTCAGCTAGAGCACTCTCATGGGTTTTCTCTCCAAAGCCCACGTTCAGGCAGGATCCAAACTCCCATCCCCCTACCCCCCCCACCCCCGATGTAAAATATAAATAAACAAGGACCTAAAGCACTTCCGTCTTCCCCAGTTACCTGAGGTATCTCACAACCCCCTTCATCCCTCCCTGATTCTCTCTGGTCAGTACCAGACTGTTTTATTTTTCAACAGGAGCCTCGCAGAGGCAGTGCTGGGCTCCCAAAGGACGGGCAGGAGCTCAGCAGGGCTGCGAGAGGGCTCGTGGCACCGCGATGCTGTGTCAGAGCGCACGCCAGCCAACGGCAGGCGGCTTGAGCAAGAGGAAACAGCTTCGAAAACATCAAACTGCTGCAGATTTCTTGAGAAGTCAGGGGCAAGGAAGAAACAAAAATGCAACCAAGTACCCAGAAATTTGCCCTGTCAGTATATAGTGACCTTCAGCCCACTCCCTCTCTCCTGCCCAGGCTGGGGGATGAGAAACTTTGCCTTGCCCAGAGCAGCTTTTTTTTTTTTTTTTTTTTTTTTAAATTTTTTTTTTTTTATGAAATTGTGGGCATCAAAATGGCAGAGCAAGGAGGTGGCAGGGAGTTGTGGTGGTGCTTGCTGCTCCTGCCACCTCACCTGGTGTCCTGGCCAGGGTGTTTTCTCCACCTCTATGACCACAGCTGAGTCCTGGTCCTGTTATACCTGGAAGTGCAGTTCAGCAGCAGTACAGAAAGGGGCAAGGAAAGGAAAGAGCCTCCCAGGAGAACACAGGAGGTCTGTGACAGGCATGAGAAACCCTTCAAACGTTCCTGTCCCACCAGAAAGTCACCATCAGCCTCTGCCATTCAGGGGCAGATGCACCTGGCACAGCTGCCTCCAGCAAAGGCTGTTCTCACAGAAACGTGCCTTCGAGGGTTTTTTTCTTTCCTAAATAACTGGTATAGGGAAAAGGCCAGTGTGACTGTGGGATTTCCAGTGTCCATGGAAACACCACCATTTTGGCATGCATTTTTGTTTCATGTGCAACATGGGGAAAACAGCCTGATACCATCACACATTTTGGGCTGTGCCTTAGCCCACAGGTGACATTTTGGGCACTGTCTGTAAGGAGATGCTCCAAATGAGCAGAGGTGCTGCGAGCCATCACCTGGCAAGCAGATGAGTGGCTGCTTCTTCACCCAAAGAGAAGATTTACTCCCCCACCCCCAAAATATCGATAAGTACAGGGTTATCCTCAAACCTCACCATTCACATGACTCCACAGGGACCCGTTCCCAGAAGAAAGGCTGTTTTAATCCATCTCCTCCTAAAGCCTCCCAGCAGGAGGGCTGGGGTAGACCCCCATTATGTTAGCAAAAACAAAGAAAAAATAAAATAAAACAAACAAAAAACCACAAAACCAAACCAAACCAAAAAACAAAAAAAACAAAACAACAACAAAAAAAAACAAACAGACAACAACAACAAAAAAAAAAAACCAAAGCAAACCCAAAACTGAAATCAAAACAAAACAAAAAATACTTTATTCCAAACCGGTCTCATTTTCATTTTTCAATATAAATTATTAAGGACATGAATTTATAGGCAAACATCAAGTAAATTCACTAAACTGGTTAGGGTCTCAAATCTATTTTACTTCCCTTACCCAGAGAAAATCTTACCTTTCACTATCCCTGCCCCTTGCCTTGCTCCTAGTTTTCTGTTGGCTCCAGTTTCTCCAACCATGTGAAATTTTCTCTCTCTCCCAGGGTGGGTGTCCTCAGTTTGCCAAGGCTTCTGCTTCTTGTGCTCTGTGCTTTCATGTTGAAAAATTAATGTGGAGATTAAGAGCTGAACTTAAACCAACCAACACTGTGGGGCAGTTAAGGACTCCGAACCCAAATCTTATTTGAACATTCATCACCACATCTCCTCCCACAGAAGCAAAGACCTTCATAGGCAAAATTGCTTCTTAACATCCCCAAATTGTACCTCATCTGGGGAGGGTCAGAGCAGGAGTCAGCCTGACACAGGGAATTTCAGCTGAAGTGGAGGACAACAAATCACAGGGTCAAAGAGCCTCACCCATCTCAGCCTCAGCTCAAGGTGACAGCATTCCCCATCCCTTGGAGATGAAAGGTAGGACTATATTGCACCACAGAGCATCTACATGCTCAATAGCAGAGTAAACTGCTGCCAGAAGGATTTTACCCCCTTATGTTCAAAGACTGCTCATGTACAAAACTCATTTTCTCCAGTTTGTTTGAAAACATTCAGTGTGTTTTGTTTTATTTTAAATTATTATTTAATGTAATTTGTGGCTCACTCCTCACAGCTCAGCTCCAGCATTTCCCTGAGCCTGGCTCCTCTCCCGTCACTGACAAGCACTGTCTTTGCAGTTGGGTCTTGGTGCTACAGGAGAGGCAATTTTAAATTCCCTTTCCACATCTCTGAAGATGGAAGATTATGGAGGTATAGAAACACACAGGGATTTGAGAAGCAAGTATCAAAAGAAACCTTACTCTGAAATATATTTATTGAGTCCTTCTTTTAAAAGGAATGAAGATTTTCTGTCCCATAAGAGCTTTCATTCAGCACAGACTGGCAGCAGTCTTCCAAGGGGAAATCAGAACATAAATGGCAAAACAAATAATATTTCTCCATTCAAAATAGGTCAAAGATAAGGAAGTTATCCTTCATCTCATCCATGCAGCAGAGGTGGGTGCCCAGCCAGCGAAGACCAGTATGTTCAAGGGACAGTTGTGTCATTTAACTTGGCTGATCTGGAGGTTCAGTCATTCCTCAGTAAATGTAGTCACTTCCATAAAATAAATAAAAATAAAAAAACAGCAAAAAAAAAAAAAAAATCAAAAACCACCAGTAAAAGAAAAGTTGTCATTTTATTCCTGGAATAATGTAATGCTGCCCAAACAACTGCACTGGGTTTTGTTGAGAAGCAATTCCTTCATTCTTTCAAAGCCCTTTGGGTTCCCTGGGGCGGTAGGGCCTTGTCAGGACAGTGCTGTGGAACAAAAACCCTACTGTTATTCAAACACACTGTCTGGAGTGGGGTTTTTCACAGGCAGTTTTCCACAATTTTAGCTTAGTCATATCCACAGGTGTTAGGAAAACCAGTGTGAAACTGTCCTCCAGAGGCTGCTGCCAGCCTAGGCCATGCTCAGAGCCCTCACTGCAGAGATGTCCCTCTGCCATGTCCTTGCAGAGGGTGGGCTCCCTGCTCTTGGTTTTGATGGGCAGGACAAAGAGGGGATGCTCTCCCTGACATGAGTTGGGAGATGTGCCTGAGAAAGGGCAGCTGCACTGGCCTTCAAAGAGTTTTCTGTTTTCAGATTACACACCAAGATATTTTTTTCATCTCTGTCCCCATTTTCACAAGAAATCCCAGTGTAATTTCAATGCTAATCAGAAGAGAGCTTGCAAAATACATTTCCTTCAAGATGCAGGGGAATGTATTAAGTTAACTCCAGGCGACCTGTGACTCTGTCAGTGACACACACTGTTTAAATCCATGCAAATGAAAACCTTGCCCACGCCACAGGCAAATACTTGGTTTTTCCCATGCTGCTTGCATGGAACTGGAAATGTTCAATGAGTGAAGTCTTAGTGATGCATTTCAGCAATAATTCATATGTTATACATAATTTAGGACCTCACTGCAGTCCCCCTGTAACACACGCCGTACAGCGTGTACACACAGGGCCAGACGGCAGCTTTAAGGAGGCTCCAGGCATAATCCACAGTAAGAAGAAGTTTGATCCATCTCCAATTTGCACCTGCCAGATCATGAAGGCAGCTAATTGGATTAAAATATTGTAATTATCATTTCATTTACATGCAGTAAAACCTTAGGGAAACATTTTAAATGGCAGAAAATTTGAGGATGCAGTCTCTGAAGTCTACTTCTTAAAAGCCTAATGCTCTCTCTCTCCTTCATTGCCTGAGACTAGACTTTTATTCCCAAGAAAAGGTGAGTTTGATGAGCTCCTGGTGCAGTGCAGAGAGCACAAAACATTGCTTGGTTTGATCATGGTCACATTTGTCATGGCTACTTAGATGCTGTTGATATCACCAGTGTATGGTGACTGTGCCCAACTCTCCCTGCTGGCTCCACCCAGGAAAAATCAGCTTTAAAACACCCATAAAGGATGTGACCCTGGAGTCCAAGAGACATGCAGTTGCAGGGGTGACTGTGAGTCCAAAGGAGGAGTGGAAAGACCCTTCCTTGGGCTGTAGTAGCAGTTCCCATTTCTTCTCCACAGGGAGACAGTCCTGCGCTTTGGAAGCCATGAAGCTGCCCCTGGGGAAAGGGGAATAGGAGGGCAGTTTAATCCCAATGAACAGCACCTGGCCCCATAGATCTGCCTCACAAGTGGGACACGTGTTTTCCAGATGGGGCTGGAAAACCACCCACCTCCTGGCACATCTCCCAGGAGGGCATGGAGCAGGGCCATGGCAGCCCAGCACTGCTGTGCCCTTGGGAGCACCAGGGAGCAGAGATAAAGTGCTGAACCTGTGCTGCTGCTGTCACCAAAGCGCAGGGAGACTGCACACACACACAGTGCCACACAGTTCCAGAGCCTAATGAAACAGAATACAAGGAAGGCCATAAAGAACCCAAACCCACATCTTCTCACACCTAGTGGGTGCTCTTTAGGGGACATAACTGTGTGTAGGGCAGAGTAGATTTGCTTGGCGGGTTTACAAGGGAGAGCTGCTGGGCTTTCTCCACTCCTGACCCAGTTGAACACCTCAGTCTGGATCAGGTACAAAGCCACCACTGTCTGGGTGCTCAGTCGAGAATTCGGTGTCAGAGTAAGTCTAATTAACTTCTGTATTTCTTCTGTGACAGTGATTTAGGAATAAACAGTCACAGCCATGATGAGAAATAACATGTAATGTTGCAATGCCCTTGTTCTCACAGTTGCCTCAGGGTCTACCCTGGTCTCCTGTGGAGCTGGCATGGAGCCACTGATCAAGAGCAACTTCAAGCGTCACTGAGCGGCCAGGCCTAAGCGTGTAGAACTTGATGTGCTCATCAAAAGCAGAAAGGTGGCAACAGGAGAACAAATATTACCCTGATGAGGGGAAAACAATGAAGGAAACACCCTTCTAGGGAGTGTATTAACCCTTTATATAAGGATACAAGGTTTTGAGAAGTCTAGTCTGTAACTGAGGCCCTGCTCGTGCCAGCGATGGAGCACAAGAGCACATGAGGGCAGCTTTAGTAGCTGCCTCAGCACCTTGCTGTCGGCAGCTCAGAGCCTACCACGGACACACTTACCTGGTCTCAAGGTTGTGGTTTCTTTTTTTGGGATAGTCTACTCAATACACAATACATGAATCTGATTTTCAAAGGGCAAGCACCCCACCCAGTCTGGAAACTGGAGACTTTGTAAGATGTGTCCCATTAAACAGGTAAAAATCAATGCCTGCTCAGTCATTAGTCATTCTGGAAACCTCCGCCTTGGTGAGTCAGCCTGGTATACCTGGCAAGCTATTAGGGAATCCAGTTTTGGGAATATTTTCTTTTTCTGCCACCCCAAAGTTTCCAACTTGAGCTGCACAGACAGCAGCCAACCTCCCTG
Organism: Pardalotus punctatus; assembly: GCA_013400915.1. Taxonomy (NCBI): domain Eukaryota; kingdom Metazoa; phylum Chordata; class Aves; order Passeriformes; family Pardalotidae; genus Pardalotus; species Pardalotus punctatus. The sequence goes on from VZTX01012695.1 coordinate 54,714, forward strand.
GGAAACTACCCATCTGGGAACACTGCATGAAACTCATTTCTCGTCTCACTACATCATATCTAATGCATCTAAAAAAATATTTAGCTGATGAGTATCCCTCTCTCCAGAAACAGAGCAAACAAGCAAATCTCACCAAAGCAAATTATTGGATAATCTTCTGTTAAATGCACAAGCCTAGGGGGAAAGAACAAAAGTCTGCAAAGTAGAACTTGCTGTTACCTTTTTTTTGCTGAGATCCCACCAAGAAGGGCAGCACCAAGGGTAGTTGTTCAGAAACACAGCAAACACAGCTGGATCAGAAACAGCATTGCCATTCAGGCAATGTTTCCTCAAAGCTTTAAGTCAGCCATGACAGTTCTAGCCTGGATTTCTGTTCTCCACCTGGCCATCCCAGAAAATCATCATATCTGCCCATTTCCAACAGGCACAGCCTGCTATGGACTGCAACAGAGAGTTAATCAGTGTAGTTCTTGTTACTGGAACACCTGCTGTGGATGCATATGACACGTAAAGGCACCTTCAGCTGCTCACTGTTGAACCTCCTCACCTTAGCTGGACACCATGAGAGAGCCCTTCCAGATTTAAGCCACCAACACACCTCTGAATGCAGTCACTGCATCCTCGCAGGGCTGGGGCATTTGACATCCCCACTAGACAGGCTTTTGCCAATCCTGTATCTGACTTGTGCTACAAATGTATGTTTGGTCTTTCCAGGTCTCCACACTGGAACAGTGTGACATAAAACTGACTTTTCTACAAAACACAAAGCAGGTAAATAGAAATAAAATTTTCCAACAACTAGCTGAGCTGGCAATGAAACTTTCCTACCTCCTCTCCTTGGAGAATACTGAGAAGAGTCCCAGCAGATTGCTTCCCCAACGAGATGCATTTATATGGTCACCCGTGAAACGTGCCTTCCTTGTGATGGGACAGGATAAGGAGGTGGTATGCAACTGGGGCATGAAAAGGATATTCTTTAGTTTAGAAAGGAAAACGTGACAGCTAGAACAAGACTTAGCTTCTTCCTAGGGTTATGCCCAACTCCGAGCTGTATCAGATTCCTGCTGTTTCCAAGGAGAGACTTGCAGGAGAATGAAACAGGGACATAGACGGCCCAGTCTGGTTCTCTGTACTTTGGAGAGGACACAGACATGATGAGAGAGCTGCTGTCTGCCACCCCACAGAGGAATTTTGCTTGTGGTGTGAACTGTCTGCCTGAGCGCTGCAGAACGGATCGCTCAAGGTTAAATTGGATTAAACTGTTACAGCTCCACTTTCCCACGTGTGATTTAAATTTAAACTCTATAAATTTCATGGTGAGTTATTAAAACCTTCTTGGCAAGGAGAACTCATCTCATAGAAAAAAAAATTTCTCCAAGTTTGCAAACCCACAGGGAAGCTTTAAGTCAAGTTAACGGTGAGATTTCCAAGTGGAGGGGAAGGAAGAGCTGAGGCATTTAATCAGCAGCGTGCAGGAACCCTGCAGGGCAGCCTGGCCCCACTCTGCCATGTCAGCTGCTCACCAGGTTTTCATGGTCAGCGCCTTGGTCCCACGTGCTGTGCCCAGTGGCACAGATGCTTCTGGAGCAGAAGCCGAGCACTGCGCCGTATGGCACATTCAGAGACAGCAGGACATTCTGGGCTGGATGCATGGAAATTTTTGTAAATACTTGTCAGCATAAATTAACAAACAAGCCTTGGGAGGCCTTGAAATGTCATTCTTCCCAGAAGTTTCATCATGCCAGTTTCTACTGGTATCACCCAGCCATGATGTAATCTTTTTATGGGGTGGGTGTAAAATGTCACCCTGAGTTTCAGCAGAAGCCACACAAAGGTGATCACAAGTATCACACACTGGGATGGCCAGCTCTGCATGGCTACTGCTGCTCCCTGGGCTGGGGACACCCTCCAAGAGGAACCTCTTGCCCTATTGCTCGCAGAACCTATGAAGCCAAAACTGTGAGGCAGACCCCGGCAAGTGCAGGAAGAGAAACAAGTGGAAAACTGTAAGGAAAACAGCCCTAGACCAATCGTTTTTGACAAGGCAGAAGAAAAGCAGCGCTCCTTCCTGCTTCCCACCCCAGGGCAGGACATGAAACAGAGCCCTGCGAAGGACGGAACAACGGACACACTCCTGCACTCTCCAGACTCTAAACCAGTGGACTCAACTGCAAATCATTCAGAGCTGGTTCCTGTTCTCAGCTGTCACAGCACTGCAGGAGCAACACCAGCCCAGGCTGTCCTGCTCCACACGCTTCCAAAACTTGCCTTGGATGTGCTGCTGCAGATGTTCACAAGCTGCTTGCGTCTTTCCAGTGGCTGAGTGGATTTTTCAGCCCAAAATCTCCAGCAGGCTCCCCTATCAGCCGAGGTGGGCATAGTTGTCATCTCTGAGAAAGTGAACTGCAAAGCTCCTGCCCAGGTCCTTACACAGCCAGCCAAGGGGTGAGGCAGCCACACACACACGGCTGGCTCCGGGCACAGCCAGGCCATAGAAACCAAAGAGCAGCTGCTTTGGGCACCTGAACAACCTCAACTGACCATTTTCGTTTCAAGACAGCTCGAGAATGGGAAAACGGCCTCTCACATGCAGCTGTAATTCCAAGGGAATCTGGAGGCCTGGCTACCTATGGGACTTGCTGGCATTTGCATGTTAACTGGCAAACAGCGCTGGAGCCCTGGCCGGTGCGGGATACCTGGGCTCAGGGGCTTTGAGGGGACCCAGGCCAGGGATGAACTCTCTCATGCACTGGCAGCCCGGCGCTGAGCGAGCGGGGGCTTTTTGTTGTTTTGGGGTTTTTTTGTTTGTTTTTTTGGTTTNGCCCTCCGCTCCGGGGACGAGCCCTCCGCTCCGGGGACGAGCCCTCCGCTCCGGGAGCCGTGCCTGGCACTGGGGACAAGCGCCGCTGCCTTCTGTCCCAGAGGGCTTGGGCGTGAAAACACGAATTGCTGCTCTTGCCCTACCCGGGGAAGCTGCTCCCCCCACCGCAAGGCTCGGCGGCTTCACGCTGCAGCTCGTGGTCTCCTACGGAGCGTTAAAAATCTTATTTCTCACTTAAGGCAGGAGTGCAGCGGAGCTGGGACCTCCCCTGGTGCCATCCCGGGCGATCGGGGGCTCCAAGGCTCTGGTGCCAGCCCCCGACACCGGGGTGCCAGCTGCCAGCACCCGCTGCGGACAGGGGCCCCCGGAGGACAGCGTGATCCCTGCCACTGTGCCAGGTGGGAAAGCTTTCAGCACTTGAACCGCTTACGTTTGACCCAAATATTGTGCTGTACGTTGGCTTTAACGCTTCTGCGTGACAGCAGAGCAGAGGACGGAAGGACTCGGTACTCACCCCCCCCCCAAACACAATCGGCTTCCACGCAGCTCAAGCACTTGACCTAAAAGTCTAATGACTCGGCACGGCCTGAGCCCGGTGCTGTGACAGCAGGTAGAGCAGCCTGGCTTCTGAAAGTGCTGTCCAGTCCCTGTCCCGCGCTGCTGGGACATTAAAGGCGGAAAAATTGTGATTTGGCAAGAAGAATCGGAAAGAATAGCTTTGCTGCATTTTAAATATGAGATGTTTGTTTTGGCGGAAGGTGACTTTAGGATGCTGGGACAGGCCTTAAAAATACTTAAAAGTCCCAGTGGAGAAACTGTAGATGAAAACAACCCGACCTTGTAGGTGTTAGGTGCAGTGGATGCAATGCAGGAGCAGCAGTTCATGCCCCATCAGAGCAGGGGACGGGGGCTGTCGGTGAAGATGGGAAAGGCAATGTTTCGGCACGCGGCAGAGTTGGAAGGGCTTGTGCAGATCAGTCACGGCAGAGCGGAGCATCCGCACAGCCGAAAGAGCCGGGGACAGCGAGGAGCCGCGGTGGGAATCGCCCAGCGCGGCCCCGGGGCGCTGACTCGGCAGCAGCGCAGCCTCCTGCTCCCGCGGGTGCGGGGCCACCCGAGCGCGGTGCTGTGCCAGGAGGAGCCCACGCTGGCACCGCTCCTGCTGCCAATCGCTGCACACAACATTTAGCACAGAGGGATGGTGAAACTAGGAGATAAAACGTGTTTGGAAAGAGCAAAACGATCAAGGGAGCTGGGAAAGCTGAGCGGCCAGGGATTTGGGTGAGGCGTGGATGTGCTTACACAGCCCAGGATCCGTGGGGCAAGCCTCTAAGGTATTTCCCTGAGCAGCTGGGCAGAGACAGCCATTACCGAGTGCAATTAACTGCTTCATTACCACCTAAGCAAAACAAACCCATCAATCTCTGCTACATTAACAAGAGGAGAGACTGATATCAAGATACAAACATTGTGCTCCAGACTGCAGGCATGACCCACACCCTCCAGCCTGGCACAATGACTCTGCTCCCCAGACAGTCCCTGGAAGCAGATTTTAGATATCCCACACTACTTCAGGTGTGCTGACACACACCATTGAGCTATCAGTCAGCACCCTCATGAGCTGAGCTGCACCATGGTGTTATAAACACCTGCTGAGATGGAGCTGTAGGCCCAAGTGGGAGTGATGGAGGTGAGAGCCGAATTTACCCTTCTAATGTCCACCTTAACCACTGGTGCCTGTGCTTGATTTATCCAGCAGGTTTTAACAAGCAAAATGAAGGCCAGAGACCACTTTTGGGATGAGAGCAGTCTACCAAAGGGAAAGGGAACTTAGAGGACCCTGATAATTTTCAGAGGATCAGGAGAAGCTGTGATTTTCAAGCTGAAGCTCAGAATCACCCCAGGCCTAGAGCCATCCTCAGTTTAGATGGCACAACACCCTTCTTTACAGAAGCATAGACATTTCCTACAAGCTCTCTTCTTCCCACCAGACACATCTCTAGATAAGGCTCCAGGTGGCAGGCAGGGAGCAAAAGGTCCCCTGGCATGCAGGAGGAACAGGGATGACTGACTCTGAGATCCAAGGTTAAGCTTCAAAGGACCACTAAAACATCAGGGTCTGGAGACTTCAGCATCTCTAAAACCCTTGGTCTACTGAGAAGATTAAGGTCTGAGTACAGTAAAAAGAACTGCACTTACCTCTGTGATGAGATACAAGTGATTTATGAAAGGGATTATTCATGGATGCTTGAGATAGCAGGACAGGATGAGCTGATCTTGTGTTCCAGAGTATTTTAATAAGCTCTTCTGTAGGATGGAGATAACATACCTACAGCAGTGTGAGGGCACATCAGCATGCTGGTACCGGGGTTGGTGGGGAGAGATCAGGGGCACTGTACATTGTGCAGGGTCAAGGAAGGAGTTACTGTACAAAATCTATAGACTCCATTGCAGCACAGTGTTGCAGCATCTCTGCTGTGGGGGTGCTCAAACAAATGCTCACAGCTCCTTCATGCTGAGCATCTCTGAAGGGATGGACTGGGACAGGGGCTTGGCAGAAGCAGTGTGGGGGCAGAAGCCACTTCTCATGCTCTGGCAGAGGAAAGACATGGCTCCCACCTCCAGTCCTTCACAGCTGATGTGCACTGCTGGGTGAGGATATGAATAAATCCCTGTGGTTTAAAAAGTTTGCTTCAATCTTCTGTTGTACCTCACTGTAAGGTCTGTGCAGGGTTGGCCACTGTGGTTCCATGCCTGGTTCTTCAGGCAAACCTGCTGCTCTGTGCCAGCAGGTGTGAAGGCCAACAAAGCAGAAGGATCATTTCTTCTCTAGCTGCAGGCAGGGTTTGGAGAAGCAGTGATTCTACACACTCAGCCATGCTCAGCTCCCACCGATGGTACCCAGAGCCCAGCCTGGCCTGGGCAGGAGCGATGTGTTCAGTGTGACACCGGGATTGACAAGTACTGCAGGAAATCACAGCCAGCTCACAAGGACAGAACTGCTCCTGGCAAACTGGGAAGTGATTCCTTTAGCTGATTATGAATTGCACATAGGGAGATTTCTGTGGTCAGGGATTTTCCTTCCCCTCCATTAGACACTGGCCTCCTAAATGGCAGTACATTTCTCCCTGCATCCTGTTCCTTGTGTTTGATCCATTGCCTTTCTTTTCCTGCTGTTTGTAACAGTCCAATGCCAGTGTGACTCCAGCCCTGGTGCAGGATTAACTCCAGGGTGAAAGAGGGAGATGGAGAGTGCTGGGTGGCTTTGCCTGTGCCACTGCATCCCTCCTGCACATCAGCCCACAGAGAAATCCCTCCTCTTGGTAACTTCCTGAACCAGTTTATAAACTGAGACCACAGGACCCTAACCTCTGTCACAGGACAGCCCCACTGAGTGCTCATTTCTGCCATAGTCCCAACATGGGTGGCTGCACCACTGTGCCTGTAGGAAGCACCTGATGTTGTGTTTGTTAAAAATACCTGTGCTCAGAGCTCACCACGACTGTCAGCTCACTTCCACAGCTGGTTATGCACATGAGATTTAGCCTCTTCTTTCTCAGCTGCATTTGTTCAAGTTGGCTCAACTTCTGGCCACTGGTTCCCATTACACCCCTGCCAGGAGGAGCACGGCTTACCAGGCCTGTGCACCCAGCATAGGCATTTTCTGATGGCGTCTGCAATTGTATCGCTTTGATACATTCAATAGATTGCAACTCCACACATTTCCAGTCCCTTAGCCACTCCCATGGCTTTTCCCTCCCAGCAAAAAACACCAGGAACATTTTTAGCAGAACGCTCGCTCAACACCTTCCTCATTCAGCTCTGTCCTCCTTTGTTCCAGGTGCTTCAGCTGTTTTATAAATATCACAAATAAAAGCAACCCTGCAGAGGCTGATGGAGCCGAACGCCAGCAGCACAAGAGCACAGAGCAGCCAAGAAGATACAATTTGGCAAGAACAGACTTCCTCTGGCAGCTAATGCTGTGACAACTCTGAACCTTGGGAAGGCGCTGGAAAGGCTCCAGGAGCAGCACATGGGGCAGAGGGGTTTATCACATGGCGCTGGTGTTCTCGGTGGCTTCTGAGCTGTTTGTGCTCAGAGGACGTGCTTTTTTAATTGCTTGATTTGAGGTTAATGATTTTTCTGTTTAAAAACAACCTAATATTATGTAATGATTGGTATTTATTTGCGCTCTGCAATTAGAACACATTATGAGAATTATTTGTGGCATGATGGGAATTCGAGATTTTTAAGAACTTTTTTTTTTCATTTCTTACTTCAGCAAGCAAGCAGAAAATACATATAAAAATATAATCAACAAGTAAAAAGACAACACCCTCTGTCCCCTCCACCTGCCAAGGAACAGTATTTCTTTAACAGTGGGTGGGAATAGAAAAGTAGCACACTCAATGGGTTTTTCTCCAAGCTCCTTGAAAATACCCTCAATGCAGGAGGTAAAACACTACCTTGCATTCCTCCTGCGAGTCGCTTTTAGCAAAACGGTTTGGGAAAAGACCCTTTGGGCAGTGTCCCTTGGGCTGTCAGTTCCTTGGCATCTCCCTCCAGCCTGGACAGGTCCCAGGTCCCCAGCTCAGGGCTGTACCACCTGTGGGCTTGTGCCGGGCGGTGGCAGAGACTGGCTCTCGACTTGGGTACTTTTAGTAAGCACCCAAGATGCCCTTAAGCTTTCACACTTTACACCAGCTTGAATTTTGGATTCTTTACTGCTGCCTCTACTTTGTTCTTGTTCCAGTGTAAGTCAAAAGTTGCGTGGAGGCAGCATCTGAATGCAAGTCTGCATCCTCAGGTTTTCACAAAGCACCTTTTTGAGACAGACACTAGACACAGTCATATTTCAAATGCTCCCTACAGGAAAGAAATATGGAAACATTTTCCCTGAGACTCAGTTTAGAGTCTAACTCCAGTATCATTCCTTTAAAGAGAAAAAAGCAAGTGAGAGGGCAGAAAGCAGAATGTGAGGAACAAACATGACAGAATAAAACACCTGTCAGGAGTACAGCTGGGCAAGGTTTTCCTGCTTTGTTCTCCAGGCAAGGTTGATGTTCTGTCCTGAAAGAAACTCTCAAAAGCATGGCAATGAGAGGGTATAAAAGAGGTCACTGAATGAATCTGTGGTAGCTTTATCTTTTGTTCCAAGACACTTGGACCAAATGAGTTGAATTTTCTTATTTGAATAGAGCTTCTTTACATGGGAAGTATAGTAATTTCCTTTTTTTTTTTTTTTTGTAAACTTAAATTAAGGAAGAGTTATTTCTAGACAAAGAAGTTACAATCACTGGCTCAAACCTGTAAGTTTTGGTCCCCACTACAGAGATCACTTTCCTCAGAGATCATCCATCCACAGTTCCCCAGTTCCCTTCCCACCAGCTACAAGTCCTCCTAGACAAAAGCAGATGGTTCAGAGAAGGACACCCAGGACTTTTGGACTACTTGGGGTTCAGTTTTTACTGTATAATTTCCCAGCATTTGAGAGCATCACGGGGTAGTTTCTGTTAAATATATTTATGAACTTCCAGAAGTTATTAGTTTATAACTTCAGTTATTACTTCCAGCTTGCTGCAGATAAGCCAAAGAAAGTGAAATCAATTAACGAAACAACCTGAAACCAGCAAGCTTTACTGCTGCACAATAAACAGAAAAGCTGCTAGTGAAGCAGCAATCACAAATTGTCTTGACCAGAAAAAATAATTATCAAGTGCCTCAGAATTTGATCTCAGAGGCTCTCCAGCACAGAGGAAGATGGCATGGAACAGGTCCTTTGGTAACGAAGCCAGGACAGTCTCACTGCTCTTAACACACCTGACAGGTGCCCTGTCATGACCAAGGAGCTGACTGGACAGTCCATGCAGAACCATCGGCCCTGCCCTGGAACGTTGAGGGACAACTTTCTCCAAATTTTCTAAAAAGGCTGAGGCAGTTGCACATCATTTTCAGACACACCTCTTACAAAAGTTATTTTTAGCATGTTTTACAGGACACCATCAGAGAGGTTACCAGCACAAATGCCATTCAGGACTATTTCTTATCATCATCCTCCACTGTACTGACAAGCCCATTGGAACCACAGCCTAATTCCAGCTAAAAGCCTGAAAGCTGGCCACTGCTGAAATATTATGTAGAAAGCAGTCACCTTGACACCCTCCCTGCTGCTGTTTTATATCTTTTTTATTAACTCAGTGAATAAAAAAGTCATGGCAGTAACACCAACATTTTATTGCCCCATGAAGAACTATGTAAAAGTGCAGAAATACATAAATAAGACTTTCTAGAGTAAGGCATGAGTTTTAAGTGCTTGCTTAAGTGGTGTGAGTGCCGGGCCTGGGGTTATTTTCAGAAAATAAAATCTCTGTATTATAGGAGGTAGTTACAGCTCAGTGCTTGCTGGCTCTGCTGTTCCCAGGCACAGTGGGCCCCTCACATCCCAGGCTGTGTCAGACACCTCATGCTCCTGAGAAAGAGCAGATGGGAGCATCACCCAGCAGCTGGACACGAGCAACGGCCCCTCTGCAGTCACTCGTGCCCACAGGCCTCTCACTGCTCCTCCGGGGTGGGAGGCTGGGAGGCCCCACTGCTGGCTGCGCTGGACACAGGATTTTCTCTTTTGCAGACAAGCTCAGCCAGAGTCTCAACAGGCCAGTGGCTGTTTGCAGAGAAAAACTGAGAAGAAAAATCAGCTTCGTACCTTTGAGTGAAACATGAGGGAAAATCGTTCTTTACACTTCAGAGCCTTCATGTTTAGTGAAAACAAGAAATGAAATGAGTTCATGAAAGACTAATTGCCCAGTTTGTTTTATGCATGAGCCCCAGCATTCCTAGCACATGCAGTTGCAGTTTGTTTTCAAAGACACCAATTACTTCATTAAATCATTTTCACACTTCCAGATCTGCTTTAACAAGTCTTCTCCTCTTCATCCTTCTGGCCTATTATTTTGCCATTTTTTGGTTTAAGAGCAAAGAAAAAAAAGCCAAATGGCAACATCTATAATTGAGTAACAGCTATTAAAACCATAGAATTAGGATCCATCCTTTCTCCTCCACAATGTAAAGGAATACTGCAGTATTTTAAACACCTTGATGCAAGACCCATGGCAGCTCAGGCAGCCAGGGAGGACCTGTGTGGCAGGATGCTACTGCAGGTACACGGACACCAAGTGAAGGTTTGAAAAAAGACTGTGCCTGGGAACTTGAACAGCAAAATCAGGAAGCAATAAAGATGAAAGACCCATGAGTTGTCTAATATTTCACTATCTGTAAAATATCCACGGAGACCCCAGAGTAAGGCTAGTTTATACATGGCAAAAACTGGAAACTGGGTGATAGGGTGGGGTAAAGAGTAAAAAAGGAGAAGGAAAAAGAGATAAAACCCCCTCAAAAGTATGCCTAGAGAGATGATTTCTTCCTGACAAGCAACATACAGCATAATTCAGTGAAATGCTGTCACTAGAGAATACAGTTCACAGTAAGCATTTGACTGCAGTACAAACCTTTGTTACAAATGAAGATGTTTGAGCCATCACAATCCCTCTGACGAAGCAGAAACCGGGAGCCTCCATGCCTGCCTGTGCAGGAACAGTGCTGCAGTCTTGGCACTGGCAGAGAGATGCTATCGGGGTTGCCAGGGAAACTGGCGGATGCAGCCCCAGCAGCTTTGACTTTGCATGAACTGAGAGTTCAGCGAGACACTGAGAGCTGGTGGTTTCCTCCAGCTCCAGGCAGGACAGTGATGGGGCTGTATTTGAGGCTTTCCTACAGTCAATCTCCCACTCCCAGAGCCCACCTTTCCCATCTCCCTAGCCGTGTACAGGCACAACCACACACGGCCCATTTCCCTCCTCCTTCCTTTCAGCTCAGACAACGCACACAAAGGTCGCTCCTCACCCATCACTTCCATCCAGGTTCCTCCTCACCGAGATGCTGTGTCACAGCTTTTCATTATGTCTCAGTGTTCTGGACAGGGGTATTCCCTGGAAGCAGAGGTGTTTTACTGAAGTTCCTTTCACTGCAAAGGAAGCCTTGATATCCACCTGCTTTTACAAACCCAGAGAGAGCTGGTAACATTGGACGATTTGTACATACCTAGAAAGGATCACTTCAGAGTTTACTGTAATTATTTCTTTTCCCCCTGAAAACAGCTGTGGTTCAGAAGGGAGCTGCCATACAGGAGAGTCCAGCAGCAGGTGAATTATTGCCACCTTTTCCAATGCTGCTCTTACCTTATTATCCTGTTCACTCCCACTGGGATATCCCCAACAGCAAAACTAGTGTGGAACACACTGTTGTATTCTGGAGAAGAGAAATCCCCTTTTTGATTAAAAAGTCCCTTTAGGATAAATTTCTACTGTTCACTTATTCATACACACCTGAAGGCAGCATTATTTGCCCATAAATATTACGCATGTTAATTCAAATGCAATCTTACATTTGTGTGCAGGCTTCCCATAATTTCCCCATTGCTGCATCACTGAAGCTGAGATCCTAATGTCATGGAGCTGTAACATGTTTTCTGTTCAGTGAAATGGCATCCCAAAGCCATGCACTAAGTCCTCTGGAAATGAAAATTAATTCTCATAAAACCTTTAACAGCTGTATTTCCTACAGGGGGCAGAACAAAGCAGCACTGGGCATTTACGCTTCCCAAGGGTAACTGAGCACAGAGATCCAAGGAGCGCTGTTTTCATTGCAGATTTGTATCCCCCACAGGAAAGATTATTCAGATGTGACACAGGCAGATCAAACATGCCTGATGTGTGAAGTGGCCATTGACACAAGATATTTTGGGAAGGGAGATTTTTAGCTGGTGGCAAGAGATAGCACGAGGCAATGCTAAGTGACAGGCTGGTATTCCAGCTTTGATTTACCACCCCTTCTCTGTATGGGTGACTTCCATTTTCAAATTCAACCTGATTTCTTTCATGTCATTTGCAAAGTGAGAGAGTTAAGGCCAGTTTGTTTGACAGGATGGCAGCTGTCACTCCTTGTAAACAGACCCCAAAATGAAAGAGCAATTCAGCACATGGAAGTAGAAAGTCCTGACACTTTAATTATCTGAAGAGATTACAAGATGAAAGTCTTCCTTGAGGCAAATGTATATTAGTATTGATATAGTCATTGTGCTTTTCAGTAAGAGAAATAGGAGTCTGTATTTACATAAGAAACTATAGTGTCTGAGATCTTTAAATATCATATTTATGGAAATGACTCTGAATTACAGCATTTACAAAATAAAAACAAGCTTAAATAAATATTCAGTCCATTAAATAAGATTTTTTTTCCACAGAAGCAACGTTTTGTGCATATTTATTTCACAACTGAAGTTTGTTGCAATTTTTTTATCCTATAAAAGAAGCATTAAATTTCTTGTGTGTTTTTCTTTTTTTTTTTTTTCCTAAAAATAAAACTGCAATAATCATTGCAATGTGAAGCCTGAGATTTAAGCCTGAATAAGTATCATTGCTTGCACCACATTACCCATCTCCCACCAATCACCCAACTCCATGCCTTTCCAAACTCTGGTGAATGCAGACACTCCAATCCAAGGATTTCATGAGAACAATTTCAGGGAAGTAATAATAATAAAATAGATAAATAAGGTGAGGATAACACATCAGAGCTGACATTGTCTACAAACAGCATCATAAGGCTTGTGCATTACACATAAACTAAGTGAAGCTGTTTCATCTGAATCAAAACAACAGTAGTGCCAGACTGCAGCACCCTTACATGGCTCATTAACACTGAACAGTAAACCATTAAGCAAAGGGAATGTCCCCAAAAAATAAATACAATTTAAAAAAAAAAAAACAAAAAACAACACTGGCCAGTTTTGCCTTATCATTTTGAGTGACAGCCTTTCTCGAGCGTGATACCGCAAACAACTTCCTCATCCATTTTTGTATTTTTCACTTTGAAACACAGTGTATAACACCACAAGTCAGGAAAGGGGGCACAGCAAAGAGCTCTTGATCTCGTTTCCTCTGTAACCACAGCACACACTGTGTGTGTGTGTCTTGCTTTTCATGTGGCCAACTCAAAGCATGTCCAAATGCCTTTGAAACCTCAGTGCTCAGGGAGCTCTTACTGCAAATAGTTCGTGCAAGATCATAGCATGAATCCATGTGAGTCTTACTTCTTTTCTCTCTGAGTGGAGATAAAAATTATTCCCTGGTGTTTCAAATAAATACAAATGTCTTCTGAGTTGTTAGCATGAGTGAAGTACCAGTATGCACTATTTTACATGGTTACTCTGCCAAATGTGGACAACAAGTACCCTTCTCTGGCTGACCATTCTGTAGGACCTTTTGGATATGTCATTATATATTTGCCTTCTAAAAACCATTTTAAAAAAAGTCAGTATGGGAGAAATAATTTGTCTTGTCTAGTAAATTTTGCTGCCAAACTGTCACAAATATCTATTTTAATATGAATTCATTTATTTGGTAACTACTTCCTCTGAAGTTTGTTGAGTTTTAAATGCTGATATAGAAACCAAACCTGTGAGTCAGACTTTTATTAATAGGATTTAGCATAAATGATTCAGATTATAAATACTTCCAAAACGCCAAGCTATGGAACTGGAAGTTGTAAAAATTTTTAGAAGACAACCTGGAGTTATTGCTCTGCTCGGTAAATGAAAGGCAACAGAAATATACTGTTTTAGGGCCTTCAGTGTTTCCTACGGGATTCACAAAAATTTTTGCCTTTTTAAATATTGAATACAGATTTGAAATATATTTCCTTTTATTAATCCTAGCATCGGTAGCAAAAATCTAGTAATGGGTAAGTTAAACGGCAGCAGGTAGGAGAGTGCTGATGCCCACAGCCATGCTGGGATTCCAGTGGGCACAGGAGTGTCTGAGCTTTGGGACTGATCCGCTGGGATGGACTAATTAACTGGCTACTCTGTTCCTAGCATGTAAGATAAGCAGCAATGCCTGTTCAATTCTCTGAGCCCTATTTCCTTCCACACAGTGCATTTGTTCTGCATATGGCATTGTAACATTAATGTTATAAATTTATGGAAGACTGTACTGTAGCCTTAGAGCTACAGACGCTTCGTAGTTCCCTTTAGCAGCTTTGTAAAATGCAATAAAAACTGTCTGTACAAAATTTATAATAATGGATGTCAAAGCCTACGTGCCCTCACTGGGTCCCTCTTTCAAGTTAATTCTTGGCTTAGGTCAAATATATCAGTCCGTGTAAGACTCCAGAAGACACACCAGTAGTTTAATATGTCAGATACCAGCTCTGTCACTATAGAAGGGAGTGACATGGAACATGTAACAGTGAGTGCAAACACGGACAGGCTTCATCTGGCCATAACGAGGTAATGGAGCAGAGTGGGAGGAGCAGCGGGAACAGAAGATCTGAAAAACAAGAGGGAAACTTCTCTTCAGGTCCTTTGAAGAACAGGATGGGACAAAATTGACTTCAAGGGAGGGGAGAGAAAATTGTATGAGTTGGTAGCACCCCCTCCTCAGCACAGCAAGGGAAGGGGCTCTGCAGGCAATCCCTACCCAATGACCGGTTTATCTGGCCGGGCCCAGCCCCTCTGGTGAGGGTGCCCAGCACTGACTGGCCAAGGCAGGCCTGTCCACCTCTGCACGTCACAGGGGAAGGCAGCGCCATCAGAGGTGCAAAGAAGCATCTCCCTCCCTTGGTTTTAAAGAAAGACTAGGGGAATATTTGTGATAATCTCCAAAGTTCATACTCCTCCAAGTCCACTAAATGGTTAACAAAAGCAGCTTCTCTACCCTCTTCCTTTTTAACTTGTACACCAGCCAGCAAGTGAAATGGGACTGCAGATTTCTGGCTTCCTGAGGTACATGACTGCTTTTTTCTCCTTTGCTCCCTCTTCCTCCCCCACAAACTTGCAAAGCAGCAGCCCTACACACCACAGTGATCCTGCAAAGGTGTGGAAAGAAAGCAAAGGGACACACTGTCCCTGCAGCTGAGCTGTGTGCATCACCCCTGGCAGTGCAGGCTGCCCTGGCTCATTAGAGCTTACAGCAGTAGTCCAGAGTGACTCTGTGTTGGAGTGGAGGATCTCAGCAGGGAATTCTGCCTTTAGCTTTATTCAGCTTATGGCTGTATAGAAGTCAAAACCTTTATGTAAACGTAAGCTGAGAGTTGGCAGCCAAGGCACACAAAACCACCTGTGAACTGAGAACCCTGGCTGAGCGTGCACATTTTGCTGTGCAGCCGAGTTTCTGTGGTACTGATGAATTTGCTGCTCTCTTTGGTGGCTAGTTCCCCACATTTGACTGAGTCGTTACCTTGCCACAGCTCCGACAGTGGTGCTTCCTGCGAATGACTGTGAAAGGAGCCTTGCATGCAGTGCAGTAGCTGCAGACTTCATCTGGAACCCAGTCAGGAGGATCTGGCAGAAACACAGCAACAAAAGGGAACATAAATCAAAAGGGAATAAAACCAAACATGTGATTACCAGATCCTCAAGGATGTAGGGAGAATAAAATATAGCAGCAGCTGCTTTCATCTGTGTTTCTCCAGGTGCTTTGCAAACAGCAGCTGAGTTGAGTTCAGAATACCCAGGAGGGCTCAACTGCCCCCTTCTTTGCCAGCCACCTTCCTTTGGCCAGAGCACATCAGGCACTAAAATGGCCCATGACAGCTTTGGACTCGAAATAAAATCTGTCTTAGTCAAATGCAGGTGGCAGGGAAAAGGAGATAAGAAAAATAAAGTAAGAAGACAACAGACTATTAAAGCAGAGCTGGTTCACAGGTGTTTTTATCAGTGCCACCCACCACCAAAACAAGCTTAGAGCTGAAATCATTCCCAGCCTCCTCAGCCTTCCCTACAGAAAGGCCAACTGTTTTTCTGCAATTAGGCAAGCAACTATACAGGTAATAAACCCAAAGCCTGATTACCATCTGCTAAATTATTAGGACTCTTACTGGAAGTCACCAGTAACTACAGCAAAACCACAAAATCAAGTGTCCAGGGCTTAGCAGAGAAAGAACTCGCCCATTATCACAAACAGCATGTTTCAGTTGTTTATGTCTCCTGTGAGCTCTCCAACCTCCCATAAAAGCCAAGCAGGGAAATGATTTGGTTTTGGCAGGGTAGAAGGTATGGGGCTCCCTTCTGTTGAGCTGTTTCTGCTCGTGACATGCTGACATGACCTCAAAGAGTCTGGGGTTACAAGCATAGAAATAGTGAAGCTGATTGCTTAATTAAGTTGGTAAAAATCTAATGAAGGGCAAAACAAGTTCTATCCAGAAGGAATCCATGGACACGGTGAACATGAACTGCTGGCTGTATTTACCCAAGTTCCCTGTACACAGCTTCTTTGTGAGTATTATTTACAGTTTGCAAGCCATGCAATTGCTGATTTATAAGCCTGACAAGCAAGATCCCTGCCCCAAGGAGCATACTATCAAACAACAAAATATATGGTGCAGTTAATGCAGAGGTTAAGAGGGCTATAGCTACAGGCAGAAAGAAGATAATTAAATGAAAAATCCACTGTTTTGTTCAAACATAACCATGACCAGTTTTCATGTGTTTGTCACATTGCAACATTTGTCAAATTAAAAGTACAAAGCTTACAGCATTCAATGCAAGAAATTGCTCAAAAAGCAGATTAATAAAAACAAAGAGAACTTAGAATTTGACTCAGCTTTTATAGGCTTCTCTAAACTATTTCAGAAATCGAGATAGCTTAAGGAAGCAATCCTTCACTTAATGAACACATTGGTCTGATAAAGATTACAACTACAGGGCCAGAAACCAAAACCAGAAGTTGATGTGCAGAGAAATGACTGATGTGGTGGAAAAAAGGAGATTGCATATAGAAGCCTTCACCTCATCCCCAGGAACAGTTCACCAGAAAATGTTCTGTGGGAACACAACACTACGAATTCCTGCTTCAGAGGGAGGGTTTGCTTCAGAAGCAGGGAGATGTAGGACTGCCAGCTTAAGTCAAGCATTAATAACAATGTAGTCAAGAGATTTTCATTTCCAGTTCTTTTCCTTCTCTGCAATCTCCCTAGACACTACATGTATCTTGCCCAGTGAAACTTATTCCTAATACCAGTTTATGATGTAGATTTTGAAAACTTTGTGTCATTTTCTCTGATCTGAAACCATGGCAAGCCTGATGGAGCATCCCCATGCTCTCCATCCAGGAGGCCCCTTGGTTTATCACATACATCCAAAAAAAGAAACCACTAACAATGGTCCTGTTTAAAACCTGCCATTACACTACATACATTATGGTTCCAGGGATTTCACTATCCATTGTTTCTCACTGATTTTGAAGACATCAGCATTTAGGAAGTTACTCAAGCTCTGTGCCACCAGGTCTCTGTCTGCAGAGCTGGTGGAAGCAGGTTTGATAAGATGCCCAATTTGATACCGATGCTTTATCAGCTGCACTGTAGTGTGCGCTACCAGGTTCAGACAGTTCCTAATTTTAATATTCACAGAAAAGCCACAAAGCACAGGCCCTTTCTGTACCCCCTGCAGCATCCCAATATAATGTGCCACTTCTGCAGCAGCTGGAGCCATAATCACACCTTCCCTCAGATGACAGGTAGTACACACACACTGTAAGACAATGCAATCCCACCACAATAATTCTGGAATTCATCAACAGAGAGCAGATTTCTAATCAGCTTTTACCTTTTGGGTTGGGTTTTCTGGTGTTTTTTTTTGTTTGTGCTTTTTGGGCAGAGGGACGGGGTTATTTCTCCCCCCCCCTTTTTTTTCTCTGTTGTTGCCCTTGAAGCGCAATGCCGGAAAACGTATTTTTTAACTGATCTTGCATGGATTTACCTCCATGCTAAACAGAATAACTGAAAAACAAATAAACAAACAAACCCAAAACACCCAAACCCAGCAAATTTTGATAAATAACAACGTTAAACTAATAATAATCATATAATCCATAATTCATGGTTACAGAATCACTTGACTGACAGATGAATTGATTTGCAAACTTTGTTTTTGCAAAAAATAATTCACAACTTATTGGCAATGTGCAGAACAGTACAACCCTCCCTACAGAACGCTCTCCCACAGTAGAGGGTCTCTGTGCCTCCATGTTGGTGTCAGGTCAGCTGATTCAGTAAATTAAGGCATCAGTAGAGTGAGCTAAAGGGCACATTTTTCCCCAGACAGTGACTCACCAGCGGGGGTGCACAGCCGGTCCTGCCCCGTTGCCTCAGGGGTTTAGTGCCCTCTCAACATCCCAACTGCTCTCACCAAGATCTGCTGCACTGCAGCACACCCCCAAATAGTAACACTTGGTTATGTAACAGCTTTTAACATTCAAAATGCTGTACAAATGTAATTGCTTTAATCCTCATCACTCAGCTACAGTCAGTGTGTGTGTGGGGAGAAATCAGGAGAGGGATGTCTTGCACAAAATCATACAGTGGTACAGCACTGAAGTGACATTTGAAATAGGGAACTTTGGGCCATTACCCCAATGCCTTTCCTTCCAGCTGACTGAAAACAGCCTTACACTGACTACAAACACAGAGTTGTGAGACTATGCACTTAGAAATAAAATGCAGCCCTGGACTGGAGCCCAAGTGCTCACCCTGGCAGGAAGGATGAAGTCCTGATGCCAACCAGATCCCACCCCTTGGTCCCCTTCACCAGCCTCGTGTCGCTCAACCTTGGGAGCAGCCTCTCTGCCTTACACACAGTAACGATTGAGTCACTGGGCTTTCTACAGAACGGGCTTTTGAAATACTCTCTGAAGAGCACTCTCACGAGGGGATAAAGCTTCAATGTGAGGAGCAGAGAGTGCGTTACACGAATTAAACCCCGAGCACGAGCCTGAAGATGTGCTGGGAGCAGGGCAGCAGCACCGCATCCACAGGCTTTTTATGTCATAGTCCTTCTCCAGGCTACGCCGCTCCATTAGCTCTGCACGCCGCAGCAAACAGCAGCATCCCGTCTCTGAAGCATTATCTGCCTGTGCTTCGGGGATTTGGACAAGGAAGGGAGGGAAAACCTTGTTCGTGGGCTAATTGGCCCAGTGCTTTATCATGCAATGAGAGTTTGGAGAAGTCTGCTGGGAAACGGATGAAGTCCACAGCACAAACATCAAAGAGGAGGAGGAAGGGAAGGAAGGGATTAATGAGACAGACTACAGAAATAAATTTTATACGAAAACATTAAAAGCATGCACAGAAAAAAAGGCAGAGAAATGAAGAGAAACAAGTATTTAAATGAGTAAGAAACAAGTTCAGAGAAAGGAAAAGGCACAAGATAAAATTAAATAGTGTTAAGACTGAAAAAAACCTCTTAACTATTCAAACATCTTGCATCACAATTTCTCATAAATCATGAAATTTCACAGTCATTTATTTATGCTTTTAGAATTCACCTTTATATGTCTATGCCATCTCATTAGCTAAAAACATTTTCTGCCTTTAAAGTTAAAAGTCACATAAATCCAAGGTGATGGAGCTTTAAGAAAACCATAATCATGGATGAAAAAATCACAGACACTGTAAACCGTCAAAAAGAACACATTAATTTTGCTTCAATATGTGCAATAGACCTAATGAAGTCCTTTCTAATCTTAGAAAACCAAGAAGATCATCGCTGTGTCTCAGAACACAAGACGAAGAGAACCTGGACCCAGATCCATCAACTGTGATGACTGAAACATTACACCAGAAAGCTGAAGTTCATTCAGTGGTGCTGAGACACAAGAGACTGATGTGAGGAGGTAAACAATCCTGAAGGTTGTTGGAGCTTGTAGAAGGCCTAGGCTAGAAAATCTATACTCTGTTAAGAAACAAATCAGAAATATGCACACCACAGCTCCATGCTGAAGAGCAGCTGCTAAACCCTAAGCTTGTTTGTGTTACAGCCAAACAATCCAGAGAAATGACCCCTTTCTACATCTTTTGTTTTTATCAAGTATTCCTAATGCAGAACTCCAACTGGAAGTTCCTCCTGCACTGATGTGTGTTAGATTTCAGAGCACATCACGCAAAATAACCCTGGTTACACTTCTACCAAACTAACCTGAGGAGGGCTGTTCCTACAGCAGCCTGTGGAACTTACACTGCTGCAGCCGTCACAGTGCATTACCCTCACAGCTGAAAAAAGGGTCAGATGGGCTTGCTGGAGCTCTTCTGATGAAAGCAGGATTGTAAATTCTCAGTTTTAGGCACAGAAAGTAGAAAACTAAGGTGACTTGGCTTTACCCCTCCCTTCAACTGCCACAGTAAAATGAACGTTTTTTGTCCCTCATCACACCTCATTTTCCACATGTCATTCTGGCAATCTCTGACTTTGATGTACGATTTCTAAGAGGCAATTGTACCAAAGTAATCTTGCTCCTTGCTCAGTAGATTCAGTGTTGATTACAGCCAGCGTGAAATTTTCCAAAAAAATTTTTATGCTTAATATAATTTGATGAAAATTCTGGGGGTGAGGGAAAAAAAGAGGTACAAACTTCTGAGCCTCAGCTCTTGTCAAATAGCTTTCTTAGGATGGAATTTCTGAGCAAATCTAGAAAGCTTTCACCAAGTCACAGAGCTTGCAAACTTGGGCTCAAGCCTCTGCTCTGCCTGATTCAGCATCACCTTGAATGATGTTGTCCTGTGTCCTTTCTGTCCAGGTACGTGATCAGCAACTGGTTCTTTGGGCAAAATAATTATTTACATAAAATGGAGCAACTCTCATAGAAAACACTGGTTTCCACTGAGATATGGGTCAAATCTTTACTTTAAATCAGATGGAGCAGAGACTTGGATCTTCCATATAACCATTAGTAGGAATATTCTCTATAAGAGCTACCAACCATTGTAAAACAGAAAAAAACTTGATTATGTAGATCTACTTACAACATACCAGAACACTCAATACATGTATTTATTAGACAAAGTTTCAAACCTAACCAAAATCCCAGTTATGACATTATGGAGTTGAACAAGCCTGTGCTTTACTGTATTTAGGGGATACTGTTCTGTAAGTACTGCAAGGAAATCTCAAAAGTTCCACATAGTCCCAATAAAGAGGGATAGTCTTTGAGAAGGGAAAAGGCTCTGAGCAAGTTCTTAAAACCCAAGTCAGATCAAATTATTGCACTACAACCTAAAACCTGTAAGACTCCTGTAATTCGATATGCATGATTAAATACGTTCAGTTGATAATAAAACATTGCCTCTGTACGGAAATTTGATGCTAGATTCTTCTCTCACACAGTGTAAGCAGAACTGCTGAATAAGGAAAAAGTGAAGTTATGTGGACAGAACATGCTTGGCCACTGAACTGTGCAACAGTTTAACTCATTTAGAAGGTGTTGCTGGTCATCATTATAAATAACAGAGTAACCACAGTTACAGAGAAGACAAAAGAAAAACTGAAGCATTCAGCTGGGGCTGACAGCAAATTCTAGAGCCATGGTGTTTAGATTCTGCACATACAGGAGCATGGGGAGGTTTTCCTGACCTGGTGACTTCTTATTGCAAGAAGAACAAGAGCTTGAGCCTCGGGACTGTGAACTGAGCTGCGCTTGTGCTGCTGGTTGGAGAGCACTCAGGGCCTGTGATGAGACAGGAGCGGGTGGGCTGGCACGGAATCAGGGAGAAATAGTGTGTGTTGTGCAGCAAACAGATGCTAACACTACTTGGCACAAACAGGTATTTGTACTGGCAGCCACAGCAAATCCATTCTGGCTGGAGTTATAGCTAGGTGGTAGCAAGCAAGGCAGCTCTGTACGGATGCTAGAGGGATAAGGAGTGAAAATGCACATATGGCTGCAGAGAGAGCGGAGATGCTACAGCAAATATTTTCATGGAGCACCAACAGCTTCATAATGCTTGCTGGTTTTCCTTGAGAAAAATCTTCAGATTTCTAGGTATCTCATGCTTATTCTGGGACAGAAAGCGTAACTCACTTTCTTAGCCTGCCTTTAACTTCATTAAATGGATTAATTAAAAATATTCGCGTTTTCCTCAGTTGTGGCAGATTGGTCCTCCTGAGTAATAAGTTACCCCAAAATATATGTAGGGGCAAACTCAGATTTACCTAAATTTAGTATTAAAATCATCAAACTCACAAGGATAAATGTAATGCTCCCAAATATGGTAAGCAGGGTCACACTTATGCTTGGTCCCATTAACAAACTTATAGACAAAAACATAAAAAGACAACAATTTTGAAGACAAAACAGTAAGTTACTCTATGTGTGTGTACAAAACAATTAATAAATTACTCTATGTGTGTGTACATCTATGTATACACATTGGAATCTGCTGGCAAATACAAAGCAAGTTTTCTGTTAGGGCTAGAAATATGATGCCAGATGCTTAAACAGCAGAAAAACATCAAACTGCTACTTCCCCAATGTTTGGTCTTTCTACAGCTGTACTGCATATTAAGAATGACACAGCTCTGTCCTAACAGGGATGCATTTGTACTGGGTTGAGTAAGAGCAATTTTCTTACGTTTTCAAACGCAGACGTTTCCTTTACGTTGCGTGTGACCCATGTTGCCCACTCTCAGTCAGCTCGCTATCCAACACCGGTTTGTCCAAGCTGGAGCTCAGGAGCCTCCCAATATTTTCCCTGTGCTGGTTTGCAGTTCACCAGGGCACAGGGACAAAGGCAGTACCATGGAAGTTCTCAGGACACAGCCCCTGCCTGCTGTTACTGCAATTCAGGGCAAGACCACCGGCAGCCAAGAGCCCAACCTGCTCCCTTCTGAGCATCTGTCACTACAATTTGCTTTGAGTTTATGCATAGAAATTTGTCCCCCAATGGCCATCAGCTCCATCATAGAACCAGGACAAGAAATTTTACTATATTTAAAAATTGCTTATGGAATATTGTATAAATTAATATTCTACTATAGAAAAATAAAATTTGTTTTACATTCTCTTCCTATAAATATATATATTTTAAAAATAATCTATTAAGTATAAATGCATATGCTTCCTTGAAAAAAATCTTAGAACATTAGGACAGCAAAGATTAACACAGAGACCACAGGCTGATCTGTAGTTTCAAAAATGCTTTTGTTTTGGAATGCCAATTAATCTGTAGTTTATTGTATTTCAACCTTCAGAAGGTCCCAGGATTTAACTCTTATACCCTTGCCAATGTCAGCTGGCTCATAATAAACATTCATATTTGTTTTATGACCCAGACCAGCTGGTGGTTTTATATACAATAAGAATGAGAAATCTGACAAAAACAAGTGATTCATCTTCATAATCTTGAGTAGAGGCTGAAACCTTCAGTAGAATCTTAAAGCCATTTATTTGTTCAGGTTGCTGGGCTCGCTTTCCTTTTTTTTTTTTTTTTAATACCGTTAATTGAACACAATCTTAAATATTTGCTACATTAGGTTAGAGGGATTTATTTGATAATAGGGAAGAGCTTTCCTGGCAGGTAGTTGGCCAGACCTTCTTAATTTGATACATGTTCTGCCACAATGGCAGAAGGGAGGAGCTACTGATGTGCTCCTTTGCTTTAAATTGTTGTAATTTTCAGTTGAAACAACTGAGTGACCTGAGGTATAGAACTGATGTACAAAAAAAGGAAATAATTAACTTTGATGCAATGCTCTCAGACTTTGCGTTGAATCCATTTATAGCGATACCTGTGGTGTATTCCTGTACTCCTGTTGATGGCCCAGATTAGGCCTGAAGGACAAACCCACCAGGCTTACTGCACAAAACAGGGCACAATGTTCAAAGAGCAAAAGTTGCCTTAACCACCAGACATCTTCCACCTGCACCCAAACATCACCCAAAGTCACAGCTGTTCCTTCCACAGTGGCCAGCAAAAACAGGGTACTTGGGGAGATGTTCTAAGGGGGAAAAGGCACATGGCTACTGACATTAAAATCCTGGTGCAAGTTTATGCCTCATACTGGATGCCTTAGGGATGGCAAAACCATGTATCCCATTAGTTATCCCTGCATAGCTCAGCAGAAAAAAGTTGGTACAGTGTTGCCAGCAATGACAACTTGTGACCTGAAGGGACAGGGGGTATTGGAGGTAAGGGGTGTTCCTACAGTTCCTATAAATTCAACAAATTAACCCGCTTCAGATGTCCCTTTGTGCAGACTTTCTGTGGCTTCTGATTTGGAAGGTGAAGCTCATCTCCATACACCCCAGCATCCTGTGTGTCTTTGGGACACATAAAATTCCTGCCCATCCGAAAAGGAGCCAAGTGACAGCAGACTACACTCTTTAGTGACACAGTCAGAAGAGCTGTACTGGTTTGTACGAGTAGATATTTACAGCATAACCCCTTACACACAAGCCAAGGGAAGCTCCCACAGAAAGCCTGCAAAGACACTGGTGCAGACATGGCCAAGCCTTCCCAGTGAGCCTGTGTGGGGACCAAAAGCAGAGTACCTGCAGGAGCACTGCCTCATTGGCTCTGTTCAGAGGATATGTTAGCATGGGACAACGCTGTGCCAAGGCAGCCAAGCTCATTCTGGCAGCCACATCTACTCATTCAAAAGGGACTTGGTTATCGCACAAAGATCTGCTTCCTACCACACAGGCATGGATAGAACACCTGCTATTTTGGAATAAAGGTGCAGGCAAGGGGTTGTTTTTGCTGAAGTTATTTGCATATGCTATCAATACTACAGATCTAGTTTTACCATTCACTTAGGGCAGGGACATAACTGATTCACGCTGCCTGGGTGCTTCAGGGGCTTCTGTACCTCCAAGGATTCCCCTTTACTGTACTGGACATAACATCACCTAAGTACCCAGACCATTGTCCTCTTATTTCAGTAAATAACATCCCAACTCACAGGCTGCAGTTCTCCAAACATAAAACATTCCCTGTGCCAATAGCTGCTGCCATGAAAAGCTGAAGAACCTTAAAAGCTGAGCAACATGCCAAGGAAGAGAAGTGACTTTGCCGTGACAAAATGTACATGCACTGTGAGAGGGTTATTTAGCATCCTGCAGCTCAGAATAACCGGCTTTCAAGTTCTGTAAGTCAAATTCACTGACAGCATCAGCATCGATCCAAAACAAAAGGCAATGAATTGAAATGGAAGAGAAGGAATAATCTCGAACTCTTTTGCGATATAGCCTATACAGGGTAAGGATTTCACTTAAAGATTTGTTCTTTCCTGCACCTTCTATGACATTCTGAATTACACACAATAGAAAAATCAATTAAAATGACTACTGAATAGTTCCTTTATCTGCCTCCAAATCATCTTCCTCCAGAAGAGATAATATTTCTACAGTGCATTATACATGAATTAGCCCTGCTGTTCTAAACAGATTAGAACCTTTAGCCTACAGCTTCAGAAGAGGGGTATGCAAGCAAATCATGGGTTTTATATAAGCACAAAATAAGGTATAAATATGTAGCATTACTCTAAAATCTAATCTTTAAGAGTTTTTTTTTCCCCCTGTGATTTCTGATCTTTATTACAAATGACACGAACCAGTATTTCTTTTCTATTGGTCACCACCCTGCACATACAAGCAGAGGCACACGCTGCTTATCACCCAGCTGTCATCCTGCATTCCAAACCTCTCACTGGAAGGACAGTAGAGTACCTGGGCAAATACATCACAATACATCAAAGTTTTAAAGCACAGGGAAATTACTGCACACTTGAGTTTCTGGGAAGCTCAGATACAGTTTCATAGTTGATGGTTGTCTTGTATTTTGATTTGACCACAGAGATATTACTGCTCTGATAATTGGGCTCCTGGTGTGCTGAAACCACCACTTAGCCTTGAAGATCAAAGCTGATTGCTTTCTTGTTTGCTTCATCTCATGTATCTCTGCTCTTATTCTTTGACTGAAAGTGCTCTGCTGTCTTTTAATCCATTTTTTATACTGTTTGCCATAATAGGACTTCAGCCCATAACTAACTCTGAAGCAGCTCAGATTAATAAAAGAGAAACAACTCGTGAGGTTTCCAGAATACTTGAACCCAAACCAAAACTATGAGACTTACATGCTTTCTTCACTCTTACCATGTACTCAGTAATATTTGAGCAACCTCAGCAGACTTGCCTAAAACTATCTTTTTCTTTGAAATAATATGGTGAAGAAGAGTAACCAAAATATTTTGATCAACGACAAAAGTAAAGAAAATATGAAAGGTACTTCTACCTTGGGATAAAGCAGCATATCCACCTAGAGCAAATGATTAAAAACCCTCTTAAGATTGGGCTGAGAAGACCTTACTTGGGACTTTGCTTCTCACACAGCCCTCAGGAACTCGTTACATGTAACATCACACACTGGATTAAAGCTTCACTATACCCTTTCTACACTGATACAGAGGAATTCATACTGAATACGACAATTCGTGGATAAGAGTTTCGCGAGTCTGTTAGAAAAAAACTGAAAGAAATATGCTCAGTTTACCTTCTGACTTTGTCTCTAAAACACACCATGACAACATTTTATTCTCACTTTCCAGAGCCAAACATTAAAAGACTTTTCATTTTAATGATCACTTTTTATACATCAGTGTTGTCTCATTTTAATTCTTAGAAAAAAGAAAATACCTTCAAAGTCCCCATCTCTGGCTTTTGCTGCAAGTTCTGAGGACGATATACTTTCTTGACATAAAGCACAGTCTTCCAATGCTGCATTCCTTAAACCATGATTAACTGTAAAACAATTCAAAAAGTACTCATATTTTTCCAATTTTCACTTGAAAGATTCATGCTAGAACTTCTGGGATTAGACTACAGTAGCACCTTCTTAGACTTCTTGCTTCTTTACCCTGGCACAAAGAGTGATTTAAAAGTCTATTCTTCTTTGGGATGACAACAGAAATGAAAGATGCTGTTATTACAGGACACGCAGTCCTCTTACTTCTGCTCCTTTAGCTGCATTCTACATTTTGTTTCCCAATTCGTAACTTGGATCCTTTAAAAGAAGTAGATTTTGAGAACAATGAGAGATTCCCAAGGTGCACCACAGACATAAAATCACATATATCAAAGAGAAACTTCATCCCAAAACTCTGACTTTCTTTTGCTCATTTTGTTTGTGCTTACTTTTGTCAATACCATCTTTTTTAATGTAAGAGTTAATCCATTAGAAATTACACCCATCCAAGTACTATAGATTAATCTATATTTCCCAGTGATAATTCTTTACAGCTCCAGTTCCTTTATTACTCTTATTTAAAGGTTCAGGAACTCTTGTGTTCTCTCTCTAGCAATTCTGTCTAACCCCGTTTATTTATTTATTTATTAAACAATAAAAAACCCAGTTTATTTCCACATCATGACAGGCTGCCACCATAAAACTGTTGTAGAAGCTTCAAACAAAATAGAGGACTGTAATGCATGTTGTGTTTATCCCACTGCAGAGCTGGAACTGGAGTGTAGGGTTTTTCTGCTAACTTGATCCAACTTTTAACTAAGTGTTTCACATAAAAACCTCAATGCTTTTAAATGAAACTGGGGGGGAAAAAAAAAAATGTTTTCAATCTGGAGGAAAGGAAGTAGGAAAAAAAAAATAGAGATCTGATCACCTTCATATGCTGATAGTTCTAATCATAAAATGACAAAGGTAATTGCAGCCTTGCTGGGATGACATGGTAATTCTTAGATAAGTTAGCATTCTTGCCACTTAGAAAAAGAATAAAAATGGTCACAGAAAAAAAAAAATCTTTCATTGGTTCATGATCTAGTTCTGGTTCCATTACTTTATCTAGAATTGAAATGTGGTTATTCTGCTATTTTGAAGCCAAATTCTTCAATTTCTTCAAGACAGGACAGATTTCAGCATCTTACTCAGCATTCCCATCTTACAGTCTGCTCTTTGGTAACTTAAAATGTACCCAGTGTGAAACAATACTGGGGGGGAAATTTAAATCTAAGAAGTCCAAACCCTGCATACATTATGCTATGACTAAATGGGCTACAAGCCCTGTGCTGCTGTTACACATAGAAATATGGAAACAGCAGATGGACTCTGAAAACTTTAGCTCTTTAATATTTGCCTTTAGACAAACTCCTGTGTTCCTCTCCAGTGACTTCAACCTGTTAACACTGTTTCCATGACTTCTTTTAAACTTAGGTGAAATCATTGTACAGTGAGTCCTGTCAAAAAGATAACAATATGGTAAGGGAATTCTTGTCAAATAGTTCACAGATCCCCACCGGGCTGCCAGCAGAAATTCACTATAGAAAACAAATGTTTAGATCTTTTACCTTTCTTCTGCTTTTCCTTGTCTTCTGTTTCTGGTTTGGTTGCCATAACTTCAAACAAGGTCTTTAAGATACTTCTCAGATCACTAGCATAGTTTGTCTGCAGCTGGTCAGCAACACCTTAGAGTTTGAGAAAATGGGTAAATAATTTCGAGACTATTACACTATCCTTAAAAGAAGTGCTTAAATCTGTCTGTTGCTACTAGTAATGGCTTCATTTATTTTTAGGGGATCATTTGCTCCCATCAGGAATAAAAATTCCTATAAATTCCTAAATAAAAAAATTAACATTTGATTAAACTAATTCCCCATAATGGCCAAGTTACATTCTGGTTTTTATGCTACCTGCAAATCAATACACATCTTCCCTATCCTTTGGCAGGAAATATTCAAGAGATTCGTTCTGCATGAATAATAGAACTGCTAAGTCAATTTCATTCCTTGAACACAACAGGGCATCACCAGGAAAAAATCAAACCTGATACAAGTCTAAACTCCTCAACATGACAGGTCTAAGACATAAGCATCTCTGATTCTGTAAGTTCCAATCAGGTAACAGGTCCTTTTAAACAAGACTGAAACTTAGGCCCCAAAAACAGAGTCTCCTCGCAACTTCATCTCTAGTTCTTTTTACCATAATTTGATGTGCAAAACACTAACCAACCAACCAACCCCCAAAAATACAAACAAAAAAACCCCAAACAAAAAAAACCCAAACCCCCCCACAAAAAAACCAAACAAAAAAAAACCCACCCCAAGAAGCCCACTAAAAAATAGTTTATACATTCAGTGATTCTCATACCTGAGATACAGACAAAGAGGCGGTGAATAAGATCATTACTGCCATGAAATCGAGATCTGATCTTCTCTCGTGTGGCAATTTTGGCAGCCTGCAAAGCAAGCTGGATTTCTTCCTGATCGATGTCATCAGATGAACAAGAACTTGTCATTAGACTGCTGTCAGAGAATAAAATAACGTAAAGGAAAGTAATGTAAATCTTCACTCAGTTGTTCAGGATGTTCAGCAAATCCTAAAGGATTTATGACTCAGGCAAGACTCTATAGCAAACCAGAACTAATTGCTGTAAATTCTTGTTGAAGTTAATCAGCACGCAACCAATCACCATCACATTTGATTTTCACTCTGTGACAGCTGCAAAAAAACTAAGTAGAAAATCACTTGTCTGTATTTTATTGCATTTTTCCTTTGCTATTACAAAGTGCTGCACCATTTTTCCACATTAACTTCTTCTGAAAGCTCAGTCCCGAGACCATAACTCCACCAAAAATCCTGAAGGGGAATATCAACCTAAAAATGTGAAGGTCAGTTCTGAAGTCAACTTCAAAATTTACTAACGTGGAAATTCATTTGAAAAAAAAGAAATTCTGAATTATGCTACCTTAAAATAGCAAGAATAGAATCTAAATATAACTTCACCAAAAAAAATGGAAAGAGCAGCAATAAAATGTAATTTACACAGTAGAGGTAGGTTAATTCCCTTTAAAATGTAACAGTAGAAATTGCTGAAATGTCAAACTATTGTAAAGAATGGCTCATCAACTCGAAAGTGATTTAAATGTGTCACCAAATGTCTACTCAAAATTTAAATTTCCTTTCAAAAACCAGATGCCAGGCATTCCCACACCTTGAGGAGCACCATCCCTAACACTTTGATCTTACAGAGAAGAAGCCTGAAACAACCTGAGACCACAGGGAAGATTTGTGGGGAATCTTCAAGTATCAGGAATTACCTTAAGTATTTGTAAATCAAGATGTCTTCTTTAAAACAGGAAGCACTTAGGGGAAAAGTAGCACTTTGCCCCTAAAAACCCTTAAATGGGAGTAGAGCACAGGATGTAATTACACTGTGCCGACCAAAGGAGACATAAGACTTCTTACTCTGTTACATTCAAGTCAGAGGGAACACTAAACCATTTTTCTTCAGATATTGGAAAGAAAATTAATATTGCCAATTATTACAAAAAAAATAGACCATGTTACTTAAAACCATACTTCTGCTGTCCAAAGCTCCAGCACTCTTCACCTTGCAGACAATTACCATGTTAAAAAAAGAGTTACTAACTGCATAAGTAGCATGTATAACAAAAGAAGTAATTTCTAACACATTTTGAGTTCCATCTGCTTTTTTCAGGTGCAGAAACGTTCACCATCTTGCCGATCCCATCCTTACAGCAGTACACATGAGTAGTTATTTGGGAATAAGACACATAGGTAACATAATTATTTGTAACAAAATTTTATAGGATATTGTTTTCAAATTCTACCT
The DNA here is from genome assembly GCA_013400915.1 of Pardalotus punctatus. Classification (NCBI taxonomy): domain Eukaryota; kingdom Metazoa; phylum Chordata; class Aves; order Passeriformes; family Pardalotidae; genus Pardalotus; species Pardalotus punctatus. The sequence goes on from VZTX01012695.1 coordinate 85,001, forward strand.
GTAGGCTCCACAGGTAATCCTTTGCAATATTAAAAATAAAAAATTTAAAAAAAAAATTAGGCCGTGCAATTTTAAAAGCCCTAGGAAAAATAGACTGAAAATAAATAAGTACTAGAGATTAGTTATTGATAGAAATATCAATGGAAGATATGTAGCATGAGTAGCTACACTTAAAAACCTTAACTGACCTCCCATTTTTTCAAACACGGAGTAAAGAGTAGGCTTGCAGGAGACTCATTTTGTTCACATTATCTACTGCTACTAACAAAAGCAAATTCTTGTAAAGAGATGTTATTTCTATGTTTACAGTTCCAGCAGCACCATGACTGATTTGGCTTATCAAAGACACTGAGAAAGAAGTGAGAATTCTCTCTTTCAATTTTCTTTTGCTTTTCCAGAGGGCATATAGTAGATATTATAATAGCAAGCCTGTCAGCGAGGAAAGGCCTGTGCTCAAGACAATGAAAATGTCATGTACGAAGGAATAAATTGAAAGGCAGCAAGAGCCAGGAAGCGATTCCTGACTCGCAAGGATGTGCAGTCAGAGGATTGATTGCCTGTTCACACAAATCCTCTCACATACAGATAAAGGACTTTGCCTTGTGCCATGGCCAAATAGGCTCTAGTTTTTTCTTTGCTTTATATAAGAATTTTCTTAGTGATCTACACATATGCACAAAAAAACTGCTCTCCAAGGCAAGCACGGACCTCCTGACAGAGCCAAATGCAGTTTGTGGAATTGTATAACCCCAATACAATGGTCTCTTTAAAACCCCCAGTACATAGAATCCTCAGTGCAGGGGAAAGCAGGGCCACTGAATTAAGGACAACTTTTCCCTCCAAATCACAGCTGAAGAAATATTTCAAAGTAAGGTGTTGAGTGGGCAGAGAGCTGTGAAGAGTGCTTTTCAGGAATATAAACTACTTGATCCTTAGCCACTTTGCAGAAAGAAATAAAGGCTCGTTCCGTAACTCTGACCAATTTTAATAATATTTACCTTTCTGAGCCTCCTCCAGCTGGGAAGAATGCAGTTTTACCTACTTCATTCAGGGAATGAGGTTTGACCTACTTCTGTTCCAGACTATTCTGTTAGATTTTATAGTGTGTCATTAAGACTGGTCATGCCACCACAAGACTGGCTGGGACTGTTTTGTCCTCAAAATCCCCAGCACAGAGCACACACGAGTTGCTCCAGCGCTGTGGGATGGAAGCTCAGCACACTTGCATTTATAACGTTCTTTCATATGCACACTCACATGTAAAGTACAGATCCATATACAGTAGGTTCAGAAAAGAGGTTATTTTGTACTTGGGATTGCTTGTGCTACCACAGAGAAAAAAATGAATGCTCCAGCAAAATTTAAAACTGGACCTAAGAATTGCTACAGAGTTAGAAACAGTTACTCTGCCTTTACTGATGCAACCAAGACAGACATAGACAAAAATTCCTCCCAAAGAACAACTAACAACCACCTGTTCTTTACTTTAAAGTGTATCTTACTCTTAAAGAATGTAGCCAGAAACCTAATATTGTAGAGACAGTCAGAAATACTGTAAGAACAGACACACTACAATTGTTTCAGATAAACAGCAAAAGAGCCAGCTTTTGTTTTTATAATAGGATATCCCAAACAGGAATGATTGCACCCATGCAAATAGATTCTCATAATTTTTTTAACTGATATTATAGAAAACAAACCTGAAATGAGATCTACAGGGTTCAATTTTTTTTTTTTTTTCTGTAAGGAATACCTTTCCTGCTTGGCCTATCTACCATGGATAATTTGGATCAACATTCTCAGCCAATACCAAATGTTTAGGAAGCATTTCATTAATGTCAGACTACGCTTGGATCTGGAATGTTTCACAGCCAGTATCTGCAGAATCACGTCTCACTGCAGAATACAAATAGCCACACTACTGCTAGAGACAAGTCCTCATTTCCTCTACTTCTTGGCTGAAAGGAACCCTAAATTACCTAACAAATTAAGTTAGAAAGAGATAACACCAAAATACACATGGAACTCCCCTTGTGAAATGTTTATCATATACACAATGCTCATTATGTATTTATTTTTCAGACTGTAAAAACATTGCAAAGTTAACACATCTGAAGGTGAATATAAAGAGAAAAGATGTTATGTCAAAGGTTGATTCCAAACAATTAAACCTGCTTATACCTTATAAAGGAACAGATACCCTGTGGCAGATAAAATGAATCAGCTTTTTGCTTAACTTGGCTGCAGCTACCCATTTTCAAATTATACATCATTTACTCCATCAGAAGAGTACTAAGACTCTTTCAACACTTTCAAGATTTATCTCTAGAATGGTTACCTGGTCTCAAGGCTTGACTGTGAAATTCAGCCAAATACATACAAGCAAACAAAAGCCAATAATGTAATTGCATACAATATCATCTTTCACCTGGCCTCTTCTGAGCCAGTTTAAGTAGCAGTATGCACACATAATAGAAAACAGGACTGTAGAACAAGGTTATGAACGACATTTTCAGAAGTGGCCAGACATTTTAGGCAACCATCTGTGATACTGTGGGCTTTTTGGGCTGTGTTTGTTGGTCATCGACACTTATCCAAAACCAGTGAAAGCAGCGAAGTCTAAAACCAAACAACCAAAGTTAACTGATTTAAAGCTGGTCCAAATTTAAGTATTTTATGTTTGTGCTCAAAACACAGTCAACAGCTGTAGAAATCTCTGTCCACTCACAGATGTTTCCTTTCAAATTTGTCTAGAAATGTCTGGTTCTTTAAACCTGAAATCTGCTCTGAACGAATGGAGAATGTAGGAGATTCTCAGAAACAATTTCTCATTATTCACAAACAAACCCTCGGAATATCTTAAAACTGCATTAAATACACAGCAGTGACAGACTTTAAAAGCTCTACGTATCAAACACGATGAACACAAGAAGAAAATCAACTGAATTTTCATGTTTTCAAATAATCACAAAAAGCTTTTTAAAATAAGTGCTTTGGTTTTGTTTCTTTGTCTTTTGAAATCTTAAATCAAATGCAATAGGGAGTCACTTCTTGCAAAGGGGAAAGCCCAACTGACCCATTCTACTCTATATCACGGAATCAGAGAAATATTAGGGTGGGAAGAGAACTTAAAGATCATCCTAGCTTTAACAGAAATACATGACACAATTACATCACAAAATTTAAAAGGAAATTAAGACCACTCTTTAAATCTCTGATTTCAGGCACGGTCTTCAAGGACAACTGATTTTCAGGAGTAGATTTCAGGAGATTGTCATTGGTGCCTGTAAACAGACAGGGCTCAAGTTTCAGCCACACAAACTCACCCCAACTATGTGTAAGAGGAAAACTATTGTTCTACAAACAATACTACAAATGCTTACTGGAAAAGTGTTAATACATACTTCAGTGACTAACCTTACTGTTTATGTCATCCAAATACCTGCGACATCAGGCATTCCTATTCACTTCCTCTGGAAATCTCCAGCAAACTACACAAGCCCGGGCAGAAGCAGAATGTAACTCTCTGTGACAAACCAGGTAACACCTTCCTGCTGTAGTGTGAATTTAAAGCTGGTGAATCCACTTCACAGTGAATTCAAAATCCATGCATTAAATGGTACCGTTCTGATGCAGAGGTTCACACAGAGATGCATTTTAAGGCCAAGGTGCTCTCTAAGAAATTTTGAAAACTGCTTTACGGTAGCAAGTGAGACCCTTGACAGTAGGGAAATGTGAAAGCTTTGCAAAAAGTTTTCTGTGAATTCACACATTCGTAATGTTCTACATAGAAGGGCATTACAGTTATAAACCATGCTGAAAGTTTTTACAAAGGGTCAATAGCCCAATGCTTAAATATAGAGTTATTTAAAAAATTTATGAGAGACTGTCTACAAATTATAAACCAGTGCAGTTCCTTGGACTTAAATGGTATCAATTCATTTGCACTAGTCAGCCTCAACAAATCTCTTATGTCCATTATTTAACACCACACATTTTAAATAACTAAAGATATATAATATATAAACATGTAGGTGTCTCCTATACATGAGTTCTCCCACGTACACAGGTACATTTTTAAATATTCTAGTTCTCACAGTATTTCTCAAAACACATTACCATAAGCTCCCCAACTTTCATTTTTTGCTCATACAGAGTTTAGCATAATGGCCACCTTACACTCTGTGTATAATATCAATAATATTCACCTTTTATCCAATCTACAATATTTAAGATTCTCTCCCATTTGAACTTTTTGATCCTTATGGTAAATAAAAAAACCCAAACCAGAACGTTTGCAGGCAAATCTGTTATTGATTGCATACAATTTCTAAAACAACTTCAGCAAGTTGGTACATTGCTCCCACTGATATCTGTGCTGGCTGTAACTGGAAATCTCACCACTAACCTGTCAGCCAAGCTATTACTCTTACTCTTCTACTTTATAAGGCTGCAATCAACTCTGGGCTCCAATTTGCTAAAAAGAACAAACAACAACTCCAAAGGCCATGTAAAGGATCCAACACAACAGTTCCGGAAAGACAAAGGCTGCATACATGAGGAATGACAAGAGGAAAATTATAGGGTTTAGGTAAGAGAAATGTAACTTTCATATCTATCAGAAAAAACCCAAAAAACAACCTACTTCCCATCCTGCTTTTTGCAGAACTTCTGGTGTTTCTTTTTGGATACTCTCACAACAAACACAATAAACAGGAGGCTAAAACCTGTTGGTTTCTAACATGTGCTGGTTTTGATGTGTTTGGAAGGGAAACTGTGAGAACCATGGCTTCTTGCAATTATTTTAAGTGAAGTGGGTGGCTACACACTCAATTTTAGAGTAATTTAAACCCAAGCCAGAATATGTCCTATTATTTAGGTAAGAGCATATAGTTTTTTAGGTAAGGACTATGTTTTAAGGAATGACCCCAGGAGTCACATTTAAAGCAGACTAAAAAAAAAACAACCTTTATGCAGAACTTTATTTCTTGACTTTTAAACCCTAATATTTTATTAAGTCAAGAGGGTTTTAAAATGTAATCCCTTAGCTATTTCCCCTCTAAGAGAAACAGCTAAAGAGGGTGAAAAAACCAATTCCCCCCCCCCCCTTAAATCACATGAAGTCTTCAGAACTTTGTCTTGAGAAACAAATAATAAAACTGCATGCAAATCCCTCTAGCTAGAAATCACCAAAAGAACTGGACTTGACTAGACAACAGTACTACCACACGTATGAGCAATGCCCAGCTCCATTTACAGGACACGTACTAGAAGCCCCATCTGCTGTCAACCTTTTGAATTCCTCGATGGGGGGAAATACTTTTCCTTCAACGCGGGATTTCCAGAAGCTTATTCTTAGCTTCTCTTGCCACTATAGAGGTAAGCAATCTGAGGTTGGCTAATTAAAATAAGGAATTTGGCTAACAACATTATCCATATGTCCTAGGTGGTATCTTCAGTCAGGAAAAAATCCCGAGCATTGAACTTTACTGAATTTGAAACCAACAGCAACGACTTCAGCTCCAGACCCTGGCAGCTTCTGCAGCTGCCCACTCTGCTGAAAGAACATCTTGAATCTTTCCTCAGCTGTTCAGACCTCAAACTGCAGAGCATTCTCACTTGGATTTTGCAAAAACCACAGCTGTTAAAACAGCATCTTGCTAAACAGATCCACTGTAAGAAATGCAGCCTAGGAGAACTTATGGCTTACTCAAACTCATTAACACTCTGGACTGGGTTTTCAGATGAATGAAAAGATAAGAGTATTTCAAGTGGAAATTAAAATAAACAACATTGCCAGGGCAGAATTTATCAGCTTTAACAGTGCTCTCTCCCAAATTGCTTTTTTGGTCATTATAGATAAAACTTCTGTAAGTGTGCATATGAACAAATAACTAAAGAGCATTAGTAATCAACAGTGCTGCTTTCTAACCATCAAATTAAATGTCAGATACTTACAAGGTACCACATTTACTGCTTTTCCTAAAGTTTAAACCAAAAGAGATAAAACCTGCAACATAAAGTTATTGTAAAATTCAAGAAAAAATAGGACAGAAAAAACAAGGAGTTAGAATATTGCTTGGATTCTCCTACGAATTTTTTCAATTCCACCATGGCATGTTTTCCCACTATTTCCTTGTAATCAAACTTGCATTTAAAGCTCTCAAACATTCACTCACACTGCAAAAGGACAAATAAAATGAGATTAGAGCACAGAAATATTTAAACTTCAAAAATATATACTGAAAGTGAAAAACTGAAAGTGAAAACCACAAATAGTATAGCACTTCTGATGAAATGGTATGTAAAACCAGCTCTGGTATCCAAGACAGGGATAGAGATGCATCCATCCCAGCTTTTACATTTTGTCCACAATTTGACAAAGGACAGGCAGAACTTGGATACCTGATACAAATATTTCAGGGCAAAGAGTAATTTCATACAGCTCTTCAGCAATGTCCTCTGCCATAGGCAAGCCACAGCTCTGCATGGCAATACAACAAGTGAATTAATTTAGCATCCAGCTCCTGCAGATCCACTCTTGACTTGCAGCTCCTGTGTGTGGCAGAAATGGAGATGGAGGAGCAGCCTCAAAAACACTTCCCAGTAAGAGGAACTCTGGGGAATAGGGAAACTTATTAGCACAACATGTTCATATTGCTTCCATCAGTTCCCTCAAAAAATAATACAAAATGAGCAGCAGAAGCATTAATGCATCCTAGAGTCTAGAGGAATTTCCCACAGTAATTCCGCATCCAGACGTGGGAGTCAAAGCTGAGAAAAGCTAATTAAAGTATTAGGTGGAACCTTAAAATTTTAATTAGAAAAGATAGCTTTCTCTTTATTTTTCACCTTCAATGCTGCTGTAAGTATGAGGAAATCTCTTTTTCCCTCCAATCTAATTCTGGTTTTACAATGTATCTTTAGGCATGGACGAAAACTCTGCACAAACTGCAGTTACTATAGTGATTTTAATTACACATAATCTGAAAACTCCCAAACATGCTATTCTAAGGATTTTAGTGGGGAAAAAAGCCCTAATCTGTAAAATAAAACCTAATTTCTGAAAGCTAGTAATTTTCTTCTATTACTATCACAGGGAACACCAAGTGACATTCAACAACAGATTTTTTACACATCACTAAAATCAAAATGATTATAATTGTGGCCAAATTACTAAAAATGAAAATTGCAACTGAGCTATGTAGAAACAAGAACACAAACCCATTATGATCACTTTGCGTCAGTCTCCAGCCATACGGTATGTTTGATACGCCACTTGGAATACAGCCCCCAAATGGCAAATTGTGGGGTGTCTACCAGTTTTGTCAGAACAGTCTTATTGCCTCTGCCACTGATGCTAGTCAGCCTAAAATACTGCCCTATTTTACTTGATTTACACAGAGAGCAATATATTCTATATTTACTTCATCCACATCGAACATTTTAACACCTCTAAAATATGAAGTTTATAATTTTTATAGGGAAAGACCCAAAAAGTTCCAACAACTGAGTTTTCATCTTCCCACTGCAGCAAGCACTTGTTAACACTAGCTGCCCGGGTTATTCCTTGGAAAAAATAAAATCTGCATCCAGTTGTTTGTTACTAAAGAAAAAGATATGCACAAAATATAAAATACCTTGTAGAATATCCTAGAAAGGAACACTATAGCTTAGAAAATGCTGCACCATTTGGAGATTTTTTATTTTTTTTTTTTTTTTTGTCTTGCAGGGTGAAGAACAAGATAGGCATGAAACACATCAAGAAGAATCCTGGCGGTGAAAACCCAGAGACATCTGCTTCAGTCACATATGTCTCACTGACTAAAATCATAAGCAAAAGCTGACAGACCTCATCAACGCTGACTTTTCTGTTTTGCTGGTACTGCTCAGCTGGTTGTTGGGGCAAGGGATTTAGCAGCAAAACAAAAAGACTGTATACAGCAGCCTATTTGTGACTGTATTAATACTGCCCTCACACTGCTTGAGTGACAGAGCTGTGCGAAACAGCAGACTCCCAGTGCCTAAGACACACACACAGCTTGCAGTTCAAAATCATCAGGCAGGAATAGCATCTATACTGGAAGTCATGTGGATTTGCTCAAGGTATAAACCCCTTTCTCTTCCCACAACTCTGCTTGCTGAGCTCTTTATTTCACATGTAAAGCCATTACTAAGAGTCTTTTTCTGGTTATGAGCAGTCTCTCCATAAAGAAGAGCTCTACAGAAGAAGAAAGAAAATCTACAGTAATGCACTGATCAAACCAAAAATGACAGTACCAAACATTAATGCAGAATGAATCTGTCATTTTGCATAGCTTCAATGTAATCTGAGCAGATTAACAAGTAAAAGTGCAAGACAGAAGAAATGGAGACAGAGCTGATCAGGTAGACTGGCACTTCAGTTAAAATACATTGTTAATGCATTGGTTGTCCTCCACACTGTGACCTACAAGATCCACACAGCAGCTGTGATCTCTGTTAAAACCTGCAAACATGTAATTTGTACTGTAGTTTTGATAGCTTAAGCTCTGGACCATGAGATGAAAGAACTGAATTCTCCTACTATAATTCACAATCCTGGAGAACAACCAAGTTCTTTTTTCCTTCTTGAATCCTATTCAAGGCACTGAGTTCTACTGATGAGAAAGCACAGTATAAAACCTGCTTCTGTAAGAAACTGTCCACCCACAAGAATTTTGCTTGGTCTGTGAGATGGGCCAGAAACTGGCTCAGAGCTCATACTCAGAGTGCTGATCCATGATCTCTACTTGGGCTGGCTGCCTGCCACAAGTGAGAATCCCCAGGGATGGACATTGGGCCTCACATATTCAGCACCATCAAAGCAATCTGGGTGACAAGACTGTGAGCACCATCACCAGGTTTGCTGATGACACCACACTGGGTGGGGAGGTGGACGTGTCAGAAGGGAAAGCCACCTCAAGACCAGGACAGGCTGGAAGACTGAGCTGGCAAGAAGAGCACAGAGTTTAACAGAGACGAGCACAAGGTCCCGCAGCAGTGACGACACCAAAGAGCCTGGTGCAGGCTGGGATCCCTCGCTGAGGGGGACCTGGGGGTCCCGGTGCACAACAGGCTGAACAGGAGTCAGCAGCGAAGCTGCTGCAGCAATGAAGGCAAATCAGATGCTGGGATGCTCCCACAGAGGCATCACCAGCAGAGACGGGAGATGTGACCATCCCAAACTACCAAGAGCTTGTCACGCCACACCTGGAGTATCCCTGTGTCCAGCTGTGGTTTTCACAGTTCAAGGAAAGGAACAGACAGACTGGAAAGCATCCAAAGGAGGGCCATGAAGATGATGGAGAACCTCTCCTATGAGGAGAGACTGAAGGAATTCAGTATTTTATTCCCTGGAGAAGGCTCCAGGGAACTTCTTCACAGTACATAAAGAGTGGCTGTGAAGAGGATGGAGGCTGACTCTCCACAAGGAGCTGCATGGAAAGGACAAGTTGTACCAGGGGAGGTTTCTCTTGATATAATAAAGAAATATTTCACACTAAGAAGGATCAATGTCTGCCCACATATACACAAGTACAGATACTCTAACTGAAATATTCAGATAAATATCCCACTCTAATTGCAGGCAGAGTCTTGCTGTTTTGGCATAAACTTGAGTCACAATTCATTGCACATACTGCCTTTTACAGACTGTAAACAATGGGCTAAAACTTCATCACCAAATGCCTAAAACAGTAGAAAAATATACCACAAAATAAATATTTAAGATGCAATGACAAATCTTAAAAAAAAAAAAAAGAAAAGACAAAAACCTGCTGACTATGGAAAGCATCTAGTCTAAGATTACATTTATTTTTTATTCTTAAGAGTTATCATTTATGTTTAAAGTTCTCATTTATTGGCTCCTTATAACCTTAAAATTTAGAAGTAGAGTTTACCATGGAAAATTTACTCTATGCAGGCAAATGCTTGAATACAGATTCATCAGTACTTCTTCCTCCCTGGCACTCTAACACCAAAACCTTGAATGAGACTTGAAATAAAGTAATTTTAACTACCTTGATTCTTCTGATGTCTCACTTATTTTTCCTTATCATTCCCAAAGCAACATTTTGCTTGGATTTTCTAGCTCCAGTCTTTTAAAGAACTGAGAGCCAATCTTTAAGTATATCAAGGCCTCTCATTCTGTCAGCAGATAAACAGGCTTCCCTTAGGTTTCCTCTCAAATTAATGGCTATGTCAGGATCTTGTCCAGTAATTCAAACACATGTTGAAAGCTGACAAACTTCTGCAGTTTATTTTTAAAAACTACTGACTTTCCTACTTCGAACAGGGTAAGATTTCAGCAGTGTATTTTATTACCTGCCTGTTTACAATTTAGTAAGTTACAGTTACATTAAAAATTATTCTAAAAATACCATTTATGAAAAGAAACCATTAAAAAGAAAAAACTGGATGGATGTTTCTTCCTGGAGCTGCTATAATCAATGGACCAATTGCCACTTCCCTGCTGTAGGGCAATTTTCACTCCAGTCATCAGTGTTATTTCACAGTCACACTGGTGTACAAAAGACTTCTGCACAGCCCTCAAAGTCTGCATAAAAACACAGTTTCTTGGAAACCTTCTCAAATATATAGAATACATTTACTCTTTGCTGAGAAAACTGAGTACTGGTATGGGCATCTCAAGTCTGGATACAGCCTAATGAACATATTGCAAAAAATTATCTCCTGAACTGGGCTCAACATTTAACTGCTTAACCACCAGACCTCTAAGACTAGAAAGAGAAACCTTCTATACAGATCAGGTGCCAATGAAACCATCAAACTTTCCTTAGCAAAACCATTTGAGAAGCCCTCTGCACTTTTCTTTTTCCCTCAATTTGTGTTCTAGGAACCTCGAGCAAAGTTTTTAAATTATTTTCAAATTACTGCGTGAACTGCCAGTAATCAAAGTATGCAACCACAGTTCTCATTTAGGACTGAAATCGTCAGCCCAGATGCATTTCAACAAATTACACACTTAACTGAGGTTTCTGCTTCTCTCTAGTGACTAAACAGGGAACCTTCAGGAACTCCAAATTTAGGTGTGTGAGTTTGGTGCCTAAAATTAGGTGGGATGAATATAGCTCAAAAAAATTACACAGCACTGGTTGATGAGGAGAAAATCTAAGGTGGTAAATCACAGAGTGACTTGAAGCAGCCTTGTTAACTGCTCCCAAATGGCTCCTTACAGTCCTAACAGCTTTTTCCTCCCAACAAAAACCAAAATGGCAAACAATGATCCATGGGTTGAACGGTGCTGTGGGATCCAAAGAATGGGAATTTTCTCCCTGGTTCTCCGTTTGGAAAACAATAAATGTACACATACACAGAATTCCATATACACAATATTTCATTGTTTCAATCAATTCCATCTATGCTATTTAATACACTATTAGTTCAACTCACTGCTACTGTTAAACTGGTTTTGCTACCAGATGTAAATGTTCTGAAGTTATTCCCAAAACATGCTACAAATCTGACAAGACTGTCAGCCTCAGTACTAATTATTTAATAGCACAAAGGAATTTTTTATGTTTCACAGGAGGTTGAAAGGCCACGTAAATGTATTTCAAGAATTCTATGCTTAGCCAACTATTTTTCAGATAAAATTGCAAATGTTACACTTAATTTCTAATTGCTGTTGAATGAAAACAGCAAGAAATTAAGTACATTAAAGTGGCATGTTTCAGAAGAAAAAGAAACAAACCCCCAAATTAGGTATTATTTTGGATATGCATAAGGCATCACGGAAAACTTAGTTATTTCAGGAAAGAACATTTCAGAGACTGTTGTAAGGAACATGTTTGTTGTAGTAAAAAAATAATGCAACTCTAGAGAAGTTGTTTAATAGCCAAATAAAACTCTCTAAAGAGAGAACAGGGGAGAACCTTAAAAAGAACATAAATAGATGCACTGAATATTACATTTCTATGCACAAAGTCCTAGGAACATATTACTGTGAAGCAGTTAGACTTCTGAGCTTTTCTTTTTATTTTATTAAAATGAGTTGTTAGAACAAGTTTAGACTGTTTTTAAACTACATCTTTCAAAAGCAGAAGGAAACTCCTGTCATTATAGTCAAGCAGGCACTTGGCTAGTTTTGTTTTACTGGGCCACCAACTACAATAGCTACATCTCTAGTAATATCCATCAGATGCAGAAAAATAGGCAACTTAGATTTCATCAAGCCACTGAGGGATGATGCAATGCTGCAGTTCAGTGGACAAGAGCACAAGGGCACATGTACAAATACTGCCTTGTAAATCAAACTTTCATTCACCTAAGCATCAATGCAGTGGCAACTGCAACACTAATGTACGAAGGCAGAGCCATAAGGCCTTCAAAAGAGGTTGTGCATCTAATCAAGGCTTATTCTCACTGCTCCAGTTATTCCTGAAGAGTAACCGAGGTTACATCTACCATCCATTCAGACAGCCCTGTGTGAAACAGCCTTTGATGTATACAGTATTTGGAACAGGGCAACTGCTGCATGCACATAAATTGGGTTTTGTTTGAAGAACAGTCAAAAGGAAATGTATTTCAAAATTAAAACAATCAAAAACAGTTTTTGTGGCATCTTTCTGCCCTTATTTTAAAAATACGAAACACTAAAAAATTGAACTTGAAGACAGGTACCTCCTAAAAAAAATCCAATTGTTATTTGTAGTATTGCATCTATCACTATTTGAAAAGCCATTTTATCTCCTCTTTTTATCGCCAAAACTAGGTGAAATTTGAAAATCCCTAAGTTCAAATCAAGTGCTGGGGAGAGAAAATCAGAAAAAAAAGAGGGGACAAGAAGCAGTGGTGTTTCAATCTGTGTGTACCAGAGCAAAAGTGTTATTGCATACAGTGTATGCAATACATCTCACACATGTATGTTATGCACACAATGAAAAATACAAAGATCTCATTTTTATGTTTTAGTTACATTTTTCTGCCCTAAACTTAATTCCTCTACCACTCTCACTAAGTACTTTGAATAAAACTGAAGTTAAAACTCCCATGCAGTTTCAGAAGATGAGAATATAAAATAGTATTGCTAATAACACCAAGGTCGTGGTTTCAATCCCTGTAATGGCCCTTCACTTAAGAACTGAACTCCACAACCCCTGTGGGCCCCTTGCAACTCGGAATATTCTGTGAAGCCAGAAGCAGTTCTTCACTGTATTCATACCAATGCTGGCCAGTAACAGGGTGTAAGTTAAACTATTGTTAACTGGACATTCCTTTATTTTATTAGGCAAACTGGAAAAAACATGTTCTCTAGAAAGCTGAGGGCTAGTTGAGAACAACATTTGTAACATTTTTTTGAGCTAAAATCTGAGATGTCTCCTAAGAACTGCTATATGGATAAAGAAAAGTGAGATCATGGACATATGCAAGTGATTCCCATATGCATTAAAAACTTTTCCATAAATAGTCGCCTCACAGTTGTCACAGCACTGAAGAAAGCTGGTAGGTTAAAAAAGAAAGAGAAAAAAAAACAAACCAAAAAGCACCTGTTGTTCAAAAGGAAGAATACTCAGAAGTGTTGCTGTCACTTGGTTAATTCAATGAAAATTTTTAACCGAGCATAACTCAATACCATCCGTCAAATCTGACTGCGAAGTGATGTTATTACCTCAGAGCGTATATGCTGGAGAGACTACATGTAGTGACAGAAACACTCTCATAGTCACTGCTGGAGATGGAGCTGAGGGGGGAATCACGTAAGCCATCCTGAGAACTGAAAAAACATACGGAAACAAAATGAACTGCTGAAGCGAGCAAAGGCAAAAACAGAGCATTGTGATAAGTCATGGCTTGTCATGGGTTATACAGAAATAAGAATAAACTTGCTGTTGCATTTTTTTGCTCTTCAGAAAATGATACAAACCTATTCTGTTTTCTTCCCAAAAGGACACGCAATTCAGCAAAGTCAGTGGGCACACATCTTATAACCATCTTCAGTTGAATTCATGCCATACAGTTAAAATATGTAGGAAAGAACTGAGAATCTTACATTTCCATTGGAGATGGAGGGAATAGCATGCCCATGCTGCTAAGTGTAGTATAACCTTAAAATGAAGACATAACAAAACTGCAGGTTCAAAAAGTCATCCTGGGTTTCAGGCCAAGGCAGAGTAAAAACCATACGCTTCAAAAACTTCTGGATATTGTGGTAAGTTTGACCTCTGTTTCCTCCCCATTGGAGGGAAAAGGTTTGTTAGAAAGCAGAAAACTGACATTTTGGTGATAGAGCTGAAGATAATACACCTGCCCCTGCCCCTAAGTTTTCTCAGTCCCTGTAAGTGCCATACATGTACCTCAAATTTTCATCTTTGAGTCAACAGATATTCAGGAAGGAGCAGTCCCATGGCAAACCACTGACACTTCATTAGTGGAAATCCACTAGCTACTAAGTAAAATGATATGAATAATTTAAATGAACAGTACACAACTTGCCTCTGACATCCCTGGACTAATGAAAAGCCTTTAAATAACACATCATTTTGGATCTTACATCGTATTATCAACATAAATTAGGATTAGAGGATTAAAAATAGTTTCATAAGCACTATAAAACTATCTTGTAAAGACCAATCTTTTGTTTGAATAAAAATTTACTGCTCAGCTAATGGAAATTCCACAAGCTGAAAAAAATTAAATTATATGAGATAAGAAAATATATAATCTTGAGCAGAGATATCAAAGCTGTACTGGCTCTAGGCAGTGCAGAAGATTAATTCAAGCCTGCTGAACTCAAATGTTCAGTCAACAGAAATGTTTGGACAACTCAAAGAGAAACCTATGAAACATCTCCAGTTAAAAGAGAGGCAGTTATATAGGTCAGGGTTATTTTACCTCACTTCTCCACCATTATTAGCAGATTTTTTTTATGTTCTTTCAAAAACCATTATTGCTCCAAACACTTTTCTTCTACCAAATTTACTATTACAGCTATTTTTTCAGCTAGAAATCTGGAAGAATGCTAAAGGGGAATTCTTCAAAGCAGTGTATGGAAGGTATGTGCTCTAATCCCACTAAGAAATAATAGGATTTGTTTGCATACCTCCCACTAATCACTTGGAAAATGTACCCCTTCATGTTTCTCATTTCTGACTGCCAATTTGAAAATAAATCCCAAGCGTACCATGCTTTAGTTGAAAGGAGAGACTTCACAACCGGAAAATAATTTTATCAGACTTGAACAAAAATCTATTTAACTTTCATTCGTTTTATGTAATTTCCCTTGCTAATTCTGCTCATTATGAAGAGATATATGCATTTAAACAAAGGCTTACTCTTTTATAGCTCATCACCTTTACCCATCCAATCTTACAATATGGTCATGCTACTAAAATGTATATTTACTATCTGTTTTACAGCAGCTAAATGATACTAAAAAAACCATTAGCACACAATTTCACGCCACGATTAGGCAGGTGTGGTAGTGTGCTCGCCCCCCTTTTCTTTTTAAGCAATAGCCAAAATCAGCAATCTGGATGTGTGTACCCAAGCTGGGCTCTGGGGAGACAGGTAACACCACAGCAGCCAAGGGCCATAAATCTTGTTCAACAGCCGAGGGCTGCTTGGGCACGCACCAAGCAAAGTACAATGGGTGTGCAAACATGACTGTAAGTCACCCCTCCCTCTTAGCCCAAAAAGAGTGGAGAGTGGACAGTCCAGGGCCTGCTGAGCTCTCCTGACTGCATGCCAGGATCTTGCCTTGAGTAGGGATGTCTCTCATGATTACTTCTCAAGGCTGAGCAAATCCTTATCACATCAGATACTGAGTAAGTGAATTGGGAATAAGCATGCTGAAATGTTGAAATATTAGCTGTGACAAAAAGATTGACTGATATATACAAATAATCCTTTAGACATAAACCACTGATCACGTCTGGGACCAAGTCTGGATCCAGCCACAGCCGCACTGCTCTCTGAAAAGTCTTCTCTGAACCTCCTGACTCAATCAATGAAAGGCTCTCCCTGGCAGTTTTGTCTGATCCTGTTCTCTTTGCACTAAATACTGAAGCGTACCTTACCACTGAACCTTGTTAAACCACTGGCACATTCACCATTCCAGTTCCTATCAGCACAACTTCCTCTCACCAGTTCCACCATCTCATCTGTTTTTAACCCTTGTCTTAACACTGTTTGCCATCCTAAACGGCTTTACAAATGCCTTCATTTCCACTTCTCCATTTTTCTCTTGGTGCACAAACCTGACCATGCTGAAAGATCTGCTGATTTCAGGATTAGCCATCTATCCAGTCAGTCATCATCTGGCAATGCAAATTGCTTGGATACACTTGACACAAACCATGCTCACAGACATTAGTTTGTTGTAATAAACAGTGTGCAGTTTAGGCAATTACAACATGTAAACATTTTTCTCATTCCTATGTATCAATATAGATTGAATTTTTGTACCCGAAACAGTATTTATGATTTACAGTGTCTATTTCTGGTTCATATTCAGGCTGTAACTCTTCAGATAAGAAGTTCAGTTTTTATTTAGTACCAAGAAATTAGAAACCAATAACGATAACTCTGTTTTATACTTGCTAAGTGTTATACTAACTAGCTTTAAAAAAAACCCAACAAAACAAAAAACCATAACCAACAAATAAAGTCTGACATACTCACTGCTTTCCCTCTCAGTACACAGAGACTCGGGGTAACTGTCTGTAGAATTTTCTCCTTATTAACGTCCACATGAAGATCCTCTCCACTTTTCTAAGGGGCTGGTAGATCCTGAGGTGAATACTGTTTGTCGCATCTCAGGATTCCCATTATCAGCTGATGATGGCTCAGCACACACATTCATTAGCACAATTATAAGAGAAGATCTGTGCATAAAGCCACATTCTGCAGCGGAGAGCAGATAACCCTTCCTTCCCACATCAGCCCACAGGCGACCTGAGCTTCCCCACGTCTTGCTCATTTGCAATAATGTTGTGTTGGATTGGGGTTCGTAAGACTGCTAAAACTGGGTAAGGTGGCAAAAGTTTCTTTCATTTGTAGATCTTAAACGCCTACAGTGGTATTTTAAAAATTACATTCTAGCACTGGATGAAACCAGTAACCATGCTCATCAAAACATAATTCTTCAGCACTTCTGATAAAAATACAGAAGAAAGATTTGAGGCAGCAGAGCAAAGTGACATGGGGTGATATGGCTGCCTATTTTCATGGAATACTGGCAGATGGAACCAATGAACCATTTATTTAAAGCTGTTGGCCACTTTTTGTCACCATTCTAAGAAAAAAACATACTGAAAGCCACCTTTATTTTATCCATGCTTTTTTCTCCTGGAATGTGTTTCTAGCCTCTTACATTTAATTAAACCTCTGTTTCAGGGGATGGTTTCTTCATGAATGCTATTAATTGAATACAATTACATTTCATATTGTAATAATTAATTGGCACAAGTATTGTTTGACTAGCTTACTACATGAGGGCTAACTCTAAAGCCTCATGTGTCATACCAAATCCACTCAAAAAGTATCTTTTAAGACTTTTTAACCTGTTACCCTCATCGAAAACTAATATGGTTCCATGTTGCTTTAACTGATATTTGGATCTAGTAAAAGGGAAGCTGGTATAAAACAGTGACACTTTCTATTTCCACACTAAGGCTTTGTCGAGTTATCAGACATTGCACAAAATCAGTGTTCAATAGGCAAGGTAAAATACAGCCACTTCTAATTTGAGACTCACATTGTTAAAAAAGAGAAGGGACAGAAAAATTAATTTATACTGAATCTGAATTTGGTTAGTTGCACAAAGGAAAGAAACAGAATACTAGAAGGGGAACAAAGAACTTCAATCAACAGCCAGATAAATGATTGCTTAAGGGAAGTTTTGCAGTTAAAAGGCTGATGTTTGGTTCCCAATCAACTACTACTTGCTTTTTGCTGATGAGGATTTTTCTTTCTCCTGAATAGCTAGTTAAAACACTAATCAGCACAAGACACTAAACAGAAATATTTTTGTTTACATGAACTTGCACAGCTGTCCATTAATTTTTTACAGAAAAGGCAACATTTTCATGTAAAAATAGACACAATTTTCTAAAGTCTTACTGTGACTGGAATATTGTAGAAAAGCTTGAATTTAAGACATTTAATCACATTAATTTGCATTTCAAGATCAATTAATCCAGTTTTGATAAAGGAGTTTTGAAAAGCTAAAGACTAAGACAAGCTAGAAAGGTGCTTCGTGTGAATTTGGTTTTGTTCTTTTAGCAAATGTTAGCCATCCCCAAAATACTGGCTCTTTTCCATGCATTTATAAAGCTGGAATGACTTATCTCTAAAGTTGCTGTACTGAAAATGCACACACATCACATGTTGCTAAGGAGTGAACAAAATAAAATACAGGACAAAAATCAAAATTAGAAACCAACTGTCTGAAACAGGTGTTAATCTTTTTACAGAGGTATTCCAACAAGCTGAGGAAATAAAATTTTTAATATATTACAATATAGACTATTGTAATATATAAACATTGTACAATAGACAAAATTTAAGATTACAGAATTGCAAGACTAAGAAATGAGACAACTTGAATACCAAGTTAGAGAAGAATAAATTATTCCTCTTATTCTAGAATTCCAATAGAGATCAAAGAGCAAAACATGCTTTTCCAAGGATGCCTCATTCCTCCTCCTTACACTGCAAAAGCATATGGCAAAGTAATAAATTTTTTAGTTTCTACACATAAATACAAACAGCGCCAACATTCAAGAGCTGATGGACACAGCTAGAGCTTGCAGGAAGTGTGAAGGTAAATTTTCCTTATTACCAATTTCAGCTCCTTTTGCTAATTCTCAGGCTCCATCAAGAATACATTCAAACAGATTAAGGGAAATGGAAAAAGAAAGTGTAAAATTTAAGCTAGACACAATAGACCTGCAGCAAAAAAGAGAGAAACTACACTTATTAATCCCTTTTTTAAATATCAGAACTGTTTTGAGGTCAGTATGTAGATAAACAAACACGCAACAGAACCAGGTATTTATGACTAAAACATGAAAACACCAGCATTGTTTGACACTATGAAACAAGTTGCCAAACTTCATAAAACATTAGCAGATTTACATGGACTCCTCAACTCTGGAAAGAACAGAAAGACAAGTATTTACAAAACACCCAAAAATTTATCTTCCCTCTTTGTTATTTTCTTTCTTCTGTGTAAGAGCAGCCAGAATTTTACACTTAAATGAGCATTTAAAAAAAATCTGTGCAGTTTGCTTCCAGCTGAAAAACAAGGAATACTAGATAAAGATTTAAAGATTAGTTTTGCTGTTATGTCCTTTTTTGTCCCAAAACACCAAACAGTGCTTTGTCATAGTTTTATCATCTTCTGCTCTATTCTCGCATGACTTCCCCCCTTTAACAGTTTGTTTAGCTACATGACAGCCTTTATTTATTACATGGTCCCTTCAGCAGATCAGATACTACATCTTTGCTAGTGCTTCTCTAGTATTTGCATCTCATTAATGCTGCTGCCCAACACTCGCGAGCTGTTGGTGTTTTAATTTGTTGAGATACTTACAAGCCAATAATAAAGACATAACATCAGCTATGACTTAAAAAATCAAAGTAGTAGAGACCTGTCAATACCCAGAGATGGCTTTCTGTGACAGAGTGACTCCATCAGTGGACAAGGGAAGGGCTATGGATGTCATTTAGGTGCACTTCTGTAAAGCCTTTGACAGAGTCTCCCAGAACATCCTTCTCTGTAAATTGGAGAGAGATGGATTCAATGCATGGACTGTTAGATGGATAAGGAATTGGCTGGATGGTCAGATCCAGAGGGCAGGTGTCAACAGCTCAAGTCCTGATGGACATCAGTGACAAGTGGTGTCCCTCACTGGTCCGATTAGGACTAGAATTACTTAATGTCTTCATTAATGACACAGATGAAGGGACTGAGTTGCACTCTCAGCAGATTTGCAGGTCACACCAAGCTGGGTGGTGCAGCTCACACACCTGAAGGACAGGACACCGTCCAGAGGGACCTGGACAAGCTCGAGAAATGGCCCATGGGAATCTCCTGAGCTGTAACAAGACCAGTGCAAGGGGCTGCGCCTGGGTCAGGGCAGCCCCTTGGTGTCAACACAGGCTGGGGATGAACAGATCCAGAGCAGCCCTGAGGAGGCCTTGGGGGTGCTGTGGGTGAGGGGCTGCACATGACCCAGCCATGGGCACTCCCAGCCCAGAAACCACCCTGTCCTGGGCTCATCCGGAGCACCGTGGGCAGCAGGGCAGGGAGGGGATTCTGCCCCTTTGCTCTGCTGAGACCTCACCTGCAGAGCTGCGTCAGCTCTGGGGCCCAGCACAGGAAGGACATGGAGCTGTTGGAGTGAGTGCACAGGATGTAACCAAGGTGATCACAGGGACAGAGCATCTCTCCTATGGAGAAAGGCTGAGAGAACTGGGATTGTTCAGCCTGGAGAAGGGAAGGCTTCGGAGTGACCTAATTGTGGCCTTGGAGTACCTGAAGGGAGCCCACAAGAAAGATGGAGAGGGACTTTTTACAAGAGCAGGCAGTGACAGAACAAGGCAGGATGGCTGCAAACTGAAGGAGAGCATGTTTAGATTAGATACTGGGAAGAAATTCTTTACTGTGAGGATGGAGAGGCCCTGGCACAGGCTGCCCAGAGAATCTGTGAATGTCCCATCCCTGGAAGTGTCCAAGGCCAGGCTGCACGGGGCTCTGAGCAACCTGGTCCAGTGGAAGGTGTGCCATGGCAGGGGGCTGGAACAAGATGATCTTTAAGGTCCCTTCCAACTCAAATCCTTCTATGATATCTTTTGTAGAAGAGTGTTTAATCTGTGTTTTAAACTCCACAGAATTTTGAGGCTAGATGGAGAAGCCTGAAATCCCAGCTATTTCAGATACAAGGATTATTATGGTGAACCCATCTGGATCAGAGAGATTATACCTATGATGTTGTGTTGTGTAGTATAATGACTGACTTACTAAAACAAACAGTTTGTGTCACAACATACACATTTGAGAGCTGCTTTATTCAGAAAAGGGAAAGGAAATTTTCTTTTACTTGGTGACTTACAGTAACTAGAAAGTAAATACATTTATCAAGTTGATGAATGAGCCTATCCTGCAGCTATTCCATGTGTATGAGATTGCTTATTGTTCTAGCTAATGGGTCCATCATTTTGAAAATAATCTACTGTCTCCAACATTTCCCCTATGGTTAAGTTGGCATTCATAAGCATGTAATAGGGAGCAGTTGCAGAAGCCTAATGTGATCTTCCAATTTAAAAATACCATCAAAAAGCAGTGATTAGTCATTGCCCAGGCAGAATGAGTAAGGAAAGGTCTACAAAGTTCTGTTCTGTATCTGAATTATCTCTTTTACTGGTAACATGACTAGTGATTCAGAGGCAAGACCCAAATCTATACATATATATAAGAAAAAAATAAGATCTATCCATATATAAATTTTTAATCTAGTTCTCAGTAGAACCCCAGCATCTCCATCTTTCACAGAATATACCAAAGGAGTTGATATTAAAAAGCTTCCAAATAAAGCAGCAAAACTCTCATAACAAAATACCTCTATCCCTACTGCTCTACTGCTGCAAAGGTGGAATACTTGCTAATTAATAACAGATGTACTGTAGTCTCAATAATGAATACAGCTAATTAGAAGTAATCAACAATAAGAGGTTGGGTAAGAGGCTATGGTGAAAATAGGCAAATCTCACTAACTCCTTAACAAAATATTCAAAAGCATTCACCCAAGAGTTTTAGAACTCAAGAATGAATGAGATGAATTATTAAGCTCTCTTTTAAAACTTCCTTGAGGCCTAGAGTCTAAAGGTGGCAATCCCTAAAAATAAAAAGGACTCCACAGGGATTCAAACAGCTCTAGCTCTGTGAGCCTGATGATCATACCAAGCAACTTAAAATACATCAAAACCTAAAATAAGTAGACAACAATATGAAGGTCTGTCTGAGAGGAAGTAATGTGACTTCTGCAGAGGGAACCTCTTGGGAGCTCTGTGAAGGGGTCAAGAAGCTTGTGAAGAATGGTGATTCATCTGTCAAGCCTCTGCATTTCCAAATAGGTTCTGTCAAAATACTTCACTAAAGGCTTTTAAGAAAACCAACGAGCTACAGTGTAAGAGGGAGGGGCCCAAAGTGGATAAATAATTCTTAACCACAAATAGGAAGAAGCTGTTAAATAATCACTTCTTAGAAGAGTGGGATGTCACAGCTGAAGTTCTTTAGCACTCTGGCAGTTTTGTTCTTGTGACTGATCTGCAAAAACAGGGAGAGCAATGAGCTCTGAAAGATTACTACCAAAGCTAAATTATTCAGGGTAATAACCAGAACAGACTGAAGAACTGCCCAGGATCTTTAAGTCTGAATAACAGGTCATAAAACGGCAAGACTTAACTGGTAAACACATGAAGAACAATTTTAGTATCAGATACAGAATGACAGCTTCTGAGCTCACAAGCAGCATCTTGGGGCTTTAGCAGACAACTTCAAAAAGAACCTCAGCACACCACTTAGCAAAAAAATCCCAAGCAGACTACTGGGAGGCATTGAAAAACAACAGAAAACAATTATGCCACGGTGCACATCCACAGTTTGATCAGATCTTGAGTAAGTGCAGTTCTGATTCACTTATTGCAAAGAGAAAACTGTATAATTGAAAATCGTTTAGGGCAAGAGATAAGGAATGATCAAAGGCATGGACAGTTTGTGGACAACTTCTGATCAAGTAGGCTGTGACTTTTCCAATCTGAAAAAGTAATCACATAGACAAAATGTGACTTAGGTCTACCAAATCACAAACAGGAGAGGCCAGACAGGAATCAGGAACAAACAAAATCAAACGGGAACACAGACTTACAGAACTCTCTGTAAAAGGACAATTCTCAGATAAAGTTTTTAAACAGTATTATTAGAGGTTGGACAAGTCAGTGGAGAAATTATTACATTCACAAAACACGGGAGGCTGAAATAGTAGTTTATAGATACATATAATTTTATCATATTTTTCAGATCTGTTCTCAAAAATTTCATTTAGTATCCTACCCAAGGCAAAAATTGGTAGACAAATAGTCTGAATTTTGTATAATTTATGAGGAAACTAACTAAATACAATAATTACTTTTAAGCAGTATTTCACTTGAAGTGTTGCAAAATCATAGAATGTCAGAGGGATTTGTGAATTACATTTTAAAATGAAGTCCATTCAGAAACCCTGTTGTAAGGCCTTGAATGAGATCATACTGGCAAGCCTAAGATCACAAACAGTCAGAATAATGAGAAAGATAAAATTACCTTCTCAAAAGTAGAGTTTTGTGCATGCTAAGTTGTATTTAACCTATAAAAGGAATTAGGCCCAAGCCAAAGAACTCATGAGTCTATTTCCACTACCAGTAAAGTGTAAATTCATAATTTCATAATTCATAATTTCACGACATCATAATTCAGTTGGTACACTTATTTCTGCAGCCTTTATATGGTCGTTATGCTTCATGATTCAAACTAACTCCACTGTGTTATCCTGAACTCTATGAACATAACGAAATGAGAGATCCTGCATGACACACACAAACAAAGCCAGCTGTCACAAATACAGAAAACAAAGTTAATTTATCTCTAATGTCTTCCCTCTGCTTCATGGTACTAATATTTCAGGAAAGTGAGGACTTGCTACAAAACAGGTTATCCTCTTAATAGTAAACCAAAATGAAGTCAGGTTTTCTAGTGAACTGTGTAAGATCCCTCGTGTCTAATCAAAGTTGAGCTGAAGCTTTTTCTTTATTACAGCTTTATTTCTTTATTAAAGTGGAGCTGAAGCATTTTCTTTATTACATATCCCTGTTATCAAGTTCCTTATTGTCATTAAATATGCAGAATCTTAATCCATGACCTCTCTTCTTCTATCAACTCTGGCTGAAATGGTCCAATAGGCTTAAAAGCCACTTTGCACTTTGTTAGGCTCCTTCAGCACACAGACATTCGCTTGGGCCCACAGACAACATGGTCAAATCAAGCCCTTTCTCTCAAATGAAGCCAAGGTAAAATGCATTTAGATCACAATTTAATCCCATGCACTGATGCAAGTTAACATTTTAGTATTCACCAGACACACTTTTCCTGTAAAACAGCAGAGTACAATGGAAGTAATGACCCAGGTACTACTTAGCAGTAATGCCCTCTTGGATACATTGAGCAGGTAATGTAACATTGATTTCAGTGATCTAGAGACATTAGATGATTAAAATTCAGATGATCTCCAAATCTTTTGCAGGAAAAGCTGACATCCAATAAAAAGCTATCTACATAAAAAATATATATGGATAAATTCCTTAATCCTGCAACACTCTATTGTCCTTAAAATTGACACTAATGATGCGGTACAAGGATACAGGAAATTATGCACCTGCAAATTACTACCAAGACATCACATTGCTCTTACCTTGAACTAGATCTTGACTTCACGTCCTCCTTTGCTGTCCTTTCACTACTAGCATCTTCGTTGTAGTCCATTTTTTTATCACACAGTTGTTTTCTCTTCTCCCACTTCTTCTGCTGATTTGAGATGCTTTCTGCTTCTCCTTGGGAGTCACTTTCTGCTCCTACCTGTGAACCTGAGGAATGTGCCAGGCACTTAGAGGAGATTGGCAGTTTTTGCTCTTCACTGCCAAAGTCTCTTTCTGCTAACAAAGCAGAAGTTTCAGGTTTTAATGCTTCCTGCTCAGGGACTGAATTGTCCAAGTTATCTACATGGTCCATTTCCTTAGACTTTACTAATGTGTATGAAGCATTTACAACACCTCCTGCAGAATGTTTAGTCTTTAAACCTTCAACACCATCCTCCCTGCTGTCTTCACAGCTGCCACAACACACACAGGAATTAATTAGACAGTTTGTGGCAGCTATACTGAGTTTATGGGATTCATCCTCCTCCTCATTTGCTAATGGATTAGCAGATCCAGGAACACAACTAATAGTTGCTTCTGGGGTTGTTACTGGGGATTCTGAGCTAGAAGGAGATTTAGGATTGAATATTACAGTAGCAGATATTTTCATTCCCCCTGTCCTGTGAGCTATCACTTCCGCCGTTTCTGCATCATCAGCATATGCATCCCAGCCATTGAGGTATAACTGTGAGTCTGGACCTTCTAGACAGCTGCATGAATTTGGAACCGAAATGCCAGACATCTGTTTTCCATCTTCAACATTGTTATTATTGCTTAAGTCACTTTCAGCATCTTTTAAAAGCAAAGTTTCCTCTGTCTGATGGCCATTCTCATAAAGCAAAGCATCTCTATATTGCAGGTTCTGTTTTGAATCGTGGCAAGGGTTATTCACCCAAGCAAAAGTATCACTTACTGAATCCAACCCAGCCAGAGCTTCGCCTGCTCCATCTAGGTCATCCATAAAAAACACTCTGTCCTCTTCATCAGTTAAGTTGTCAAGATGGTGTCTTGTTGGTGAAGCTTCTGTGCTAGAACTATTTCTCAGGCTAGGTCTGTGAGCCGGAGACTGACAGATGCTTGGAGGGGAAAGCAGAGAAGACATTTCATCTCCAACTCTGTGTACCATCCTGTTCAGCTGCTCCAGCTCCTGTTCATCATACTGCATGGAACAAGCCAGCTCAGCCTCTGTGTTCTCAGCTTTTGCTGAAAGCTCCTTAGGAGGCAAAGTCGCAGTTATGCCTGGTGTAATGACAGAGGGTACTTCAGGATCTGCTCTGACAGGAAAATCTACATCTTGAGAGATGCAGAGGTTACGTTCCAGGGTGTGCAGTTCATCCTCAGTCAGTGTCTGAAGGAGATCCCTAAAATGAAGAAATACACACATCACTTGTCATTTATGTTATTGATGTTACAGATTTTAAAAAAGCTTTTACTGTTAGTGCAGAAAACCAGAACTTGAGGGCACAGAGTACTTTTGACTGTGCAATTCAAGGTGCATTTGGCATTCATATCCACAGCACGTGACTGCTGATGCCTGAATTTGAGATTACTCATGCAAATAGAGGGTATAAAAGTATATACATGCTTGCAGTGAAGCCTCAAAATAAACCAAAACACACACAAAAATGGAACATTTCCCCTCCCCATCACTTACAGTGAAAATGTCACCCACAATTAGATTTATTTTGTCTTTTTAATTTTTTAATTCACAAATTTGACTTTGATTAGAAAACCAATTTTCCATCCTTCAAGTTGATTCAGAAAATTATTCTGCAAAAGAGTACTGCAGAAGTTTCACAGCATTATACTGTCATTTAAAAGAATTCAATAAAAGACTAATATTGCTTATGCAACACTGGTATCTGGAAGCCTGATCACTGAAACAGGGACTGGAAGTTGGCTCTCTCCTGCCTCAAACACTCAGCTCAGTGTTCTGGTTTTGACTGGCATAAACTTAATTTTCTTCACAGTGGCTGCTATGGGGCTGTGTTTTGGATTTGTGCCAGAAGCAGCATTGACAACCCAGGGATGTTTTGTTATTGCTGAGCAGCACTCACAGAGAGCCAAGGCCTTCTCTGCTCCTCACCCCACCCCAGCAGCGAGGAGGCTGGGGGTGCACAAGGAGCTGGGAGGGGACACAGCTGGGGCAGCTGACCCCAAATGACCCAGAGATATTCCAGACCATACATATGGCATCATGCTCAGTGTATAAAGCTGGGGGAAGAAGGAGGAAGCGGGGCTGTTTGAAGAGGTGCTGTTTGTCTTCCCAAGTCACCGTTACATGTGATGGAGCCTGGCTGTCCTGGGGATGGCTGAACACATGCCCTTGGAAGTGCTGAATTAATTCCTTGTTCTGCTTTGCTTGTGTGTGGGGCTTTTGCCTTACCCACTAAAGTTTCTTTATCTCAACCCATGAATTTTCTCCCTTTTACTCTTCTGATTCTGCCCCCAAACACACTGGAGGGGTGAGCAAGTGGCTGTGTGAGGCTGAATTGTCAGCCCAGGTTAAACCACCACACTGGGTCATTAAGGAGTAAAGCTGCTGCACAACGTTAAGAACAAGGCAGGTCTAGAAGCAAACATGGAGCGATTTAGTAAAATGTGTTTTCTACAGACATGCAGCATCTCCAGTGTTACCAAGTGTCCTCAGTACTGCAGTATAGAACTATGGGCACCTGAAAACAAAGTGTTATTAAATACTTTATAACTTCAAAACAAATCTACAGACACAGCAGCACTTAATTTTAGGTCTGATTTTGATTTACACTATCCCTGTCAATTAGAAGCCATATATAAAAATATCCTCTGCCAGGAAATGCTGCCATCATTTTCTAAGATCAGTACGCACATTTTAGCGTAAATCAATGGATGGAAAAAGCAAGACCTGTTCAGCAGAGATTAGGAGTCCATTATTCCTTGTGTTTAGGAATCATTTGTTAGCAGGTGACATACAGCTGGCATAATAATAATAATATGCACATATCAAAATAATTCCCGTACAGAAGTAATTTCAGGGTAAAAAAGGGGACAAAAAAAAAAAACAAACCAAAGAAATGTACAACACATCTCACATTCTGATTTCCAGTCAATGGTTTCTTAACCACTAAACATTCTTAACTTGTTAATTCAAAGACCAAATATTTTTGCAAGTACTGTCAGTTTTTCAAATAGCTCACAAATACACCACTACTGTCTGACTTGTATATCAGCTACCTACACTTTGAAAAATTTAACAGTTTAGGATAAGCACGCTTTAAGTCAGAAAAAAGATGATGGCTATGTACATTCCACACAATTAACATTTTATTTTTTAACATATCTTGCTTTATATGAGTAATATGACCCTGAAAAAAGTTCTAAGCCTCCAGAAGTACTACCTTATAAGAACAATTGCACTATTGTATCCTCCCTTTTCACACTCTGTAAGAGAGAAGTCAGAATTCCATAGAACCATTCCATATGCATCTTCAAATCCAAAGTTTTCAGTCATAAATAAGAAAGGAAAATGGACAATCTTTGTTAGACCCATCTGCCTAATAAGGTATAGACCAGTATGGCTATTTGGCACACTAGAACATTTAAAATATCTATACATTCCTTTCTTTTGTTTACACAGAATGTAATGATACCACCTTATTACTCAGATCTTGCATTTAACCAGGGTCTGTAAGAGATTAAGCACTTGAACATCACCTTAAAAACAAACTGACAGAGAATGGCTTAAGTTTTAAAGTCAACATAAAAATAGCAGTATTATCATGATTTTTTAAAATAACTACACCAATAGGATGAATAAAAACATAGAATAACACGATTGCTGCCATGAGGCTTCGTATTATGAATTTCCACTTCACTAGTTTTTACAGAAACACTGGGATGTAGAATTTTATAAGCATAAAAAATGTGAGATTTTAAAAACAGCTGGGGTTTTCATTTAAAAAAACCCACAAGAAACAAGAGTAAGCACACAAATGTAACTGTGAAGGGCTTAAGCTTGTCCCTCACGTATACAAAGATATTAAAGACATAAGAAATTTCTGGGTTGGGTCAAGGCTCATCAAGTAGGGAATCCTGGCTCTGCTCATGGATACTAAAGAAGAGGATAAGCACAGGGCAGATACACAGGGATCCCTGTGAGTGCATCCTGCTGGCTGCCAGCAGCCAGGGATTTCTGAAGCAAGGCAGCATCCCTGTGCTCAGCAATCTACAGTGAACTTTTCTTGCACAGATTAAAAAGTGTGTCAGGAACTGACCAACAGACAAATGCTTAAACACCAGCTACACTTCCTCACACACCACAGTCACACTCTCCTCAAAACGAAAAAAGAATGAGCAACTTCTACAAACAGAGACTATACCAGCAATATTCAAAGGAATTTGCTTTCCATCCAAGCTCACCAGCATAATGGGGCATGATGCACTGGGCCCAGGGAAAATGGAAGATTCAATCTTTAGATTTCCAGCATCTAGTCTGGGGTTTTATTCAGTCTCCAGAATACCACATGGCAGCACCCGGGATTCCTGGATGTCTGGGTACCCAGAACTACTCTGTTTCATTTCCAAAGGCTCAGGGAGCCTGGCTGCTCAGACCTATCCAATACAGGCTTCACACATTCACTGTAAATTACATGCTAGAAACACATATTTACTTTATATTGGCTAGCTCCACTAACTTGAGTAATGAACTCTATTTCTGTCAATAACAACACCTCAAAATTTAAGAGCAATTGTGTGCAGTTTTGAGGACAGTAAATAAAGCCTGATTAAAATACTGATGATGATGATGATAACAACAACCACCACCAAGGAAATCAGCTGACAGTCCTCATGTCATTTTAGGTGAGTCAGATCCACATAGCCTTGGAAGAGAAACACAACCAGTTGAATTACATGTGGCAGTCTACCCACCCTATAATTTCAGCAGAGAAATAATCCTGCTTTAAATTCGAATGGAATATGCTCATTTTCCTAATCCAAACACTGGAAATTTTGCTATTAACAAATACAGCTTGCTCTAAAAGAGGTTCAGGCAATTTATCTTGCCTTCTCTGGTTAAAATTTCCCTAGATTCACCAGCCATTTTTAAAGGTGACAAATGTTTGATCAACAGTTACCTTTTAGATACACTGTATATTAGATAATACAGGACTTTCTACCAACCTGCCATGTTTTAAAATGATTACAAAGATACTGAATATGAATGTTAACCAACATATGGAAAGAAATGTGACATTTTACTACTAAAAAACTGAACATCAGGCACCATCAGTATACTATAAGGCTTAATTAAACTGCAGCTACTTCAATAGTTCATTTCCTTTCAGCTAAAGAACCTTTAATTTGTGCTCACACGGACAAAAATAATTTCTCCCTCTGCTTTCATTCTTCAGAAGCCACTGGTAAAGTCAGATTCTGCAACCCACCCTGACAGCAGCAGTATGCTTTCTTCTCAGAGAGACTTTAGAAAATACTGAATTTTAAAAAGTGCATGTTGAGGTTTCACCTGCTTTTACTCTTTTTGGCATTGTATCACAGAAAGGCAATCTAGCTTTCAAAATACGAGGAACATTTTTCTTTCAGTGGTTACAGCTACCGGCAGAAAAACAAAGCAAATTCTTCAGATGTGCTCTGCCTGTTACAAGCAGTAGTAGAGATTTGCTCTGCCTACTGCAAAACCAATGAACATATTTTACTCTACTGCCAATATCCAGGGTACAGAAACAAGCTCTCCAAAGATGCGAGGCCAAATGTCCATTTAAAGACAAGTTCGGCAAAACAGAAAGACAGGGCCACAAACCCCCTAATGCTGCACATTCCTCAAGCTTCCTCCATTAACTTTGATCCTATTCTGACTCGAATTTTAAACTGCCTTGTTTTCAGAGAATAGCTTCATTGTTATTGCCAGCCTGTGCTTCAGTTCATGCTCCAAAGGGAGCATAACCAGCTGCCTCAATGGAGCAGCCACCGTAGGAGGCTGGGGCAGGTACAGGGATGCCACGCGCATCCTCCCACTCCCGCTGCGCTCAGCTCCACACACCGGAATCCACGGATCTGTCTGACACATCACACTGAGAAACCAACGCTGGGATATGTAACAAACAGCACTGGCACTCCTATACTGCTGATGTTTTAAATCAACTAAAAGTTTTGAACACAGCCGCCTTGGAAAAACTAGCCAGTTTTCCCCAATCACTGTGTATACTTTAAAAGCTCACAAATTTCACGCTGCCCCAACCCAATTCTTTAAACACAGATAGCATGTATACTGCATTTAATTTCTAGTCAATGATACAGAAAGGTTTCAGTGTACTTAAAATGGTATGATCCTCTGATTCCGCACCCTGCACCACCTGATGTGCATCTGCTTGATTCTGCACCACCCAAATCCATAGGGACCCTCTCATCACTTGTGATGATCCAGAAACGAACACCGGGAAAGCAAAGAGCTCTGAAATAGGGCAGAATTAAGGAGTACTGCAAAATTCAAGTTGGCTGAGTTTTGAAATCTCTGTACAGCAGCCTCAAATGTATATGTAGTATAGGTAGTATTTTATCACAAGAATGTTCAGTGTCACAGGCACCGAAGTTAAATACCTACGCATAGAGCAGACGATGTGATTTATATACTTCCTAAGCAGATTGAAGTAGGTTGGCAGAAATGGTTCAAACACCTTTGTTTCAAAGGCACAGAGATAACACTACTATATAATTACGCATTGGTAGATGTATAAAATGCCAATGCTAATGTTTTACACACAAAATAAAAGTCAACACAAGCACCTAGCTTAAAAGCACCTGTAAAAATTAATTAAAACATTCAAAGCCATAATTTGCTGCTCAACCCTCGCAAAAACCAAGCAAGAACCCTTACTGCTTTTTCTCAGCCTCAACAATCTCTATTGTTTTCAAAGTTGTAAGCCACCACCAGGACACCAAAAAATTTTCATACCTAATAGATATTTATCTTTTCTGCTAGTTCTGACTCAATTATGTGGATCCACATAATTAAATACGGTACTTATCTTTGCCTTATGGATATTTTAGGATAATACCGTTTAAAAATTAATTACCTGTAATCCTACAAAATAATCAGCTCTGTATTTGATGTTCCTCCATGAGTTAAAATATTTAGTTGGCTAAAAAGTTACAGAACTTTACAGAGAAATTCACTGGGATGTGATCATATTCTGCAGTAAGATGCTGTTCTATATTCTTACAACAGTCACACAACTGCAATACAAAATGCAGCTATTTTAACAGAAAACTACTGAATCTATTTTCAAGCCTTAACTACTGGTGATGGAGACTGGAGAAAGACTCCAGGAAAAAAACACTCTTCCTTTGATGGGAGCAGAAATATCAGTATCAAATATCTCATTCCATCTTCTTCACAGGTTTCTATGAACATTCTCACAGAGTAGGGATGAATGAATACCCAATGAATTAAAAAATATTTGTGATAAGAAAAAAAAACCTACATAGCTTAGGTACTTTTAAAAGCAATTCAATTTCCCTACATGAACAGCACACTTATTTGTATCTCATTGTCATTTTCAGTCAATGTATTTTTCATTCAAGAATATTACTAAAGGATCTTTTTGAGCTCAGTTCTTGCCAATATTGGAGTTCCTTCAATTCAGAGACTGCCAGACATGAATTTCATATTACTTCTTGCTTGAATTTTCCCGCTGATAGATGTTATCTCACTAAGAACACACTGCAAACTTTGGCTTCTAGACAACTGAAATCACATTTTTAATGTTCCCTTTCCCTCACAGAATAAATACAAGTCCTAAAGTATATGAGAACTTTTCCAAAATTGAATCTGAAAGTCTTGTTATTTTTTAAAGTTTGCATTGAAAACTGTAGTTATTGAACAAACAAGCATTTACAAATCTGTTTTCAACCCCAGAACTAAGTTCACAGTAACTGAAAATTAAATGGACTGAGCACTGAAGCACACTGACTTCATTGATTTTAATTTTCCACATTGTGAAATATGATGATAAAGCAGAAAATACAATTTATGAGAAGCATATTAGCTTTTAAATATCCTTTTGGCTTTGGACAGCCAGTGAAAATATCTGCAACAGCCACATATTGGGAATAAGGTATTTTAATGTAAACTTCATGGACTTTTCAAGCTTTGGTACGAGTAAAGCTTTTTCTCCCTTCTAACTTCAGTTATGCTCCTCAATTCATGTTGTCCTTAACCCAGTGTTTTATAAAACCATAATCACTCAAAAAACCCCAACAAACCAAACATGTTGATTTGCCAATTTTAATTCACAGATGTCAATATGAATATCACTAATGTACCTAAAAATAAGACTTCTGGACCAAAGTACTAGGAAGTCTTCAAGGGACACAAGAGGATGTGGTCGAGATATTTATAAAGGCTAACTTCAGAAATAGCTCCCCTCTGAACCACCCCTGACAGAGCTTCCATTCTCCCTCAGGAGATGCCTCACCTCTAACGGATGAGAGGAGATCAATCTGGATAAACTATGTGAGAACTATTCTTACATCAAACTGTCACCATGACATCCAGGGAAGGCGATAAACTGCTGAAAATTGGACACAGGGGAAAATAAAAAAAAGCCCTGTCAAATTATCTCTAGAGATCTCTAGGAACAAAAGTTGCAGTTAGTATATAAATTTGAATTCTAAGAAAATAATAGGGTTTATGGATTAAGAAAATTTTTTAAAGAACGTAAAGATCCTTTAAAGGATACAGCTTAATTTCTCCAAAGTAACAGATCAGTCTTCTAAAGACCTCAGCTAAGAAAAAAATATTTTAATGTTCTTTATACTTGAGCCAAAGCCCACATCTCCAATGGCAACCAAGACAGAAGCATTATGGAAAGAAGCATAAAGTGATCCATCCTGTAAACACAAATCTACAATATGAAAAATAGATAGTCATTTCAATTAGGTTAAGAATTATTTGAGTATTGCATCATAACATAACGAGAAAATGTAATAAGCCTAGTTAAACAGAAACATTGATGCTAATTAGAAACAGAATCGCCCAAAATAAACTCTACCTTTGGTATTTTAGGCATCATCTAACCAAAGGAAAATGTGAAATGCTATAAAATTATACTAAAAGAAGGAAAAACTATCAGAGAGATTAAAAGTTCAGAAAACTACCATGAAATGAAAAACTGTATTTCGTTATTTCATGGGTATATCAGGCTGATGAGAGGAAAATGCAGTTTATGGTTAACATAACAAACAGAAACACTTTTCTAAGCATTTAGGAGTTTTCAGGCCTCTGATTTTCACTTCAGAAGAGAAGCAGTTACAACTATCTTTTATTACTTGCCTTATTTTTCTTAGTAAAGTGTGAAAAGGTCTGAAGAGTTCAGACATATCTTCTGGTTTATGGTCCAAGTTTAATGGTCCCTCGGAGTAGACAACAAGGCCACTGTAATTCAAACATACGCATGAACACACACAAAAATGAAAATTTTATTACACAGAGCAACCACCAAGTAGTCAGAAAAGCAACTGTACGTAAACATTAGAACGACATTTAACTACATCTCATTATCTTATTTTTGTCTTATTCACCCACAGTTACAATTAGATGCTATTTAAAGTAACAGGAAAAACATCCCCTCCACTCTGTTCACCCCTTCTTAAACATGGCAGAAAAAGCAATGGAAGCATAAAGGGAAGGATACACATTTATTTCATTGCTGCAGCTGACTGATTAAAAAAACCAAAACAAAAAAAACACAAAGGAAACCTGTTATCAAGTACACTGGGGAAAGTACACTGATTTGAGATAGTGCAGATGGCTTTTTCTTTCCAGTCTAAATAATTTCCAGGTAAGGTAGTGAAGCCCTGAGCTCTTAGTTTTCTGCCTCTAAGATAAATATAACCCAGTATTGAAACTTGGTAAAAAAAGAAAACAGATTCTTTAAATAATATAAAACACATTTTGATGAAACTATGCTTCTAAATCAACACTTGTACAAATTTCTCTGGAAAGAGGTTAAGTTCATGATCCTGAGAACCTCCACGTACCTCACTAGAGATAATCTCAATAGCTCCTCCTGACCAAATCACCACTGTCCAAACCTGTTTG
Organism: Pardalotus punctatus; assembly: GCA_013400915.1. Taxonomy (NCBI): domain Eukaryota; kingdom Metazoa; phylum Chordata; class Aves; order Passeriformes; family Pardalotidae; genus Pardalotus; species Pardalotus punctatus. Next base: position 119,592 of record VZTX01012695.1, read on the forward strand.
TGTGTCAGGGATTAAACAAAATTCACCTTCATATCTGCTGTACCACACCACACTGTGTCTGAGAGTGGATTCCCACCAGGCACCACTCTGCTTAAAACTGCTTAATCCTCTGCCCACTGAAAAAACAAAGTGTGTTTCCCAAAGGCAACCCATTCTCACACTTGAGATACATTGGTTTTCTTTTTCCAAGGCCATTTTCCCATTCCTGTCCATACAGCAGTGTTCTGTTACCCAAGGTATTTCAAAGGTATGTTCCTTTTCTTAAACTCAAACTATATGTTGCTTCAGAGAGTTATCCAGCATCCAAATCATCCAGAGTAACGGAGACCCTTGGCTGAATAACAACACTGTCAAAGTCCTTTGGTCACCAGTTATTCCCCAGCAAGCACCCGTGTGATCACCAAAGGCCCTCTGGGACACAGCAGCAAAGCTGATGAGACAAGCTATATGAATTCCTCTAAAGTATTAAAAAAAAGACCAGGGGATTAGGGCTTTGAGGGCAGGAGAGGGGGAAGAGGAGATGAGAGAGAAAAAGTAGCTTCCTTTACAAGTCACTTTTTTTTTTTTTGATAGCTTAAGACAAATTATCTTGTTGCCAAGGATACATAATTTTATCTTTTTTTTCTACGCTTTCCAAGCTTCAACAAGGAGGCTGCCACAAAATGAAGCAGTTATTGCTGACTCATGTCCTGCATAAGCAAATGTTACTACTTTGCTCAGTGAAAGCTCAAGGCTACTCTCCTCAAACTTCTACCAGATGCCAAGTCATTGTTCCTTTGGCTTTCAGGGACAGTTTGCTTTCCATAGAATTTAATTCCCAGAAGAAATTTTAAAAAAAGAAAATAAGTGGGCTAGAGCACTACTATTACTAAGGAAAAATATTAATAAATGGCTTCTGTATAGGTATAACATTTGAAAGCTCTAAACCAAAGCCTAAATAACGCTGTAGCATTGGAAAGAACAAAAAATTGCTAAAAAGCGTGTCTTAATATTTCCTACAAGGTTCAAAGTTCACTGACACCTGCTGAGATACCAGACAACCCGCACTGTATAACACATGATAAACTGATGTCTGAAGAAAAGCCTTAGACAACAATGACCCTGGAAAGTATTTCTTAAACCCATCCTTCTCATGAAGACACAGAGCCACAGCCACCGTGCAGCGTCTCCATCTTTATTTAAAGGCTTCTCCTTTCAGTCTAAATAAAAGGCTTGTGCTTCTTCCACAAAACACTGCATCTGGATGGAGTGGTTTTTCTGTGGAACTTCACATGACAGTGATTTATTTTCGTATCACTGGATAATTAAGAGCAGTTAAAATTTTTATCTTCTCCTTCTCTACCCTTATTTGTAATTTGGGATAGACATGATCTATTTTTCAGAGAGCCCCTGGTTTTCCAGTTAGTCGTGATGTGTTCTCCTCCACTGTGTCTTCCAGCAGCTTCAAACTGAGTTCTCACATTCCTGTTGTCTTCCAATAATCGGATTATTACTGTTATTATTCTTAGAATGACAGTTACAGACAATATACTATTTAACAGGAACAACAGGCCACAGGGATTTCCTGAGGAGAAGTGTATTGCACTCAGGACTTGAGGTTTTTTATTTCCCTCAATTATACTACTTATATTAGCTAACTTTAAAACATTCACAATGGTAAAATATTAAAAATACGCTGGCTTTACTCCAGAGAAACTGCTGCCTTACTAAATCATGAAGGCTCATTAGGAAAAATGCATCTGATTTGTTCAATACTGCAAAAACTGCATGAAGCAAAAACACTGTTATAAGTTAGTTGTTTTGAGTGCTCAATACAGGGCACAAATCTGCACAAAAGTTACACATATTAATACTTTCTTTGAAGAGAATTAAGCCTAACTCAATAGTTACAATGCAGTTTGCCATGATAATTCCTTTATAATGAACTTAGAGTCACTCAGAAAAATACACAAATCTAATTAAAAATTTGTAGTTTTCAAGACTTTTATCCTTAAGTCATACTATTTTTGAGTGTCACAAAATATGTGCTTTCAATAAATATTTCTGACATGACATTGAATAGACTGATGTTCCTCATTTTTAAATGTTGCTGGAGGATGTCTGATCAATTGTCCCTGCCTTCTATATTTAGAGATCTACCATCTTTTTTTTTTGTCTTGATATTCTACATTAAACTGATAGTGATTTAGAACAAAACAATCCTCCTCTTTAATTCTTTTTAAAGAAAGCTAAAGCAAACTCTTTTGATGGTGAATGTCCATCAAAATTCTAGACACAGCTTTTCAAATCTTCAATAAACCTTTAAATGAGGCAGAGCAGATAGCAGTTAAAAATTACTTACCATACAATGGCTAATCTTGGAATTGTAAACATTAAAGCTGGTTCATAGTCATCTATCATATCTTGAGTGAGGTATCCAAGCCTTAAGGCTCTAAGCAGAAGAATAAAATTATTTAGTAAGACGTCAAACTCTTGAAGAACACATTTCACTAAGGAAAAAACTGAAAAAATTGTTATAGGCCAAACCAAACTGATAGTATTTAACTCATGCACTGTTTTTGTACCTAAACCACTGTGTATATAACTGACTGCTTTAGTCTGTTCTTTAAAGAAAAAATAGTATAAGAAAAACATGAATGCCAGAAAAAAAATGCCTTTAAACACTTAAAGCTTTTATAGCCATTCAAAACCCAATTCAGTTTTATGAAATCTTCTCTGTTTACTATTTCATGTCAAGCTTCAGCTTGATACTGAAAACCACTGGTGCTGACCATTTTTCAACTAAAAGAAACATTTTAAAGTAATAGAGAAAAGTATTTGGCTTCATTTTCAAAAACAAATTGCTCTAATTATCAAGGCAAATCCCACCCTTAACTTTAAAAAAAAAAAACAAACCAAAACCAAAAAAAAACCCACCCAAGAACAACCCAGTTCTACACAGTAACTATTACTGAAGTCTAAGGATTTAACATCTGGGGGAGACTTCGCTGTCCTCAAATAACTTCTCAAATGTCTTAAGCCCCTTTTAAACTAAATCCCACTTTGTCTGGATTTTTTAACGTGTCTATGTTTTCCAGGTTTCTTCACAATTTCCAGATTTCACCATATGTTTCCTAATGTCCTCAAATTTCTTCTCTGGCTTGTTCATATCAGTGCTTAAGAGAAGACTTTAAATTGCTCATTTTGGTCCCCAAAAGAATGGAAATAACTTTTTATTATTATTATTATTCCTTGTCAGCACTTGTCTGGCCAATACTGCTGCTGGTGGATGGGACACAACCACAAGGCAAGCCCTGGTTGGTACCAACGGTGGATGGGCACACTGGTGTGTGGCCCATCCTCACTCCCTGTTCCTGCCTACAGCCCAGACAGATTATCCAAAGCTACAAGTAAGAAACCATCCTTTGCCTCTTACAGGGCAAATACAGAATCACAGAATTGTCAGGGCTGGAAGTGACCTCTGGAGATCACCCAGCCCAACCCACTGCCAAGACAGGGTCACCTGGAGCAGGTGACACAGGAACACATCCAGGTGGGCTTGGAATGTCTCCAGAGAAGGAGACCCCACAACCTCTGTGGGCACCCTGTTCCAGCGCTCTGCCACCCTCAAAGTAAAGAAATTCTTCTGCATGTTGAAGTGAACTTCTCATGCTGTAATTTATGCCCATTACTCCTTGTCCCATCATTGGACACCACTGAGACCTTCTGGTGTCTGACAGAGTCTGGCACCTTCCTCTTGACACCCACCTTTGAGATATTTGTGTGCATTGATCAGATCCCCTCAGCATTCTCTCCTCTAAGCAGGCCTGGCTCCCACAGCCTCTCCTCCTAAGAGAGATGCTCCAGACCCCTCACCATCTTTGTGGCCTCTGCTGGACATGAGTATGCCACAGATGAATATGTACATGTGTACTAGCTCTTGGACTGATGGAAGGTGGTTCCTCCTACTTGTGACCTTTTCTGAGTTGCAATCCTGTCTTCCAAGACACCTGAAACATCTCTGATCTTGCTGTCATGTACAGATTGTGGCAGTGTGCTCTGCACTCCTCCATTCCTTAAGAAAGGATCAACCACACCAGAGCCCAGACCCAGGCTCCCACTTCACAAGTTCTCCTAACACGACAGCAAAACCAACACTTATTCTAAGGGCATTTCACGGTCAACTGGTGTCTAATAATTCCACACAGAATATGATTCACTAATTTCCTTTTAAGAACAGTGCTGCACTGCTCAAAATGCCACTTAAGCTGAGTATTTCACCTGCTGTTCCCTTCTACTGCCCACCTGCAGGCCAGTTAATCTGTCACAAGGGGGAAGAAAAATAGTTGTTCATCATAGTACATTGCAAATTCACACTTTTCTTTGCACCTTATACTTCCAAAAGAACTTATGAATTGCTGGATTATTTGATTTCTTTCATCATCATCTCTTCATACATACAGAGTCATGGACCAGTCCTCTGAGATTTTAAAGAGCTTTACTAAATTCTTTATGATAATCACTGGAGGTTCACAGATGATCTGAATCATCTCCCCATGTATTCTTGCATGAAATATCATTAAGTCTTGATGCCTTGAACAGATTTAGCTTATTTAAATGCTTAGTCTTCATGTACACATCTGTAACTAGGCATACCAACAATATTGTTATCGTTGGATTATTAACCTTTGCATTTTGGTTCTTTTTTTAATGTAGAAAACAAAAAAAAGCACAGGCCTGTGCCTGGCAAGCATGCTTAACACTTTTAAACTTTGTACTTGGATACTTACTATAAAAGCAAAATACCCAGTGTTTTATGACAGTTCTTCACAGTTACAGTTAAAGTACTCCTATAAAAGCTCAGACTGAAAGTAAACATAGAAATTAAGATCTAGTCCTTAACTTACCTCTCCACAGTTTCACAGAACAGTACGATTACCTCCTGCTGTACATAGTATTCTTTTGGAGACTTCACAGGTACCATGGCCGACACATAACTACAAAAATTATACAATAATGTACCACTGTGTCACATATGTTAATAAATAAGATTATAAATAAAACCAAACCTAGGACAAATCATCTTAGAAACCTAACCTTCCCTGTACCAATTCGTATTTATTTCAACAACACTCACTATGAAAACTGCACCGTGTAAGAATCTATAAGAAACACAACCAAATTACTTATTGCAGTGAAATTGAGGCAGTGGAACTCAGCAGTGCTTTTAAAATATAATTATACACATTTAGCTATCAGAACACTATACTCTGTGGCACAGGGCTCTAGAACAATCTTTGGTGCCCCATCTTGAATCCAGTATAGTTTACTCTGCAATTCCTTAAGGAAAAAAAATTACTTAAACCAAACATTTTATCTATAAAGGTTTTACCTGAAATTAGAGTGAAATTCAGTTACCCAGAAGAGACAATTTATGGCACTTAAAATTTGGCTTAATTTCTATGTGGAATTACTTGCAAAAGCACTAATTCAACAAGGTAATAAATGCTGGTGAAAGTTTAGTGGTTTTGTGTCACCATATTACTTAATTGGTCATTTGTAGAACACAAGTAGCACAGAAAGGGAAGAAGTTGTTTGCAAAACAATGGTAAAGAAAAATGCTATATGTAGACAGCTGATATGAACAGGCCAAAAACTGCACAGACACTGCCAAGAACCAGTTACTGGTAGTCCTTGGTGTCTACATTCAAATCCACACTTAAAAACATGTTTTAAGACAACGTTTTCAATTAAAGTGTTTTCAATGTAGCAGAATAATAATGTTTTCTCTAATCAGAAAAAAACTAGTTACCTGGGTAAAATAATACAAGAGAATATCAATACTGAGGAAGGGCAAGGAGTAATGTGAGACATGACAGTCTATAGGTTATTCCCAAGAATTTAAAAGACAACCCAATCCTAAGAAACATGTTCTGCTAAAGGCAGCGATGACTGTATCATATTAGATCCGTAGATAATCTTGCCCGTTATCTTGTCTGTGGCCAGCACCACAAACATCTAACACACAGGCAGGTAGCTGGTTACACTCTGAAACACAACGTAGGACTGGTCAATGTGACCCTTGATGCAAGAAAGCATCACCCCACAAAGCAGTTACTTTTACTTAAGCTATAAACCTCAAAGCCATTTTTCAATCACAAGTTTTCAAATCAGTGAGTTCCTGTGATTAATTATTTCTCATGTAAAAGCACTTCATCAGAATTCAATTTGCCTTCTTAAATTCACTGGGTGCATCTTGCTTGTATCACTAAGTATAAGAGAAAAAAACTGCAGTCTCCAGAATATTTGTTATCATTCTTTTATTTTTAAACATCTCGTATTTGTTGCCTTTTCTCTGACAAAGAAAACATTAAGAGAAGAGATTTATGATTTCCTCTTGTGTCTTGGAAATTCTCCCTCAAATGCCATATGCCAGTATGCAAATGGCAGATTATAGTTCAGTTTGAGAGAGCAACTGTTGATTTCTAAAAAGCTACTTAATTGCTACACTGGAAGGAAAAAAATCAATACAATACAACAATTGTTGTAACAATACAACAAATCCCTAAAGAATTCAAATGCCGCACTATACGTACTTTTTCCACTCAAAGAATACAGAGCAAAACAACCAATTTCCAAAAACCAACAAGCCACACAACAGCTGCAGTGGCCAAGCCATTGCTGACAACACGTTTACTGTAGCTCTTTTACCTTAATTCAAACTCAGCAAAAAGGACATCAAAATGCTTGAGGGAATCTTTCATTTTTTCTGTGTAGAGGTTCAAATCCCTTAAGGCCTGGTCACGAATGATATTTCTGACTTCCTCTAGGCTTCGGGTCAGATCCTTGGCCAAGGGCCTCATAGCCATACTTTCAATTTCACGATTCATAATAATGGAACCAGCAGCCAAACACTACGAAAGACACGAAGAGATAAAACACTAGTTTTTACAAAGTAAAAATACTTTAATACTTGAAAACAAAGCACAGGATGTGCTATTTAATGCTTTGAACAAGGGCAGTATTTAACCCCATTTGGTTGCAAATTATTAAACAAGTGAAAGATTTAAGACTGGTAATGTCAAGAGTCAAAAGCTTTCACAGGAAAGGTTAGGGAGCAGCTCAGCCAGGGGGACATGAGAACAGGGGAAGGCTGAAGTACAAGAAGCACAGTGCTGACAGAACTAAAGCCATTCTCCTGCCAGTTAGGCAATAAGCATTAGTTGGATAGATCCTCTATGCACACATGGATTGCTTGCATAAGAGAGATGGGAATCTAACAAAACTACAATCCATGGACTGTTTTGATTCAGACTAGACTGCTTGATTTTGTGAAAAAAACCCTATTACTTATAAAAAGAACAGAAATTTGGCAACTGTGATGCCTTTTACAGCAGAACTGGTCACACTGGCTATCACACAGGGATCTAGTTAGGCCAGTATCCTGCTTCCCAGTGAAACCATGATTATATACAAAAACCAGGTCACCGAGTGACTCTTCCCTTTCAGTGTCTGGAAAGCAGCTATTTAAGAGACTCCTTGCCCCAGGCATTATACATGGACTCTCTCTGACCAGCTGACAAAGACATTAATAGTAGATTTTTACTGTAACACATTAATAATTTTTTTTTAAATATTGTCATTAAAAATAACTGCTGGCTTTATTATTTTATGGATACATTTGGAAGACAATGAGCACTGATATAAATCATACCTGCTGCATTAATGGAAATACTTCTATTAACTGAAAATATACAAGGTTGTTCTCAAATATCAGGGTTTTTTCCCCCTTCTTTAAATCTCCATTTGAAGCTGTGTCACTCCCCTCTCCCTGACATCCTGTAGATGGGAGCCACATCTGCAACTCAGTATGAGAAACCTGCAATCCCAGCCCTTTCTCAGCAGCCTGATGCATTGATTTGTGTTTTGAGAGCACTTGGAGAAGATCACGTTCTTACTTCTTATCAGACAAAGCTGCATTTGTGGGAAAGTACAGAAAAATTAAGTCCTACCTGCTGGCAGGTACCTTCAATCTGCTAACTCAGTCACTGCACTGACAAGGACACAAGTGTGTACTCACAAAGCTCATACAACCTTCTTGCTACATGAATTTACAGGAGGACAGTGCCTACAGCAGTAGGAATTGCATTACATCATCACTGCATACGTTACTTTCTCTGAAACCAGCAGGTCTCTCCAGCCTGATGGTTACACAGTGAAAGCTTGATTTGGAAACAGGTTTTGCTTATATAACACAGCAGTGAATAAAACAAGACTAAGGACAGGATTACAAAGCATTGGCACACCAAATTAATTTTGTAAATTCTATCTGAGACTTCTCTGACTCAGAGGAGCCTACAATTAACAACTGTCAAAGCAAGTTTCAGAAATGGAACATATGGAGACATATTGGACTGAACAAGATGAGAACTTTTCATGGAGAAGATGCACTTGAAAAAGAAAGGAGAACTGGTAGAGAAAAAAAACTAAGGATATTAACAGGAGCCCAAGGATTGCTTCAAATACAGGAGAAGCAATGCCGAAAACAAGATCACAATGTGCTGTTGTGTAGTGAGATTCCTAGATTAATCCCCCCTCAAGTCTCAGCAAACTCACAGTGCCTTAAGTCACCTTCAGGCCAGTAAAACTGAAGAGTTTATCACTAAAGATGCCACAGCGAATTTTTTTTTTTAGCCAAAAACATCAGTACTAATAAATAAATAGCTTGCATATCACATCCTATTTTTTTATGACACTTCAGGCTTCTTTTGGTTAAAATAATGAAAGCTTATTCACTACAAAAATCCCTTGTTCCCACAGGTTGCTCTAGAAGCAAGTCTTTGAGAGAAGCCAGGTAAGAGAAGAAAAGTGGACTTCAGTGTTTTGCACAGGAATCATTATATTTTTGGAACACACATGAAACAAGCATGTTATGTGTAACAAATGACAGCCCAAACTTACATATTTAGGATGAATTATAGCATAACGTAGACATTAAAAGAAAGTGACAGCACACATTTCTGTCAGTTGAGATGAACATTTGTCCTGATAAAACTCCCTAATAGACATTTATTTGTTTCTAAGATCTTCAAAACCCAAGATGGCCAACCAGCATTAAAAAAAATTAAGAATATCACTCAGATACTAACCCACAAAGTAACAGTTTTTCATTATAGAATACTGACAGTACACAATCATGAAAATAACTGGTTATGCTGTTAGCCCAATCAAAAATCAGTTAAAGAACCCCATTTCTCCGAGCACCCAGATGTTTACTTTGCTCTGTAATTTTATGTACCACTTTCAGAAAAGTCTGAAAATGTACTTGTGGCTTTATACAACACAAAAAAAAGGTGTCTATTAATCCCAAACAACTGAAGTATGACAAACCTACCTCTGCTCCAAACCAAAGCTGTCCTGCAAGGTTGTCATGGCGTATTTCCTCTGGAAACTTAACACAAAAGTCTCGGTTCGCCCGTTCATGTGGAATGCATTCATCCATGATCTGATTTATGATGTTCAAAACATTATCCTGAAACAAAAGATAGGATAACATATATATTGTTCACACAGAAAACACACAACATTTTTTCTAGCTTTCTAACAGAGTTTATTAGTGAGGCATCAAATAATTAAGATAGAAAATGCAGTATTTAACTCTCATGGGTTTCACACACACAGAGAAAGCAGAGGAAAATGCTGCACAGAAACACATGCAGCGAACTTCACTCTTTCTAGTTTTCCTAAGAATTGTTTCTCAGATTAATTGCACTTAACATTGACTACTTTAATGGGACTGCTGATGAGGAGGTGTGATACAAAGAGCTCATTACCTCCAGCTGTCTGTACCTATCAGTAAATAAACCAGAAATATATGTAAATTATACTTCTTCCATTTCCACTCACCAGCCCCAACAATACGCACTCCATTATTCCCAAAAAGAGCACCTGACAGGGTACCTTGGAGTTCCTAGAAATTGAGCTATATTGGGACCAATGTGGTTGGACAGATTTAAACTCATCCTGGGAATCCAAAGCAATAAAGCAATAAAACTCCACAGAAAAGTCTCAAGTGGGCAAGGGCTGGCACACCCACCTACCATCTCATCCCCCAGACAGCCGGGAGGAGAAGGGGACACTGCACAAGTTAGAGCCTTAGTAACTGCTCTGATCTGCATCTGCACCAGGACAATGATCAAAGACCCACAATCAGTTTCCTGATATGCAGTAAATAATCTGTATTCATTTATTTGAAAAGATAATTTTCACGTACCCCTGCTGGGAACTGCATGGAATTTGATTAACATAATAAAGGTAGATTGAGAGCATGAAAAGGGCTGAGTGCTTTCATTAAAGATGTTTTGTCTGTCTCTTCTGCTTCTTCCAGTATTTACAGAATTCACATTCTATTTTAAATATTTCTCAAATAAATGCAACCAAATCTGTCGGTACAAATTGCTTAACAGACAGAATTATTTTAAAACTACACTTCATTGTTTTATATTCGCCTGCATTTAAAAATAATAGAAGACATGAATTTTGAAGAAACCTACCCCTTTTAATATGTTCCCCATTGAAAAAGACAAAACCTACTCTAGCTACAAAGAATGATCCGCATTTTCTGCAATTTCTGCACAGACTGCTGCACCTGCTGTTGCCACAAAATAATCTTAACATTAATGCCGTAATCACAGTTGTCTTATCCAAAATAAATGAATAAATTAAGCATCAGCAATATTTATTACACACTGGTATAAGGTACTTCATGTGTTAACAATTAAGACACTTTTACATTATTTTTTGAAAGGCTGTCATGAGATAATATGTTTCATTTCAATACAGCTGTTAAAAACAAACAAATAAACAACACCCCACACAGTTAAAACACATGGGTAAGTGTAACATTCACCCATCTTCTCCAGAAATAAGCCTGAAAACCAAATGCCCTGTAGCCCCTCCATGGCCAGCAGGTATGAGAAGAGACAAGAAAGGAAAGTTAGAGATGAACTTTTGTCACTGACACATAAAATACCTCATTTTAGAGATGCACCCCTCACTCTGCCGGGCCTATTGTACTGCCAAGATCAGTGGGGCATTAGGATCCCTTAGAATCCAAAGAAATGCCCATTGTAGAACTGAGGGAAAAAAAAGCCTTAAGCATTCCCTAGTGTAACTGCAAAGAGAACTGAAGTTCAAATCCTGGAATGAGAGAGAACGGAGCAGAGCTGCGCACACCCAGCTTCAGCAGCGCCATCCTGAGCCAGTGGCTGCAGAACTGTCACCTCCTCCCTCCAGGACAAAACGGAGTCAGCCAAGCAATCACATCCAAATCTGCAAGACAGCCTAGGGTCAGAAAAAAACTGAATAGAAGTTTCCTATTCTCCTTCCATTTCTTAATTCGTGGTATTGACTATAGTTCTCTCACCATTATTTTGCTAAATCCAGCTGGGGAACCAAAGTATTTTGAAAGTAGGTCTCATAAGAAAAACAACTCCTCAACTACCTAGCTCCTACCCAAACTTACAGAGCGAGGACTGAAACTGGGGATAAAAACATTTAAATTGTAGAAGAGCATGAGTCACTCATGAGGTATTTTAAATCTGTTATTACTGATTTATTTTGAGACCAGGTGCTTTGCCTGTAGCTCTTACTTTATCACCAGAGCAATACAGGTCGGTCTTCATCATTAGGATGAAAAAGCCAGATTCCTGTTTTCAGAGAATTAATCAAAGTTTGCAAAGGCCTTTTTGCACTGGAGAGATACAGTGGTAAAAAGCAATCTTAGCAGTTAAAATTTTACAAAAGTTTCAGGAAATACAAAGAAATATTAAGGCAGGGAACTCTGAGAAGGACACTATTCAAATCTGGTTATATCAGACTTTAAGTAATCCAATTACATTTTATTTTAGGACATGATATTCCAATTTATTTTACTTGCCACCAAACCTCAATATGAGGAAATGCAATTCTTCTCCTGCTTTTTTTTTTTTGAAAATGCTACACAGAATAAGATGAAAAGCCATATTGAAAAACTTTCCTCCCTAAATTTTATTTTACTTTAATGGATTATTTTTTAAATGCAATCTGATTTGACAGCCGCTACAAGATGGATTGAATTCCCCTTGGATAATCCCCTCTACACATACTCAAAATTCCTGATACATGTATCAAAGAATATTTTATGCAAAAGCAAGAGGACTCATTGCTGGTAAGCAACTGTTCCATGGTTTTGTTCTGTTTTTCTAATCATTACACCTGTCAAAAAGCACTAAGATTCTGTCTAAATCATCTCAGGAGACAATTATTACAAGCATCATGAAATTTTATACCTTAATGCACTTAAATGAAATACTGCAACTAAAGGCAACAGGATGTAATGAAGATAATTCAACTTTTTACAATATACTCATTTTTAAGTATATAAGTTATTTGTTTACCACCTAAATGATGTTTAATACCCTTCCTCGTTTCTTCAACATTGCTATAATCTCTAGTTGCTTCTGCTCCAGAGCACCCAAGATCTACCAACACACCTCCATGTATGCCAAACTTTGAGTCAGGTATTTCTTTGAATGTGTGCAGTACCACTAAGTCAAGCCACGGGTAATCAGAATTTTAACATACACTTCCCAATGGAGATAAATCACAATTGCACCATCTCCAGTTGCAGCTGTTTGTACAGAGTTACCTGGCTTCACACAGGCAGTTGGCCATTCTGTCAGAGAGCTAAGTGAAAAAGCCAATTAAAAAGATGGCCATCTTTTTCTGCTTAGTCTAGCAGGGATTCCGGAAGATTAAGGAAAGAACAGTTGATGCAATTTTGCTATATAGTCTACGAATGCTGAAATATTTCTACAAAGTGAATTGCTTTTACTGTTTTAAAATATGTAATTTCCCAAATTCTCTGTTGTTCTACAGGGTTTATTTTATCCTCCTACAGGGGAAAAAAAACAAAAAAAAAACACAACAAAAGCCAAAACAAACCAACAATTCTCCATCACTTCCCTTCCATCTTCCATTCTTTTTATGACACCCAGAGCAGAGCAACTTACATAAGAAATCTGGAATATTTTCTCCCATAATAATTTCAAATCTCAGCTGCTTTAAAACTGGAAGGATGCCAGCCAATTTAGACAGACTATCCAATGCATTGTAAGCAAATTAGTCTTTTCTTTAGAAGAGCTTCAAGAAACATTCAATTTATTTAATTACAGTATTCTGCTTTGTAAGCTAATAACAAATGGATTTGGATACATGGTAGTGCTGAAATTTTGCTCTAATTTAAGCAAGAGAAATCAATTAGTCGGAATTGAAGTAGTAAATCTTTCACTTGATCCATCTTCCTACATAAAAGCCTCTGGATTTTAATGCATCCTTTGGTGGCTTTATCTGTTATCTTTCGGTTTATCTGCATACTGGGATGTGCACAGTTTTGTTTCAGATGCTCTGTTGAGGCTTCACAGCAGCACAGGCAGCCACAGCAGAGATTCTGCTTTGGGATTTACTTCAACCTCTTCATTTCCTGGAAAACACAGCTCAGAATTTCACATAACAGAGAGCACTTATATTTTGTTTTGATAGGGAAGATAATGAGTGGTAGTGAGACAGTGTATGTAGGTAGCCACAGTAGAGGACAAAAAGTTGGTTTATTTTTGACCCAGCAGTAATTGGCCATATAGTAAATAATCAGAGCATAAAGCTAACATCAACTGCTGCATTAGCTTCCAGAATAGGTACAAAAAAAAAGCCATGGATTTAATCTTTCTTATACTATGAAACATATGTTTAGATCAACAAAAGGCAGACTTAGCTACCCTTTTGTACACGTCCTTGACAAAATTTACGCTGCTCTTCTGCACCATTAAATTTAATGTGACTTCTCTGAGGTCTTTTGCAAGACTTCTTCAAAGGAAGGTAACTTCCTGTGCTGTTCAGTACCTCTTTAATAGCCATGTTTTGAATTACCAGTAAAAGGTAGCTAAGGCAGTATTGTCTGTGATAATATCACCATGAGCTTAACAGATGATATCTTAGCCTCTTCCTTTAAATAAGTCCATCACATTTTTTGTTAACTTTTCTGGTATGATGTTAAGTTCCAGAACTCCTTCAACATCACATTATGACAATCAGAAGTCACTGATGAACACAAATTAACGCCAAAAATAAAGGAAGATTGTATCATGATAAAAGCAAGTACCCAGTATTTAGGCTTTTATGGGCTACTCTAACAGAAGAAACCAATAATAAGGTGCTATACTCTGATGTAACAAACAGAATTTCAAAGTACACACAAAAGTCCTGGCTTCAGAACCCAGACAGCTATTTCACATCAGAGATCCAAAGCCTCTCTCTAGACAGCAGAGAGTTCCATGGCTTTCCCTCCAATCCATCTTGCACAGACCCCACAGGCTGTGCTTTCAGACTCTCTCTGCCTCATCTAAGCTAATTGACTATTTCCCACTGGCAACATAGCACCATGGAATTGTTTGGGTTGGAAAAGACCTTGCAGATCATCAAGTCCAACCATTAACCCAGCACTGCCAAGTCCATGCTAAACCACATCCCCAAGTGCCACATCTACACATCTTTTAAATTCCTCCAGGGATGGTAACTCAGCCACTGCCCTGGACAGCCTGTTCCAATGCTTGACAACCCTTTTCATGAACGAAGTTTTCCTAACACCCAATCTGAACCTCCCCTGACACAACTTGGGCCATTTCCTCTTGTCTTATATATGATTGTTCCTTGGGAGAAGAGCCTGACCCCCACCTGGCCACAAGCTCCTGTGAGAGGCGATAAGGTCTTGCCTGAGCCTCCTTTTCTCCAGGCTAAACATCCCCAGCTGCCTCTGCCACTCATAAAACTTGTGCTTGGTCACACTATTGCTGATCCAGGCCGGGTGCCATTGGCCTTCTTGGCCACCTGGGCACACGTGGCCCATGTTCAGTCACTGTCAATCAGCACCCCCAGGTCCTTTTCCACCAGGCCCTTTCCAGCCACTCTTTCCCAGCCTGTAGCACTGCAGGGGTTGTTGTGACCCAAGGGCAGGACCCAGCACTTGGCCTTGTTGAACCTCAGACCCTTGGGCCCATTGATCCAGCCTGTCCAGATCCCTCTGTGGAGCCTTCCTGTCCTCCAGCAGATCGACACTCCCACCCAACTTGGTGTCATCTGCAAACTGAGGGTGCAACTCAGGATGCTCCACTTTCTAAAAGTAACAGGATTCTTCCATGTATGAATGCTGGGGAGCAGTTCCTAGTTCAACCTAGCCCACTGCAGAGAAATACCAAAATTCACCAAGAAAAGGCAACTTGGATATCTGGCAATTTAAACTCTGTATTGCTCCAGCCCAGCAACAAGTCTTAACAAATAAAAGAGGAATCCCCATTCACAGAGGGCAGAATGAAGGAGATGTCATCATGAATTACTGCCATCTTCACTTTGCCTTCCCCTGCTGCAGTGAAAGCATCCTGCATCCCCAACACATTCATTGCTGAGCTGGCATGGAGCCAGCCTTCTTCCCTATGGTTCTCTGCTGCAAATTAATTCCCTGACCTGCAGTGCACAGCATTTTCATTCCACTCTGTCCACAGCTTTAGATAACAGGCAGTTTCTCAAAATGACCTATTTGATCCATATGAGCAAGTGGAAACACATGCAAAAACTTGTTAACATGGGAAACTACAATTTAAGACTACAGTACCAAACATTATTAGGATCCTTTTTTCAAAGAAAAAAAAAAAATCTTAAAATATTAATCAGTCCCTACATAAGATCAAATATGAAATGTAGAAAGGAAATAAAATTCCTGTTGGCTGATGGAGTTGTACTGATAGCCCAACTTACAATCAAGCATTTTCTCTTTTACAATCATTTGCTAATTATTCTACAGTGACCAAAAGTTTCCCAAACATGAAGAAAAGCTGTTAAAAATATTTTAAAAGACACAATTAGTTATTTTATTTACGGATTACAAATGTTTAATTCTGCACATTTGGTTTCTGCCCAACTACAACGTTCCACTGATCACCTGACATTACTGGGGAAGGTGGAAACCTGTGAACCAAGCCCAACAGACAAAAAAAAAACCTGAACTCTTCTGATACTTACAGGTTATTTAGTGTGTTTAGAACAATTATACTCAAGTTCATTTGCAGTGAAGTACGGTGAAAACATATGAAAGAGTTGACAAGTCTGCCTGCTTGCAAAACACACGTTAAGTTTTCAGTCAACGGCAAACCCAAATAGCAAACAGGTACCTGACACCAACTGTTTGAAGATGTCAGGCAGCACAGAGAAGACATCTGTTACAGCACTGCAAACTCACACAAGTCATCATTACTAGGAGCAATGAAATGACAAATGTTCCCATCAGTTATAAAACAACTGAACTGGAGATTAACCTCCAGCGGAAAAACACCCAAAGTTACAAGCTCTATTACGATAGGAAAAAAGTAATGTAGATACATGCATCATCTCAGATTTAAGCTTAATCTTGACATCATCACTTTAAAATGGCTTTTCTCAGTTTCCCTTCTTTTATCTTTTCTAGACTGGCATTGTCCCCACGTAAATTAAACTGGAAGACATTGTATAAAAGAAAATAATTTTCTTTGAGTAAGGCTTGGTTCACTCTTATGTCAGACAACTGCCTAATCCTGGCACAAATTTCTGACTTTCCTACCTCTGCATCATATCTTATACAGACCTTATGAGAACTTTTCTAGAGCCCACCAGCTCTGCTCCAGTTTAGAAAAAGCCTCAAACACAGATACAATTCAGAAAATGACCAGGATTGCCTCCTCACCACAGATCAATGAGGAATGCCCAGTGGGTTGGACAGTCTGCTTCTGGTTCTTCTTCCCTCTGCTGTTAAAAGGTGTCTTTGTCTACTACAGTTTCTAAACTTTGTGAACATCAAGGTTTCTTTCAGTCAAGTTCTTCCCTTGATCTCAATAATTGCCCTGCTGTCTCCTTCACTGACCTCTACTAACATAACTAATATAATGTCTCCAGGGTTGCAAATTAAGCAGGCAAGAAAGACTTGGCCATTACTTTACTAAAAGTACTCCTGGTTCAATCCACACTGTTTAACCTCTATATCAATCAACAAAATAACACCAGGAATAGATTCTTGCCAACTTCTAACCAATCATTAGGCTTCAGAACCCAGCAGGGAATTTCTTTCAGTTTTGGCTAATTTGTCTCCTTTAATGAGACCTATTTCTGCCTAATTCTACAAGAAAATGTTCTTCAATGGACAGATGCAATCAAACATGAAAACATCGCACCTCTGAACTGCCTCATCGTTCACAGTGATTATGGTACATAGTCCCAGTCTGCTCCCGTCAACAATGTTAATGATACAATTAGTACTTCTCAGATAACTCACTGCCAATCCACTACAGCACTGTCCTCTGAGCTCTTTAACAGCTCTTCACAGATACCTTCTTCATCAGGGGATGCTTGTTGATGCTGACTTTCTTTGTAAAAATTGCTCCTCTTCAGCATGGATACAATTCAGATAAAAGACAGAATGAAAGGGCGTATTTTTTCCCCCCTTGAGAGTCCTTATCCTCACACCACTTCAACTTATCAGACAGTAGGGAGACACCTTCAGATAAGTTTTTTTTACACCTGAAACAGAAAGCCACTTTTCATCACAGACTGGCGTCAGCCCATTTTGCAGTGTCAGCCTTTGGCAGCAAGGCCAACTCAAGAATTCAGCCCCTTATCTCACCATCTCGCCTACGCTGCATCCTCTGCCCCCACCTCGGGGCTCTCACAGGGTCTCACCAGCACTCTCAGTGCTCTTGTGCTGGGGGCACCCGTGAAGGGTTTCAGTGCATTGATCCCCAGTAACCCAGGTCATTTCACAGCTCAGGCTGACAGAATGACCCCGCAGATGTGTGCATCAGTACAGCTGAACAAGTGCTCCCACGTGTAAAGCTGACCACGGCTTATTTAAACCAGCCTTGGATGAGGATCTGAAACCCACTGCTCTCTCAAAGCTGTGCTTTGAGGGGTGCAACGCTTAAGTGCGGGAATAGGATCAAGAATAGGGTAAATTTGGAATGGAAAACTTCTAAACTGATGCTGCCAACGGACCATGGAATAATGCCTAAGGAACTATGTGCGATAACACAGAAATACACATTTGATATATAAAAATCAAAGTTCATTTATCTTGTTTGCCCATGCTCAACTACATATCAAGCAATAAAGTCAAGGTATTTACTGAAACTAAAATGTTTATAACATTTCTACCGAGTGCCCAAGGGCTTGCTTGAATCAAAGACTGGGCAACCTGCATGCACAGCTGCTAAAGCTATCATAGAACTCTGACCAAAACCACTCAAATGTACAGAAATATATCCTTCTGAAATCACTCTATGCCTTTCCATTAATACAGTTATAAAGCTCACTGGTAACCCACAGCACTGAAAAACTTAAAAGTCTTTACCTGCTTGGAAAGAAAGAACATATTTAATATTAAAAACCAATCAAAAAATCTGATTTCACTGAGTACAGAATTAATTGAATTATGCTGAAGTTGTGCAGCTGTGAACAAAAGACAAAGAAAGGCCAATGTGAAATTATACCACAAATAAAGAGTTATATCAACTCAAAACTGTAAAGCCCAAACTTTTGGGAACTTTTATTCTTAGAGTGCTCAAGCTGCAAATAAGTTCTACTGTCTCTATATTTTAAATGAGTGATTTAAAGTTCTCCTAAAAATTTACATCAAGATAATGCTGCACTCCTGGTTGAGGAATCCCCTCATAATTTTCTTTTCTCAATTATAAAATATGATATTTGCATTGCAGAATAAGCCAGGCAACCACAAATATATTAATTAGATCTACTGAGAAAACTCGTCACATTCCAGCTACAGGGTTAAATTATTTTACAGTCAAATTTGCAAAATCCCTATGGAGGACAATTGTGCAAATAATAAACAAGGCTGGCACTGAGGCCAGAGGTTTGTACAAATGTATAAAAATTAAAAATAATTTTTTATACCAGTTACCACGTAAGTCAAAAACAAACATGACTCTGAAAGCTTGTTAGAATTCATCTCTGATTATTTATGTCTGCATCAGACCTAAATAGAAAAAAGGAAACAAAAACCACACCAAAAAAGACCTTCTCACAGTATCAGAAGAATTCTAAAGCAAAAATTACCAGAGCTTACATCACAAAGGCAGTTTAGCTCAGCGCCTCAGTTGCACAAATCAATTCAACAAGCTTTGCAGCCTCAAGATGATCATCATTTAACACCCCTACATGAACTATTACACTGTTTGATTATGAGCACTGTGTAAGTGGAATAGCAACAACTTTAACAGTAGTTACAGACACCGCAGGGCAATTGAGAAATCAAAGAATACAAATATCTGTTGGTTGGTATTTGCGTAAGTGATCTTCAGGCACAGAAACCTTGAGACCTCTAGAGAACTGAAAATGTATTCTCAGAGCAAACCTATGAATTTATATTGTGTACATCACATGTTAGTATCAAGGGCACTACATTTTCTGAATTAAATTCTGGGCTTTTCTCAGAAACACAGAACAAGGAACAGTATGAGCATGTAAGAAATATCTAGCTTTATTTCTTCACAGTGTGAAGAACCAGGTATTTGGGGTAATGCTGCTGCTGTTCATCTCAACACTACTTTGAGAAGTGCTGAAAAAATAGCACTACACTGAAAAAAAAACCAGACATCCAGCAGGAGAGAGTAGGTGGTACAAGCAAAAAGGTAAGCTTTCTTCACCAACAGCACATTTTCTGCATAACTCATTTCACACAAGTACAGATTTCCCAAAGCCTTTAAAACGGGAAGTTTTTATGTGTGCAAGCAGTGCAAAAGCATGCAGTAGCAAAGCCTACCATCTGCAGCCTGCTCCCCAACATCAAATTTGTCCTTATCACAAGCTGTTTTGATATCATTTCAAACTTCTTCAAAGCAACACTAGCTTGCTAATACACATAATACTTTCAAAAAGGAGCATTTTTTTTTTTAATTACCATCTTAAAGTCTGCATTATTTTACACCAAGAACACTGTGCCGCAATGAGCTAACACAACTTCTTTCAAAAGCGTAAGCTGGAGGCATCTGCCAGTGCATCTCTACTCCAAAAGGAACTCACAGTTACGACTGAACTATTTAAGCTTCTCATTCTCTCTGGCTAATTATAAAGTTATAATGACTGAACAAACTACCCTAATGACTAACAATTTCTTTTCTTCCCATCACCTTAAACTCCAGCCATTCAATTAGTAGTTTATTGTTAAATTATACACTAATAGTAATAAAAGGGCAGTCTGAAATTAATCTATTCTTTCAAGCTACAAAGTATTTTGTAATCCTTCCATCCAGTATGTAGAAGTCCTTGTTGTGTCCAGTGTTTCACATATGTAGATAAACACCTAAAGGCTTTCACCTAAAGGTGCAGCATGAGGCTCCGGCAAGAGGAGCTCGAAGCCTTGGCCCAGCCCCAGAGATCTGGCATCACTGGCGTAAGCCAGCCTGGTGCCATGGATGAGTTCTGTGACTGGAGAGCGCTGCTGGACGGCTCCAGGCTCTCCAGGAGGAATGGGCAGTGCGGGTGAGGCGGGGGCTGGCACTGTGTGGAATGGAGGGGCTGAAATGCACGGAGCCGGCAGCTGGCAATGGCACAGCTGAGAACCCCTGGGTAAGGACTAAGGGACAAGCAAAGGAATTGGGGATGTTGTCCCAGGAGGAAGAGACTGACGGGAGACCTCACTGCAGTTACAAATTCCTCATGATGGGAAGAGGAGGGGCAGGCACCGATCTCTGCTCTGCGGTGACACTGGCAGGAGCCGAGGGAATGGCCTGAAGCTGTGTCAGGAGGGTTGAGGTCGGATATTAGGGAAAGGCTCTTCACCAGAGGGTGGCTGGGCCCCGTTCCAGGCTCCCCAGGGCAGTGGTCCCAGCATTAAGACAGACAGCTCAAGGAGTGTTTGGACAATGCTCTCAGGCACACGGTGTGACTCTTGACGATGGCGTGTGCAGGGCCAGGGGTTGGACTCGATGCGGCTTGTGGGTCCCTTCAAACTCAGGATGGTCTGTGATTCAACGATGTTGTTTAATGAAAACTTACTTATGACAATCTGAACATGAGAAAACCAGACTGCACAATATTCCACAAAATATTCTTCATAATAATCCATTATTATGAAATGAATTATTTCTTATTAAAAAACAGGCTTTAACTTTCAAATATGTTAATGTCACAATGAAAATTAAATTCCACTGCTAAGAACTGTCTTGAAAAAATTAATAACTTGCCTTGTCTTTCTTATCATACTTCCCCAGCATTAAAGAAAAAATAAATAAATGAAAAGGATTTTTCTGTATGACTAAGTGAAAAGGCTTCTAACAGAAGAAAAACAGACTTAATCCGCAAGTACAGAAACATCACAAAATAAATAATTTGCACGTATTGTTAGAGTTGCTAACGTGGCACTATCATGTGCATATGCAGGAAAGAAGGAAAATTGCAGCATATTTAAGTCATGAGATTACATAGACAATTCACTGGCTGATACTAGAATCTATCCTTCTTTGCAACAGTAAAAAAAAAACTAATTAGAATTCAGCCAATCACACTGCAGCAGAGCTGACAGCAATCCTCTGATGGCACTGCTGAAGAGTGTGGAAGAACTATAAAGCCCCTGATAGTCAGACACGTCACATTACATTAATTCCTACATAACTGGATCTGGTATAGTCTCTTCACAAATGCTGAGAGAAGTCAGGCTTAAAATTACCTGGCTCCATTGTCCTTATTTAGCCTTCAAATGCTCTGGGAATTATACCACTGTGTCTCAGGTCCACTATGTCAATATTCAGTCAAAATACCAACATGTCAATTGTTCATTATCTAAAAAGTATGATTGAGCACAAATAATCATACATAAATGAAAAATCATCTTATCTTTTGAAAATGAGTTTTAGAAGACTCCAGTATACTCTGAAATTAAGAGCCTTCTATATCTGGGTTCTCTTTCACAATGAAGAAAATGTTGTATTTTTTAATATGAATAAAACTTGTGACCAAAAGAAAAAATTGTTCTAATTGAAGTAGAGATAAAATATTCATTTTGCTCTCCTGTTACCACCTCTTTTATATAGATGACTACCTCATCTTCCACCAAAGCCAGTGGTTTTCCACAGAAGTTTGCATGCAATGAATGTGGTCATCATGAGTAGATGGTACAGCATAACTGAATTATTAAACTGCAGATATAGATCTAATATCGATATCCACCTGAGACGGACAAAGACTCTCTAACTTGTTAGGGTTAAAAAGTGTGTGTTTATTTCAGCGCCACAGAGCTGCAGGGATAGTTCCCAAATGTACACCTCCAAAGTAACAATGCAACACAGAACTTATTTATCTATAGCAAAAATGCATATTTAAAATACAAATACATATTCACAGCATAAGTGCCTCCCATTCCCTGCCTCATACAGAAATTAGCAAAACGTCATTAAGCATGCGCAATTCTTGCAATGGAATTGAGTCGGTGGGCTTTGAATAGGTCTGGGGGCGGCTTTTGAGGAAGGAAAACTTGTCTTCCCCACTTTGACTTTCTTACCTCGCTGGTTTTTGACAATACATTTGACCTTGGAAAACTCTCAGTACTCTCTTCTATTGTTTTTAAATAAGTTGCATCTGGGTAAGATTTGTAACTGTCTAGGCTCTCTTTCGAACTTCTTAAGATTATTAATTGTCTACTCTAGGCACAGCTGAGTAAATATCAAATAGTCAAAAGCTATTTTATACTTAATCATTAATTTCCTTCTAGCTGAGTTTTGTGTCTTTTCTATTCTAATTGATTTCAACAAAACTAACTTTTACTTGAAATCTCTACATTTAAGTATTTAAAGAAAACCTCTGTGTTTCATAACCTTGCATCACAGTCTCTTTAATAACAACTTATGGCTACCCCAGCATGCTCCATTTAACATAATACAATCACATCCCTTTTTTCAGTGATAAAAGATTAATTGTGTTTTGTATACAAAGATAAGTTCTCTTTTCATTATTTAGCAACTTGTTAATCTAGATTCAGTTTCACCCTTGTGCATTATTGATTACCACCTGTGTTGTCATTTCATGATACATCAACTTTTATTTATTTTTAAATATATATAATAAGAAAACTCAAATGTCACACACTGAAGAGCCTTTCCCTTTCCCACTACAGAGAAACCAACGCATGCTCTATGACAATTCACTCAGCTCAGTCATGTTTCTCTTCCACTCTGGAAATGTTACTAAGCATTTTGCAAACAACTTCAGAGTTCTCTGTGATGGTGTTGTGTTGAAAGTTTTGTTTGTTTGGGGTTAGATTTTTGCTGGTCTGATATTTTCATTTGTTCGGTTTTGTTGCAGTTGTCTGTGGTTTTTTGTTTGTTTCTTTATTTGGGGTTTTTGTGCTATTGTTGTTGGTGTTTTGTGGGGTTTTCTTAAATAAAAAACCAATACAGAAATCTGCTCACAGAGATGGTGCAAGCTGATGTGAAGACACCTGGACAGCTATCCCTGTATCAGGCTGAAACTGGTAACCACCTCGTAAGGGAACCCACTACCAAGCACTATCACTGCTTCAGTGAGACACTACGTGTCAGACAAAGAGCCTCCCCCACTTCTAGACTTGTCTTAACCATCCATCTCCATCTTCAGAAAGCAAAGAGCATTTCTAAGCTTTTAATACATGCAAAGAGCACACTTCAAAGATAAAGAGCATATATTTTCTTTTTGCATTAAAATTTTGATTCAGCAAGGCCAAGTGCAAGGTCCTGCCCCATGCTGGGGAAATCCTCAATTACCAATAGAAGCCGGTGATGAGCGGATCGAGAGCAGCCCTGCAGAATATGACTTGTGGGTACTGGTAGATGAAAAACTGAAAGAAGCAGCAAGCTGCCCTAGAAGCCAAGGAAGCCAAATGTATCCTGGGCTGCCTCCAGAGAAGAGTGGTCAGCAGGTCTAGGGAGATGACCATCCCCCTCTACTCCACTCTCCTGAGACCCCACCTGCAGCGCTGCATCCAGCTCTGAGGTTCTCATTGCCCAGTCTGTCCGTACATCCAGGGTTGCCCCATCCCAGGAGCAGAACCCAGCACTTTCCTTGTTGACCTTGACATGGGTGGTGATTTCCCAGTGCTCTCATTTGTCAAGGTCTCTCTGCAGGGCCTCCCTGCTTTCGAGGGAGTCAACAGCTCCTCCCAGTCTTGTCTCATCTGTGAACTTGCTCAGTGTCCCTTCCAGTCCTGCATCCAAGTCATTAAGGAAAATGTTGAAGAGCAGAGGGCCAAGGATGGAGCCCTGTGGAACCCCACAGATCACCAGTCTGATGTCCTTCCATTCACTATAACCCTTTGTGCCTGACCCATGAGAAGTTGTTCACCCATCTCATGATGTGTTTATCCAGCTGTGTGCTGGACATCTCATCCAGAAGGATCCTGTGAGAGAGACAGTATCAAAAGCTGAACTGAATCCAAAAAGATTACATCAACTGCCTTCCCTTGATCAACTAGGTAGGTTACCTCTTCATAAAAGAAAATGAGGTTTGGTAAGCAGGACTTTCCTCTCATGAAGCCATGCTTAGATTGTTATGAGGAAATGGATTTACTGGGAGGGTTCTGAGACACTGGAACAGGTTGCTCAGAGAAGCTGTGGCTGTCCCATCTCTGCAAGTGCTCGTGACCAGGCTGGCTGGGGCTCTGAGCAACCAGGCCTAGTGAAAGGCATTCTCGCCCATTAGCAGGGGGTTGAAACTGGGTGATCTTTAAGGTTTCTTACAATTCAAACCATCCAATGACTTATGATTTTACTCCCCAGGTATGTTCCCAGCAGATTCCCCAGCTATGCTCCCAGTTCTTTGACTCCTTGTTTGCCACATTCAGTTTATACCCTCTTTCCACACTCCACAGTAAGCTCCTTCAGTCTGTAACACATACTCCTTCTACAGCGAAGGCAAAGCTTTGTTTCCACTGACACTTGTATCTCAGCTTATTTCATAGTGATGCTTTCAGTTGTTAAATTGAGCTTGAAGAAATATGGAGATAAGTCTGGTTGAAACGCAGCATTTTTGATAATATTCACCACACATTTTGTATTGCTACAGAAACTGAGACAGACAAGTGATAACAACACAACACCACAATATGATTAGCTTTCTCCAAGGGCTCCGCTACAGCAGATAATCAGGTTTGGATTCATAGGTGCCTGCTTCTCAGCACTATGTGAAGGAGCGACCTATACAGGAAGCAGTCCACTAAAGGCTACATTTTAAAGCCTAATGTTACAGCAAACTGAAACTGCCAAAGCTGTCTTGTAAATGCTGGGCTGCCAATTTTAGTAACTCAGGAGGTGCTTCCCAAGCTGCACTAACAGGCAATGCAGAGTCCATCACTCCTACCAGCGAGCCACAGGAATAGCCATGTCTCACAAATATTACACATTTTCCATTTTACTATTGTGTGGAACAGTGCAAATGGGCAGCACAGACAAGTCTATGGTTTGCTTCAGGTCAGCGCCCTGATGGGGCAAATTCCTTCCTTGTGCACTTCAGCAGATCAAGTGACACACTGCTGAGACACAATCTGCAAGAATAATGCTGATAACACCATGCTGGAACTGACTCATATGCTATTCTGAGACCTCACTACTGTACACAGAGAAATAATTCTCAGTGTACTGAAACAGCAAGCAAGGACTATGATCCTAAAAACATTCCCACGATGTGAAGTACTTATGCACAGATTTGCTACCTGTCAAGTCCTGACAAATCTCTGCATTAGAAACAAAGGTGGCTTTTTACTCTTTGCTCTTAAACAAAACCAATGAAGCTTTGTAATATTTAACAATAAACCTAACTCCATTTAAATAGCTGATAAATTATTTTAAAGCAGTTTACCAACTCGACTAACAAAATATTAATCAATGAGAAAAAAGCAATGATCAAAGTAAATTAATTTAGAGAATGATCGTGAATGCATGACTGAATAATTCAAAAGTGTACATGAGTTACCATCACTCCTTGTAAAATTCAATACTGTGTGATGTTTTGAGGAGCATAGGAAAGGACACCTTTGTTATACCACTAATACAAAAATACTGCAATGATTTGTGTTGCAGGAAAAAAACCCTCAGATGAACCAGCACTGCATATTACTCAAGATTTACTAATGCCGAGATGTTTTTCTTAAGGAAAAAAAAGTACTTTCCTTCTATAACCATCAATCAAGTTCAATAAACCAAAGTATGACATTCTACCTACCTTTTTGTTCATTTCAGAAAAACTTACACAGCTGTTCATCATGCATCTCAGCACACTTTAAGTATTGCTAATCTTAATAGAAACCAGTAGAGAAGTGTTTTATTCTGCTGAATAGGTATTAATGACACAATAAATGCAAGAGACTGTATTGATAGATATGTTATGCTCTCACAATATTTTACCACTGACATGCAAACACCAAAGCAAAATGAGGGACAGCATTTTTATAATAGGTCACCATAACTGGAAAACAGTGTTACATCACATTATTGTGAAAATGAAAAGTTAAGCTTTGAAAACTGTTATCTTACTCATCATTCTTACTCATGGATGATGCTACTCAGCATCCTGCTGTACAGTCAACCCACATCATTTGAAAACTAAGCTGCAAGATGTTCAGAAATTCTGAAAAGTTAATTTACTGTAAAAAGTGTGATTCTTATCAGCAGACAGTATTAAGACAAAACAGTAGAAGACAACATTTAGAGCTGCAGTTCTTTACTAAGGAAGCATCAAGTCTTGAAGACTGCAGTTCTCTGCACATCCACAGGAATACCACAGTGCATCACACCTTCAACTTGCCTTGACAGACACTGCCAGTTTTGTTAAGATAAAAAGTATTAGGTATGTCCACTATAAAGTATGACATTCTTTAGGCAGAGACCTTCTGGCCTGAGTCTGTTCACACACTACAATAAACTTGGAGATCTTTAACAAAACTATTGAAAGTTCAAAGCAGACACAAAGATATAAAACTTGGCTCTTCAGATCCAACAATACCCAACCTCTCTTCAAGAAGAATCACAGTTTGTAAGACTTGTTAGCATTAAAAAAAACAAACAAAAACCAACNCCAAGAAGAATCACAGCTTGTAAGACTTACAACATTAATTTAAAGGCATTTCCCTTCTCTAGTTGATAAAAATAAAATTCAAAAGTATCATCTGTTAATCAAACAGACACTATCAGTAAATGATCTGAAAATAAGCAACCCAAGAACAATGAATTAATTTTAAAAACAGTTGCCAAGATAGGACATGGAATATTAGACACCTTCATCCCTAGAAAACACTAAAACCTGACAGAAATGCTATGCCTTTGTAAATTTCATGGAGATAAAAACTGGGAATAATCTGGAAATCTTAAAACTAAGCTTCCCATGGAAAAAAAAAGGACAAACTAGGAATGAAAAAAATCATGCAAAGACTGTGTGTCTGGTTAACTACATTCTGTGGTCACAAAAGGCTTTTCAAAAGCATTGCCTGAAGAGCCAGAAAGCGCACTTTTCTAAATAAAAGGTGTCAGAATTGCATGACTGTTTTTGCAGATATCAGAGGTACTGCACAATGCAGCTGCTACCCTACTTTTACATACACAACCTTCCACCACAACATTCTGAGCCCAGGGCTGGCTGTTGCTTCTCCATCATTCTCAAACCCCACCACAACTTAGGTTAAAACCAGTTTTTCCTCCTACCATGCAATATTTGGTCAGCAAATGCCTACATTTTGGATCCTTACTAAAATACTGTTCCTTCTCTTGTTTAGCAATTACAGGACAAATTCTTAAAAGAAAAAGAAATGAGAAAACACTGCATTTATGCAAAGTACCACAAAATAATGTAAGACCTAATCAGCAAAGCCATTTTT
Organism: Pardalotus punctatus; assembly: GCA_013400915.1. Lineage (NCBI taxonomy): Eukaryota > Metazoa > Chordata > Aves > Passeriformes > Pardalotidae > Pardalotus > Pardalotus punctatus. Next base: position 147,535 of record VZTX01012695.1, read on the forward strand.
GACATGACATTTGACAATGATCTGACCTATTCCACAGAACTTTGATAATTACAAATTACAAAAACAGCTACATAAAAAAACCCTCCATCTTTTCTTTCAGCTCTAGCAACAGATTGTTTTAGTAATAGCAATCTGTTTGACAAATGAAATTACCAGACATCAGAAGATATTAAGAGTCACAAGGTAGTGAATCACTATAGAACAAGCCAAGCAAACTGACCAAGGAGCAATCAGTCTGCATTTCTTGCATTCCTACAGGTGAAACATTGAGAGAAACTGCTTTGGATAGAACAGCTCCTCAGGTCTGCCTATACTAGGGGAAACACATCAGAAATCCTGTGTGCCTGCAGGGAAACAGGGAATAAATTGTCATTGCCAGGGATAAAACAACCAAGGAGATTTGTCTTGCACAATGATACTGTTAATCTTCCTTATTATCAGAAAACCTTTCCTGCCAGTCTGGAAAGAATTTGACTAGAAAGTTTGTGGAACATCCACTACTGGAGGTTTTGTACAAGTCAGATAAATATTTGTGAAATGTGGTTTAGGTGCAGCTGATCTGTCACACAGAAGACTGAAGTCTTCCTTTTAAGATGACTCTCACCTCTATTTTTTCCCTCCAAGTCACTGCATTTTGACTGTAATAAACTTACAACTTCCAGTTTGGTAAACCCTTAAACTCCACATTTTTCTCTTGGAACAATACAGTAGGAAATTGTGAAGATATTCAAAGTAGACAGAAGTATTAAAATTGTTTCTGACATAACAATATATTCACTGTCAACTCTTTCTCTGTAAGCGCTTTTCAAAAAGCTGCACTTTTAAAATTTAGTTTTCTTGCAAGCAAACACAGAACACCTGACTGTTTTTCTTTTCAACAGACTCAGCCAACTTAATGTGAACATTTCTCCTACAATGATCAGGGCACTTTTCTTGAAACTCACCTTAATGTGATTAGTGATGAAATTTTTCCACGTAATGAAGTTTATTACATTTTATTAGCAGTAACAGGAAGAAATATTAGCAAGGGTGAATAAAAATACATTCTTTACATTTAACTGCATCATATTTTACTTGGTGGAGATGTAAATGTGTATTTATTACTATGGTCTTTCTAATTACAATTTTGCTGAGGTGACAGCAAACATTTACTTTTCATACAGAAATCCTCCTACCACCTGAGCATTTTATATTCTGGATTTGAACCTACTTTGGTTTAAAGTGTTTTTCTTGGATGTGACTGGGAGAGGAAAAATCAAAGCATTCATGCAAATACAAAGTGCACAACAAAAGTAGTTTCTACCTCTAAAAATTTGAATATTATTATTGAAAAACTTGAAGAAAAATGGTATAGAGCTTGATAAGGAAAATATTCTTTTCTCAGTAGTTTTTCCATTTGTGAATTCATTTTATTAATAAATTGTCATGGTTTAACCTGGCAGGGAGCTGAACACCACATAACCCATTGATCATTCTGTCTGCCCCAGCACGAAGGGGGAGAGAATAGGGGGGAAAAAGGTAGAATTCATGGGTTGAGATAAAGATGGGTTTAACAGGATAGAAAAAGGAAGGAACAACAACAGTAAAAACAAGAACCATAAAAACAGCACACCAAGCAAGTGATACACCGTGCAATTGCTCACCACCTGCTGGCCAAGGCCCAGCCAACTCCTGAGCAGCAGCCCCCAGCCAGCTTTCCCCTATTTGAGATGCTGAGGATGATGCCACAGAGCACAGGACATTCCTCTGGCCACTTTGGGTCAGCTGTCCTGGCTGTGTCTCCTCCCAGCTTCTTGTGCCCCCAGCCTCCACGCTGGGAGGGCAGCGGGAGAAGCTGAAGAGCCCCTGACTTCTGCTCAGCAGCTGTGGTGTGCTCTCAGTGGGATTCTCACCCTAAATCCAAAACACAGCACTGCACCAGCTATGGGAAGAAAGCTAACTCTATCCCACTGAAAAACAGGACGTAAATCACAAAAGCATGAAAGTATTTAGAGAGCTGGATTTGGCTGAATTTGGTCTTTGCAGTCTCTGGTTCTTCTCCCTTCAAGTCTGGCTCAAAGCACATCCAAATTTCAACAAGTGCTCTCAGGAACCTTTTTTTAGGTGAACTGTCTTATGCAAAGGGAATGTAAAGACAGATTCATATTTCTGAAATAATTTACAGATAAAAACACTCTTTTGCTTGGTTCCTCCATAGCTCCTCTCATCTTCAATATTATTTACATGAAGCAGAGAATATTCCTTCCAAAAATAACAGCAAATCTACCAGCTGTCTGAATGAAGTTCATTTACTAATGAAAAACGATCAAATTCATGAGGTATGAAAACTGAGCAGCTACAAATGACATGGCTATTTTTTTGCTGCTTGAATTTTTGAAATATTTTTCATGTCCTAGTAAGCTCTGTATTCTTATTTTATACAAAGGATAAAAGGTTTATAATGTGTATTCTTATTCAGGGAAAGCATCGACACACTTAAATGAGATGTAGGAAATTTAATTTATGGATAGTATTTTCAAGAATATACCCTTTAAAGTAAGGAAAGGCATGCATCTAACAAAGGTTCATTTTAAAAAGCTCTGACAATAAAAACTAATTAATACAAGAAATATTAATGTAATACATTAAATGTATATAAAAATCCCAGTGAAATCAGGAAGGTGCCACTTTGATTACCTGACAGGAGCGAAACTGGTTGACCAGCAGTGTACATCTCTGTGGGTCTTTTCTTCCATCCAAACTGTCCAGTTCAGCTGCTACTTGATTTAGTTCCTCATCAGCATAGTAGAACTGAGCAAGGAGCTGTGGGTCTGTTCTCTGTATTGGAGACATGAACAATATTACATTATTTTTGTGGAAAAAACCCCAAACGAAAAACCAAAATTACTTCAGTTAGTTGTATTTACTGCGATTTTTTTTAACATATAAGCCAGATAAGCAGTGTGGCAGCATGGAAATAAATGATCTTGAGATATTTACACACACTTAGAAATTTCTTCTGCTTTGAAGTGAAAAAAAAAACCCAAAACAAACCTCTAAATAAACCTCTCACATAATCAATCTGAGACATTACTCAGCTACCATTATCTCCAAAACCACCCTGGCACTCTCACTACTTGTGGCATAATTATCTGGAGGAGCAAACAACTGAATCACAAGTTTTGTTTATTAAACAAAAGCAGACTTCAGCTCTAGGCAGAACAAGACGAAGTTGCTTTCCAAGCTAAAACAAACAAGCCATACCTGCCAAACCTATCAAGCAATGGAATAATCGCTCAAGCACCATGGTAACCTTTGCAGGATGATCTGGTCAGAATTCTCCCTTTGGGCATCACAAGAATGAAGCCACAGAAGGGAAAAGCACTGAATCTACCAGGGCCTAATAGATGTAAACACTTTACAAAACAAATAATAATATGACTCAACAAGGAATTAGAGAGAGAAAACTATATCTCAAGTCTTTCAATGGCATAGAACAGAATTATCACGATGGATTTTTGGCCACATTAAAACAAAGCAGCAATTATAATAAAAAGACCAAAAAAATAACAGAATGCCTCCTCAAAAACACTGAGAAATGTTAAAAATAAAGGTTTACATCATAAAAGGAATTTTTTTTTAACATTAACAGCTAGAAATTCTGGTTTCAATATCTTAAGTGTAAGCTGTCAAAAATCTACACACTTGAATAATGTCTTCACTACAGTCTTGATATAAAGGTGCCCAGGGAGAAGGATAAAGCTTGTGATATATGGTCAGGGAAACAAATAAAATTTTAATTGAGTGATAATAAGAGGGAGAGCATGTAATTGAACTACTAAATTTTATGTTGTTTAGTTCTAAATTTCTGTATTTATAGTCAAGCTTAATAAAGCATTTCTTTAAGCATTCCCTAACAGATTATTTTTATTATTTGTGATTTTTATGTTTTCCTTCAGCATTTATCCACAACCATTAAAACTTTCTAGAAAAGTTAATAAGCAAAGATGCAGGAGTCTGTGCGTGGAATTGTGGCAAAGCGTAACTGCTGATTTTTAAGCATCTAAATTGCATAGCAGAAGCAAAATAAGGCAATTTATTAAGACTGGTCTCAAGCAAACAAGTCTGCCTGAGATACTTAGCTCCCACATGGCTGACTTTTTCAATTGGAGGAACAAAAGTTTTAATTGAGTTCTCTCAACTGTGTTATGTTTGGTGTGGATTAGTAGTGTGATCTTTGATTAATTGTGTCAATCATATGTGGTCCCTGGCAAGCTGAAACTGCATGAAACTCTAAATCTCTTCACAGGGGGCCACTTAAAGCAAATAACCACAACTTTACAAATCCAATTTACTCCACTTGGTAACAGAAAATTAGGGATAGTGCCATGTTCAGTGCCAATTTTTACTTTCAGATTACGCAAAATATGGTTCAAATAATTTAATCCAAATTCCTTACTATTCTTTGGCAGAGTAAGAACTGGCAATTCCCATGTTGAGATGGAATTACTCAAATTAATAGAAAGACTTATTTTGAAAACACCTCATGGAGAACCTACCACTTATCCTGTCTGTTTCAGGAAATCATCCCATTCAAGAACAAATTAATGCATCGAAGTTCTTGTTTTGATTTGCTGGACCTTCAACAACACTGTTCATTTTGCCTTATTCCATTACAGCACCAAGTACTTGCACTACTTCTATTTGCCTATTTCTGTATCCACTGAATGCAGTAACCCCTTTAACCACGTCACCACTGAAGGCTGCACAAACGGCTTTGGGATTTTTGGGGTGAATTTTTGTTTGGCTGCACAGGAAGTTTTCTGTACATGGTGATACTGTTATCATCCCAACACCCTCCTGAGTATGAGCTCTCCAGGCAGGAGTCTCATTCTACAAGTGCACCTCACATTCCTTCTGCCTAACGCCTCTTTATATTCCACATATTCAGCCCAACAAATGGCCCAGGTTACCCTGAGTATCTTTACTGCCAGCACAACGTACCCCACCACTGGAGAACATTCTCCATGGATTTGAAACCATCAATTCATATATGGGCCATAACTTGCTAGCCCCATTTGTATGATGTGCACAAACTGCCATTCCAGCCAGTACCAAGACAGGAATCGGCACATCACCAGTTCATTAAAGAAAAAAAAAAAGCTCAACCAAAGTAACACACATTTAGCCATGTTACATAATAATACATCATTCTTTTATTTCATGAAAGATCACTCACTAAATATTTATTTTAATTATTTTTCCTTTTTATTAAGTTCTACTCAACAGGTCAGATACCTAAATCAGAAGATGCCTGCCTGCCATCCACTAGGTCAGTAAAAAAACCGTCGACATGAAAAGGTTGTATTAACTGTTGAAGTGGCTTTACCCATCAAGTCCTACCAATAAACAGTGACCAGGATTGGGTTAGTCTAGTTTATTTGCATAATGCATTCGGATCTGATTTTTTCAAACAGGATTTAAATGGACTATAAGAGAATGTTAAAAAGAAAACATCTTAAATTAAGAGACCTGTTAGTACAGATTATTAGACAAATAACAGGTCTATGAAAGTATTCATTGCATGCTATCAGAAGAAAAGATGCTATTCTCACATCTTGTAAACAAGCTGGCAGACCAAAACCAGAAACTGACCCTAAAAAATAGGGACAACAAACTGAGAGAGGAAAAATTCTAGAACAGACTTCCCAACATGGGACAGAGACCAAAAAAGATACTATCAACAAGAAGGCAGGGTGCCAACAGACCAATCTCAAACCACACAATAATTCTGGAATTTAAGAATCATCTTGAAAATCAGAGTTACAGAAACAAGGGTGGTTCTTAGGGAAATATCGTCTTTTTGAAAGAAAAATGCAAGCACTTTTTGCATGATTTTTAACAGCAGCTTTCAAGTATTAATACCACCTCCTTTTGAGTAACATAAAATGTGCATCATCTTAGAACTGACAGCAGCCCATAGTTTAAACATTAAAGGAAATGTTTCCCCCAGGTTTCCACGATCCTTTGTAGAGAAGTACAGATTCTGTTCAGGCTTTTTCTTCTACTGAGATCACAACATGAATGCAGCCACCACCACCACCATCACCACAAAAAGACGACATGATGATCCCAAATAAGCCAAAGAACAGACAGAAGCAAGGGAACCATGCAAATGACCAAGAGCCCAGCTAGTGATAGTCCTGTCTTCTCAAGCCTGATAGTTGTCCTCTGGAAAATAATATCCATCATTTTTGAATTGCTGATTCACAATCTTCAGAACAACAGCTAAAACCCAACCCTGCTTAAAATAAAGTCCATAGACCTGAGATGAAAGGCTCCAGATCTCCCTTTGTTCACTGGCACTCTTCCAGCACTATTTATGTTTCTCCCACACACTCAGAAACCCTGACTTGATCCCTATGGAAAGAAACTATACAGAAAAGCATTAATTATATGCCTTTGCTGAGGGTAAATCCAGATTGCCTTTTGACATTGGAACAAAGTAAACCTTCATCCACTGGGGTAACTTTTCAAGCAGCACTCAGTATAAAAGGTACATTTTACACAAATACTTGTATTTTATTACACATTCTATGAAATGCCTTCACAATCTCAGGACAGCATTTGGTGATGGTCCATGTGCAATACTCTTAACTGCTGCAGGTCCAAATGACACAACCCTTGCTTAACCAGGAAAGTTAAACATCAGCTGGCAGCTCATCCATTTCTCTGCTGCTACAGCTCTAACAGCTGAAGTGAAAAGTTTTAGAGAAAGGCCATCACACATCAGTGGAACTGTCTTGCATCTACACAGCTTCCTTTATTCCCCCTGTGGTAAGGGAAAGGGTGGTTTTAGAAGTCTGGACAGTAAGGAGTTAATCCACTGCTATGGCTCAAACACCAATGACCACTCAAGTGAGCAAGTCAGAACAGGATGTGCCTGGAACTGGGGGCTGTACAAAGGTGGGGCAGAACCCTTCTGGAGCTAATTTTATTGCTCAGGTCCATGGTGACCACACAAAATAAAGTGCAGAAGCACAGAAATGGAGTCAAGGAGTGGGCAGGACAAACAGAAGGGGTTTGAGACCACCACGGACCCCAAAGTACTCCCTCTTTTTGGGAATTCTCCATCAGAAAACTGTACATGATCCACAATGTTGCATCAGACTTGGAGAATCCCCTCATTGGGAAGGGATCCAGGCAATTCCATGCCAGTTTGAATGTATATAACTTGACTACCTTTTTGTATGGTGGGCCCCCAACTCCCAATGGATCGTGTCTGTGGCCACCAGTACAGTAAAACAGTGATCAAGTCTTGTCACTGGATCCACAGGCAGTGACATCTTTCGTCGAAACGATCTACTCTTATCCTTTCCTTATCTTTCTTCATGTATTTTGTGGTATTTTAATACTTTTATAGAAGAGAAACAAAATGCACACATACTTTTCACTGCAATTAAATAGTTTTGAAATAAATCTGCCTCATAAATACACTGGTCACTTGGTGTCTTTTCACTTTAATTCACCCCAAGGATTTTATTAACAGGAATTTCAGTTAGCCTGCCTCAGAGGCAGCTCATAACAGTGGTGTGTCTCTGTTAAAGAGGTCCCAGTTGTTCACAGTCTAAATCTGTTGCCTACTATATTTTCAGGGAAAGAAAAGTAGTGCAGGATCAACCTCAACCTTCCCATTCCCCAAATTAAATGCTGCCATTATCAGACATTCCCAAATATGAAAAATTACTGCATAGCACAGAAATAAAAAAAAGGGACTTACCAAGTGAAAGCATATGCCCTTTAGGATGAGAATTCATGAAAGCTATAGGTTAGAAACTTGCTTCTACTCTGCAATGTACAGAAAACACTGCTTCTGTACTGGAAAACAACTTGCCGTACAAGCTGGCAATGAGCTCTGTGCGAAAGGCAGAATTAGGCCCTTAGCAATTTAAATAAAGGCACCGATGAGCCAGCTCAGTATTTTCAAAACTTACAACTAATTTTGCATGTAACTAGTTTTAAGCTAATTAAACTAAGACTTATGTAACATAAGGAAAAAAATTTTTGTTCAAAACCAACAGGATTTAGGCAAAGTCCAAAGTTTATTTATCGCCACTCTGAAAATGTAACATACTTAGAGCAACAGAAACTAAGTCAATTGAAAACTTTTTACACCAGTCACAGTTGCAGTAGCAGGTTTAACTAGTGGATGACAAATTCCAAAGGCTGAAGGGACTTGCTCAAAAGGGGGGAGCAGCAAGTTGTTATATCTGCTTATTTTTCACCTCACATGTAAGCAAGTGTATTCATATCCTTCCTTTGGACAGGCACTTGGAACTTTTCATTGATTTCCAAATGCTGATAAATAGCGAGAAGAAACAATAATTCTCTAAGAGGCAGGTGAGTCAAAAACTCTGGCATTTAACTGTCAGAAGCTTTAGCAGCAAAAATATTTCTTCATACTAAATGAAAAAGGAACTGCTGTTCCAAGTACATAGTTGTATGCAAAGGGGAGTTGTTTGGTTTTGGGTTTTTACTTAGTTTGTTGCATTTTCTTTTTAATCTACTGACTATCTGAAGTGCTGCCTGTTCAAGAAAAAAGGGAAAAAAATTCCCTCCACAGTCATATTTTGCACAATGTCATGAAGTCTTAAACTTGTGTTGCACATGCATAAAAAGAAAAAGGGCTCAGATATAAACACAACAATTGGTAATAAGTCACAAGGATATGTAAAAAACAAGCATTGTGAAAAAATCTACAGCCCGGGTAAAGCTTTACCAGCTGCTCTGTGTTTATCTATAGAATATCATTACACAAGCAAGACAGACAGGTGAACAGCTTGTTAACACAATAAAATGCTAGCAGCACCTCAAGCAAAAAAAAAAAAAAAAACCAAACAAAATAAACAAGCCCAGTGAGACAGTGATTCACTGGACAAAAAAAAAATCAGGTGGATAAATTTTTCCAATTTTCTCTACATCGGGTGTCATTCCAAGCCCCCAAAAAGGAAAATCTGATAACGGTTATGCTGAACTAAAGTACCAAACATCTGAGACTGCCATGCTGTCGGTTTTCACTCATGATAGATTAAGTCAGTGTACATAGTTTCTATTTTCGAGTGTTCACAAAACTAATCTAGAAAAGCATGTGCTCAAATCCATATTTTCTGGGGGAAGCACATAAGCATATGCTGAATACAAATTACTGAAGCTTTCGGACATCTACTCTGCGGAACAGAGTGCTCTGCAGCTGAACCATTTGAGAGAAAAAAAGGAAAGAAGGACAACTCCAGGAAGAGAAAGGGGTTTTGCTATAGGGAAGTGATGAAGCAGCCATTTCTTTCAAGTGAAGAGTGGGTAACATTCAAGGCTGCCTACTCATCCAGCCTATGGCAGCCTATTTTTAATTAGCATGAAATTAATCTTCCCCAAATTGCATCTGTTTTGCTTATGATGGCGAGTGATCTCCCCATCTTTATCCTGACCCACAAGCCTTTTCATCTTGTTTTCTTCCCCTGGCCTGCTGTGAAGGGGAGTGAGAGAACTGCTCAGTGGGGACCTGGCAGCCAGACAAGGTCAACTCACCCCTCTGAATTTGTAAAACACTTAACCCAAAGCCTCCTCCAGCAGCTAATATCTCAGTTTGACCTTAAGCTAATCAGATTTCATTCTCAGATGCTGCAGAACATCAAGTTTAAAGAACAAATATTTAACTTAGAAACAACAAATTCAGCTTGGCAGGATACATATTGAAATGTACAAGTCACTCCTTAAATGTTTTTTGGGTTTTTTTAATGCTTTTATGCAGTTTCCTTCAGATTTGTCTACATTCTCATACTTAAACATTACACTAAGCATCTCTTCAAACAAATAGATTCTACAGCGCTTTTAGTGATTTGTTACCTATCAAGAGGAAAACAGCCAATTTAGCTCCCTGGGCTTGTTGATTGATTATGTTCAATTCCAGATGTACAGCCCCTGCCTTGCACAGAGCAATCATGTGGCATTTGGAAGTGGCACCCAGCAATTTGTCCTCCAGCAATGCAAACCATCTTGCCACAATACATGTCTTCACAACTTACCATATTAGAGGATTTTTAACCCACTCTAGTTATGTTATACCACGTCTAATGGATGTCTATAAATATTTATAACAAAGACCTTTTCTTAGACATGTCTAACTTGTTAATTTCTCTCTAGTTATTATGTTGCTATAACCTTTTTTCCTTTCAGAAGCAGACTTCTATTCTAAAATAAAACTAACAAAACCCAACAGAAGAAAAAAAACCCAACAACCTCAAACAACCACTTTATGCAGTTAAAGGATTGTTTTGCAGACTCTGTTTGGTTCTGTCATCTTTTAGCACACACACTCCTAAATTATTTTCTCCCTCCCAGGTCTATAGTTCCAGTATTTCGGTCATGCTTAGCAGACCTGGTAAAACATTAATTTTGCTCTACTGTTCTAAACCAACCAATTTTGAACAATCTGCCATATACAGTTTTTTACTTCTAGATAATAAAATAAGTATCTTAATCAGAGCACAGACAAAAATCCAACAAGAGGGAAACCTGACCTAGCGAGTTCAAGCCTGCTGAGTGTAAAAGAGTTGCTCCATAATCCTCAGGTATTAACAGGCATAGCACATTCCTCCGTTTTTTTCGTGTTTAAAGTGCATCTTTATTTTTCTTTGGCTCAGCAAACTTATTTAGGGTGAGTCTGAGGTGTTCCATATCGTATTTTAATAAAAGCACCGTCACCTGTGTAAAGCTGCTCATACATAACCTCATTTGCCTTGTAGGAGACTTTCAAAAAGCTCAAGCTGAACACCTTGACAGATGTTTTGGATTTAACTACCTTGGCATCATATCAGTAGCACAATCAATCATTGCAACAAAAAGATTTCATCAAACTTTGTTCCGAACTGCATCTGTTCAAACCTAGTGATGAAAGAAACTGCTCTTACAGCCCTCAGCACAGAAACTTTTTCCAGCTTCTGCCTTCTGACAATAACTTCAAATGAATGTTTGCATAAGTAAATCTTTTGATCTTATTTCCATTATTTCAGCTAAATCATACAAACAAGTAGCTTTCCAAGTGCCACCATCAGTCAAACTGTGTTTTCTACTGTGTTTTCCAGATAACAGAAGCTTCAGTGGCTGTTTGTCCCATGCTCCCCACAGCACCCATCTGTGGAGATTCACCCATGTCTAACCAGGAATACATTCCAGACACAGTCCTTGATCTCAAGTATTTAACACCATCTCTCTTTGCAGAAAGTCACCACCTCCTTGAAGGCAGAGACCTTCCTAAAGTTTTAGGGAACTTTTAGGAACTTCATTGCTTTTAATGACTTGATACTGTCATTAGTATCCTTCTTCCAAGCACACGTGAGCATGAACAGTGGCTTCAAAAATTACCAGAACACGAGCAAGAAGAAAGGGAAGGGAGGGACACCAGACAGACAGACCAACAGCAGACTGCAGAGGACTTCAAACCATATTTAACAATTTTTAAGCAGTCCAACAACAACAAAATACATTCAAGTACACAAAAAGCATGTATTTGCTGGAAGACAAGAAACTGACTGGATGATAGCGCTCCCATGCATCCCTGCTCCCACTCCCTGCTGAATTGAATATTTTTTGCTCAATTAGGCATTCCCAGGTCTTTTCAGACAATATCCTCAAGGTCTGTCCTTGGTCTCCTGGTCACGCAGAAAATCTCTCCTGGGAGACAAATGGGTTTGTACAGCTATTCCTGTTTTCTGTGCTAGCTCAGCATACAGTTTGAGTTTGACCATTTCTCCTCATCAGCATGCATGTTGGATAAGCTCTATCAGTCTTCAGCTATTCTCCACCCCCAAACTGTTCCTTCTATATCAAGACACAGAATGCACAACAACTAAGCAGAAGTTAAATGCAACCATTAATGCTGTTCAGGCTTATAATCTCTTAATATGAACAGTTCTACATCCATTTATTGAGAGGAACAATAAAACAAAAAATCAAAACAAAACATAAAAAACCACCAAGCCCCCCAGTCATTACCTATTAGTGATTCATACAAGGATTTTAAAATCACATATTGTTTCTTCTGGCAAGATCAAGTTTCTGCAACCTGGCTGCTGCCTCTTTAGGTACTTACAAAAAACCTACATAATGACGGTGTTACCTATTTAATGAATGGACACTTTTCCCACATTCCCAACAACAGCTTTCAGAAAAGCTATTGCACATACACTCTACTGCCTATTACCCATTATTGATCGGCAATATCACTTTCACATTGTAACTGAACATTGTAGCTGTCCCCAAAAGCATTCTGCAAACTTCTGGATGCCAGGTATTTCTATAATATGCTAAATGACAAAAGAGACAGAGGCATTAATTGCAGAACTGATGTTAGAAGGAAATGCATTACCAGTAATGCTTACTGTAATATTTACAATGCCCTGGCAAGAATATGATTCAAAGTAGTTTTCTTTTGCTATATTTGATAATAGTATTGAAAAACAACACTACATTGGAAACACCATAAAAAGAAAGAGAAACATGATGTTTGAAAAACAAAGCACGTTTAAGTGATGCAAAAAAATTAACTCATACAAACATAAATTCAATTTCAATGTAAATACCTATAGAAGGCCTTGATCAGCAGACAGTAGGAATTGTTATCTCCCAGCACAGCTGAATATCTTCTCTACCATCCCTGCACAAAACAAGCTCTACACTCCAGTCAGGCTCCAGAAATGAACACTAACTAGGAACCATACAAAAATCACAGAAAGACTCACAATTCCTCATGTGTAATGGAGTGAAGAACCCCAGTGCTTCCAAAGCCTTAAGGAAGGACACCTGCTGGAGTAGCTCTAGCTTGTATTTCAATCACATAACAGGTTAAATTGGTCAATTGGTTTCACTATGAATACTGCATTTGACACAAGGTTCAGCATAAATGCAGTCTCAAATCTATTAATTTGAGACTTGCAGGATGGAATCTATGACTTGCTTTTCAGCTGCAAAACAGTGAATATTTTTCTATGTGACATAAAATCAGTGTCAAAAGTTTCCTGACATTTCTGAGATGGAAGTTCTTAATTATTCCCATTAATTTCAAGACTGCTGTGAAAACAGCTGGTAATAGTTGCATCCAGACTGAGTTATACAGGTGTCTAACCTACAATCACATGATCACATTCTTGGTTTAGAGCAAATGTTTTAGGCAAATAAAGAATAACCACAGGCATCTCCTATCCCTCATTTTTTCCATGTTCTAGCCTGTCTGTTTTGTTTAACAAATGCCAGGTGAAGGTCAGAACCTGGAAATACTTTCCCATGGTGGTCTTGCCTAAGCCAGACAAGTGTCTCCCCAGCCCAGTCAGTACTCTGCTGTTTCATTCCAAGGCTCAAAGACAAGATCTCCAGATCCCCTAGATTTGCCAGATGCATAATGGTACAATTTCTTTCTGAAGGCAAGAAATATCAGTCCAAGCCTACTGAAATAAAAATCTTTTTTTTTGCCGTTTCTCACTACCTTAGAAACAAAGTGCCTTGCATCCCAGTTTAGGTCCAGCTTTTTCTGTTTTGCTCCCTCCAGCAGTGGTTACACCACACCTGAGCCACAGCTCTGCTTTAATTTTCAAAATCCAGTATGTATGACACAGGCAAGCCTGCAGACTGAAAATGCCTGCAGAGCTTCAGGGACTACACCAAGGATGATCTAAAAAAATCTCAATGCATTATTAAACATAACCCTCCTTCTTTTAATACACATGACCCAAGGAACCGTGGAAAAATACTTAAAGCAGACCTGTATTTTACACTTTCGTTGCATCTTGCAAACACAATCAAAGTGATGAACTGAAAAGTCTTACAATAAAATGTTTGGTTATTCTTCCAAGCAGCCATCTACAGTTTCCTCATTTACTGAATATTTTACAACTTCTAAAGCTATACTGCTTTTCCTTGCCAAGTTACAGGTGAAACACAGCATTTCCTTTCACAGAAGACGTTGTGAAGACTGACAGGGATTTTTTTTTTTAAACAGAAAATATTCATACCAATAATACCATAACTCAGATTTTGTATTATTTTTAATTATCAATTATATACATAGAAAATCATTATAAATTAGGTTAAAATAGAATGTATCCAATTAAAGGTTCTGTTCAGGAAGATACATTAACTTCATAGATGATGTTATCACATCCTGAAATTGTGCTGTGAACACAAACACCATTCAAAACCATGACTAATATCCATAACCAAAGTATGTGTTGAGAAAATTTTTATTCATTTACTTTTTTATTTATTTGAGAGAAAAAAGGAAGTCCAGAATTTATCAACTGGAAATGACAGGCAAAAGAATATAACTTGGAACTCATAAAGTCTGGGGATATGCATGTATTTTCAAGGGCCATCGAAGATTATTCATATTCAGCAAAACACAATTATGATTTTGAAATGGACTGAAAACAGAAATGTAAATCAAGCTGGCAGTACATTCCTACTCTCCAAGCAGCTACTGCTTGATTGTTTGTGTTACTACCTATACCAGCCTAAGGACCAGTCAGGTCCCAATACAACCTGAGACAAAGAAAGGGCATTACCTATAGGGGGGTGGGTGTGTGTAATTACAGTACAATGGTAAAAGTACTGATGGATTACAACACAATGACTCATTATGAGGACGTGTATTTATATAGTTATTCCACATTCAACAAAACAATCTGTCAAAAAATTATGGCAAAAATTCCCCAGTGTTGTATGAATGCAGATTGTTTTAGAAAGACCAGTTTGAGACCTCATTTAAAGGACACAAAATCCATGTGTGAAATATAGTGGTCACTGTTCCACACATCACTGAATGCTGGAAGTGCTGCAATGAGGAAGGTAATGAAAATCTGAAATACAAGATACAAAATTAAGCACAAAGGCTAAGACAGAACCAAACCAGGTATAGTATTGAGAACACAGCAGACACAGGAAACAAAGACATAACTGAAAAGATGGATTTATAAGCCAAACACAAACCTTTCCTCTTTGAAAAGCATCTTGAAGTTCCATATAAGCACAAGCCTTCTCATTGGTAACATCTGAGCACCAAATCCCAAAGCTAAATTCCAAAGCTGTGATGAATGCAGGCCTCCTGACAAGACAAATCCTAGCGTGCCAGACCTTTTCAGTGGTGCCCAGGGACACGACAAGGAGTAATGGGCATAAACTAAAATACAACAAGTTTCACTTCAACATGAGGAGAAATGTTGCACTGACGGTGGCAGGGCACTGGAACAGGATGCCCAGGGATGGTGTGGAATCTCTGTCTCCGGAGACATTCAAAATCCACCTGGACACACTCCTATAACCTGCTCTAGGTGTCCCTGCTTTGGCAGGGATGTTGGACTGGATCATCTCCACAGCTCCCTTCCAACCCTAAACTATTCTGTGATTCTGTAAATGAAACAATTTGAATTATGAAAATTACATTAATAGCCCTTGTATATATGAAATTGTATTAGCAAAGGAAAACTTCAAGAAAGCTATGCAAGTTTATTCTGTAAAGGAAAAACTAAATTACCTGTGAAGTGAGACTTGCTAAATTAGCAAAAGAGCTATTGCAAACACCTTTATTTCCCATGAAATAATTGCATTACACAAAACATGGAAAACCAG
Source organism: Pardalotus punctatus (assembly GCA_013400915.1). Classification (NCBI taxonomy): domain Eukaryota; kingdom Metazoa; phylum Chordata; class Aves; order Passeriformes; family Pardalotidae; genus Pardalotus; species Pardalotus punctatus. The sequence goes on from VZTX01012695.1 coordinate 163,189, forward strand.
GAGACTGCTAGACTTCCTAATGATTATATATTTGTTTCTTATCACAGAGTTGTTTGCAGTTGTGAAGCACAAATGTGTACACAAAGAACCTCTCTTATACACGCCAAGTTTCTGCAAAGGAGCTTAGTGAGGCTGTGGTCTGTCACCCCACCACCATCAGGGTGCCATTTGTGCCTCTCTGGCAGCACGAGTGACTCTGCTCCTGCCCCGCTGGGCCTGCACTCAGCTCAGTATTCCAGGTGGCCCAACAGAGACTTGAGATTCCCAAAAGAGAACAAAAGGCAGAACTTTCTCTTACACACTTAATTCCTCTCTGGACAAATTGCTACATAAAAACATGTGCAGCACTTAGAGCAAGATATACTGCAGGGAAACATTTGAAAAAAACCCCAAAAATTAGAATTCAAAGAGAAAAGCTCCTTTTCTCTTCATTCTGCTCAGGCCAACACTGACTCAGAATTCCTCTGTGCGTATTGTCCTCTGCAACAGATGGGAAAACTCTCCAGCAGAGCAGCATTACACACTTCAGCAATTAATTGTAGAGGACAACATGACTCTCATGCATTTCATTTTACATGCTGAGGAGTTTATTCTGACTTGCAATGGATGATGCTCCGATAAAGCCCTGCCTTAGTACCTCACCAGAAGCATCACTCAATACAGCAGCCTGCAATTTGAAAACTGACACTGCTCTTATAATTAACCTACTCAATCATGTCAATTTCCAAAAAAAAAAAAAACCATTATAATAAAATATCATAAAAACTTACTGTTTAACAGCAACACTAGACCAAACCACTTGAAATTACAAAAGCAAGCTTTTCACTCGCTCTCTGGAACACCCCGAAGTCTCTTTCACACTGCCACAAGGCAGATGGAATTAGACTCTGCAGCTGCAGCACCTGCAAATTTGGTTTGGCAGATTGGTTTGCCTCACTCCTTGAACCATCTCTCCCCATGTGCATAAAGTGCATCTGCCTGCATTGTACCTCCAAGTCTTCCTACTGCATCACTCTCCCATTTTCCAGCCTCCCTCACCCTTCCAACACAAAACACACTGCTCCTCACCAAAGAACAAAGGCTTTTGTGCTGTAAAGGATGCAACAATGTAAAATATGGAGCGATACTCCAGCAAGTGATTTTTTTGGAAGTAAGTCATTTAAAAAGTACTTCCAACGACAGCAAGAGCACATGAAAAGCAACATGTCAACTGAGCATGGGACCCAGAATATCAGATTTCTGCCAGAGAGAATAATTATTCCCAAGGCTGTGTTATTGCTGGTAAAAACCATAATAAAACGTGGTATATATTCACCGTATCTAATTACAAGAAATGATTTTGTGCATATGGTATGTACATATTGAATATAACCCTCTCCATGACAGCCCACAGCTTTCCCTTAAAACCAAAAGAAAGTGGGGATTCAGTGCTTTACAAAGCTCTCAGTTCTCAATCACAGACTATCACAAATCTACCACCCCAGTCACTAATACTCTTTTATATACTTTGATGACATATGCATATACATTTTTAGTGAGAAATTAAGTATGTCTAAGTTTCCTAAGATGGTGGTTTATTGATTCACATTCCCACATGACTTACTGAGTCCTTTCGGAGGTTTGTACACCCTTACCCAGCCTAAGCAGAAATACCACCTAAACTGGAATAACACGCTCTGAGGATTTTCTCCCCCATTCACAAAATCAGAGCAGTTCCTAGCTGGGAAGAGAGTCAAAAGTAGCAGTTTTTCAGACTATTTCTCAGGTTTGTCTGTCAGCTTGTGCCAAGAAAAATTTCACTTAGGCATAAGCAGTCACAGCACCCCAGAAAGAGAGAGGATAAAAAAGCGTAACGCCAAACAGTTCAGAGGATAAAACAAAGTTTGGTAGAGTCAAATCACAGCCCATTCCCCTGAGAACTGGGCATTAAGAATCTGGTCTAGTTTTAAGGAGTCCACACCTCTGCAGGAGAAAGGCCCCACGTGAGTCCATGAAGTAAAAAAACCAAATCCTGCAAAGACAAAGCATAGCCTGGAACCAACATATGCAGACAGTGCCTTCAGAACTTTTCAGTTCTATGCAACAGATGGCTTAGCTACGCCAAAATACTTCTGAAGTACAAGACGTGTTCATTCATGAAAGCTCTTGTTACTTGATTTTCCCATTTGTCCTCTGGGATCAGACTGCTGAGGCAGCCCTCTGCCAACATATTATTTCTCCTCAGAAAAATATTAACAGACTGAAGTGGAAAAGTTGATATCATATCTGATGGCTCCAAAATTACACACGGATTAGCAGCCTTGGCTCATCAAAAAAAAAAACCCAAATAATCAAACAACAAAGAAAACAAAAGAAAAAAACCCACAAAAAACCAAAAACAAACAAAAAAACCCAAAATAAAAAAACCTAAAATCAACCAACAAACAAAAAAGAGAAACAAACAAACAAAAACAAACCAAAACCAAAACAAACAAACCAACCAACCTACCCAAAAAGACAGGTAAAATGTAGAGAACCAAGGCTAAATGAGAAAAATGAGTAGTCATGTGCTAGGGGAGATGGATGCACTGGTTTATTTGGCCACTGCCATAAGCTTGCCCTGAAAGCTTTGCACCAAGAAAGAAGCCTATTAATTGAGATCAAATCAATCAAGATTAAAACCCTGGTGTGACAGTGATACAGAAAGAAAAAGGCAAAGATAGAAGAATCTCCTCAAAACTACATCTACTATTGGAGCAAAGTATTTGTCAATTTTTTTCCCCAACATCTGATGGAAAAGCCTTGGATTAAAGCTCTGTTCTGCCAGTAATACAGCTTCACTGAATATACTAAACACATTCCAAAAAAACCTAATCCTTACTTGTGTACTGGCAACACCTCATTCAAGACAACACCAATGTTCTCGCATCAACCAAAACCAACAGTTCATGATTATTACTGTGAATTCATCAAGAAACCAGCAACTACAACATATGTTGTTTTAGTTATAAGAAAGACAGAAAAGTGAAAAGGACACTTCCCATTCTGAGGAGAGAAAATAATCTAGTCAGTGGAATTTAATTACTTGCTCTAAGTGCAAGTAGTTTTAGTAGTAACATATTGCAGGCTGCATTCATTTGAGTGCATACACTGGTGGATTTATTTTTCCTAATGTTTTGAAATCACCGGGTCTCCTGAATATGATGGCAAAACTGACAATGCAGCAAATTCAGAGGACTGAGAAGAAAAGAGAAATGTGAGTTCCCTTTAAGAGGAAAGAAAGTTTTCACATACATTCAGGTTTATTCTTTTGGTGGTTTGAAACTTTTCTCCTCAAAATCAACATCTTAGTAGATTCTCATTAGAATGTACATCACCATAAAAAGCTGAATTATTTTATTATATAAATTTCTAATACGATAGCTGCAAAATAATTTTAGAGAATCAGATGACCCACGAATCCATCACAGTTCCCATCTGCACCAGTAGAAGTTGAAATACAGCACTAGGGCAGCAAGACATTTCTGGCAATCTTGACATCTGGCTTCTAAACCCACAAAAAGCTGTTATGGTTATTTTAGTTCAGTTTAAAAACAAACTACTGAACCTCTGCAGCATTCTGGGGAAAAAAATGTTTAAAGTTGGTTTATGTGCAAAAACCTATTATAATGCAGCATTATACATGAGGTTCCCCAGTGACTGCTTCACACAGAAAAGGTTAAATTGCTTAGAGAAACTGTTTTGTAAGATGCTAGAAAATGAACCCATCCTGTTTTTTATTGTAAGCATTGCCATTCAGACATCACACCACCCTACCAAGATAAATATGAACTTATTTGCATATACCCAGGTGAAATTGTGCACTGAGTAATAATAAACTACAAAGAAATTTTTTAAAAATGCTAATTAGCTTCCACATCCAGCATTCCAGAACACAGTAAAATAGTTCTGTCTAAGAAATAGCTGCATTCCCGTTCTTTCAGCATTCTGTAGCATATGGATGAACAGCCAGGCTGAAGGCAGACTTTGACAGATTTAGTGATTTATATACAAGGGGAAAAAAATTTTGCTGGTTGCCATTGGAAAAGTTCACATAAAGCACCAAACTGACAGATTGAACTGATTTCTGATAATGAACTGATAAAACAGGATGCCTCTTACAAAGCTGAAATAAAACTTCTTAACTCTTTGCTTATTCTATTTATCTCACATACACAAAACAGTTTTTTTGCAACCTCTACTTCTTCAGTGGCAGCTTGAAAGAGTGGCTATAAAAACAATTCTGAACACATTTCAGGTGGACCCAACAAAATAGTCTTAGTAACAAAAAAAGTGGGTAAACACAGGCTTTATGCTACTGCTTGTAATTCTTATCTTCCATCTTTTGGCTATTGGCAAAACAACTAATTTCATTCCAGCCTGGCAATAACCTAAGTAATTACAGTTTTGCCCTGTGTCCTTCTCTGCAGTTTAATAACCAGCCTTAATATAATATTTATATTTCCACAGGCTTCATCATGATCCGGCTATGCTGCAATGCTCCCAAATCATTCTGAGAAACCATCTCCAGCTTCAAGACTTCAACTTGACAGCAAGTGTTAAAGACAAAGCCAGAAGGAATAACACAAAGAAGGCAAGAAACAGACTGGTTCAGCAGACCTGCACAGGCCACCAGCTCCACACCACTCTTCCTCCCTTGCCCTCCTGTAATATTGAGTCAATCCCTTGTCTACTTGCTCAGGTGTTCAGTTTCGCTGTTGCCCACCCCTTTTTCAGAAATACCTTTTTTTTTCTGCATGACACGTAAAAAATTTAAGAACATACTATCAGACCCAATAAGACATTTTGCTTTCAGAAGCTGGCTTCTGTTTGTAGGTGTAGCCTTCACAATCTGTTGCAGAGCAACGATTACTTAGATTTGACTTCTTTGTCAAGCGATTACAGACATGTTCTCTTTGAACATTCAGCCATGAAGGAGAACAAGTCAAAAAAGAAAACCTAGAGTTGTCTCCTCTGCTTTTAGCCAAAATTCTCCAGAAAACAACAAACAAAAAAATAAAACATTGTAGTCCTGTATCATTCAGCACATGCTTGGTATCAGATTCATAGGTTCAATGATGATAAGCAACTCACAGAACACAGGAAGACAGCTCAAGTTGCTTCCCATTTTCTTTTAATCGGAAAGTAACTAGCATTTTGCCAATTTATAAAGCAGTGCTACCCTTTGACCAGCTCAAGGGAAGCCAGGTGATGTAATCATTTTGGATTTCAGTAAAGCTTTCAAAGCTGTCTCTCACAGTATCCTTCTGGGTAAAATGTCCAGCACACAGCTGGATAAAAACATCATGTGATGCACATCTTCATTAATGACTTGGATGCAGGACTGGAAGGGACACCGAGCAAGTTCACAGATGAGACAAGACTGGGAGGAGCTGTTGACTCCCTCGAAAGCAGGGAGGCTCTGCAGAGAGACCTTGACAAATGAGAGCACTGGGCCATCACCAACCATGTCAAGGTCAACAAGGAAAGTGCCGGATTCTGCCCTGGGATGGGGCAGCCCTGGATGTACGGACAGACTGGGCAATGAGGGGCTGGAGAGCAGCGCTGGGGAAAGGGACCTGGGAACTTGAGCCAGCAGGGACATCCCTGTCCTGAGGACATCAGGCACAGCATCACCAGTCGGGCCAGGGAGGGGACTGTCCTGCTCTGCTCTGCGCTGGGGCAGCCTCACCTTGAGCCCTGTGTGCTTAATACTTGGCTCTCTCCAGCAAATAATGAACAAAATTAACAAAACAAAGTGTCTGTTCAAGTAACCCAATCTTTACCGGCATCATCTGCTAAAAGGATACTGCTGCATATTGCTCATATCAGAGGCAATGTAAATAAAAATATTTTTAAATACACACTGACCCCTAAGACAGGTTTTTACTTGCAGACTAGAAATTGAATTAAAAAAACAAGAAATCAAGACAAATGACTGTAGCATACAAACTATAGAAACCATTAAGTCTTTTTTATCTATATATAAGAAAAACTTCATGACTCAAAGGACCATCACACCAACTCTGAGATAAACCAAAGGCACACAATGCACAAATTGCATTTAAGCAGGGAGAAGTCTAAGGAGTGACTTCACAGAGAAATTATGCCCTTTCAGCCCAACATCCCTGGAGCCCCCAGAGCGGTTAAAGGTGAACTGTTACCCCAAAGAAAGAGCCAGGCAAGGCCCACATGAACCAGCAGAAAGCTCCACTGTGAGCCGGACACCCTGGTTATTACACCCCTGGAGCTGAGTAGCACTTACACAATTTAGTAGCAATCACACCAAGTGTTTGCAGCAGCATTTGTTACATGCTTGAAAGCACAAAAGCAAAATCATGACTCAGGAAAATGAGGTAAGAAGCAGGCTTTCACAGTTAATGTGTGGTAATTTAATGCACAATAATCTCAGTTCATGATCACATATTTGAATAAAAATGAACCTTCAAGACAACAAATATTCTAAGAAATTTGCATTTTTAGCACAGAAAGCAATGGAACTGAGAATTGCACTAAATTGCAGAACTGGAAAATCCCATTTTCCTCACTGTAGGTGAAAACAGAAAAAACTTGGACTTATTCTGAGGAATGTGACTATACAGTAGGAATTAAGAAGAAAAAAAAATTTGGGCAAAACAGTAAGGGAAGTCTGCATACACATTTGGAAGATAAGGCTTCAGGGCAGAAAAGGAGCCAAAATCCAAACCTGAAAACAGGAAGTTATAAAACTTATTTTCAGACTCATCAAAAGGTATCACTATCCAGCCAAAGCGGAAGCATGGAACCAATCAAATTCACAATTCATCTTTACAATGTTACATATAATTTTCCTCAACTATTTACTCATAGAAGAAGAGAAAAAATGGTATGCCAGCTATGTAAGTAATTGGATTAATTCAAGCTTCACAGGTAACTTTTTGCTCTTTGTAAAAAAACCCGAAAAAACAATCCAGGCTATCTAAGAAAACATGTAACCTCAATTTTTTGGATGTTCTGCAGTACTGCCATGCCTTTCTTCTTTCTTGAATTCTTGGTAATTCTTCAACATTACAGATGCTCACAGATAAACAGCTGTTGATGCAGCATGAGGACTAGAGGAAACACAGCCAACACAACAAGTAAGATAGCCAAACAAGAAGCCTTCATATTTGTATTGGCTTTCCCTGTTTATACAGAGATGTTCACATGCCTCTAAGGAAAAGCAGATCCTTTCAGTCAAGAACATTTGATAGGAAGCTTTCTTATTCTTTACTCCTTTCATAAAAGCTTGGTTATAAACTTTTGCATTTCACAGCTCTCAGCTTTATTACAAGAACCCCACTTTGCTGAAACCATGTCTCCCAGAAACTTACTCTAATGATTTATCATTGAAATAAAATTGTTATTCCACCAAAGGTTGCCCAGTCTGGAGGGGAAAAAATACACCATAAAATATAGCAAATGTTTCCTTATCAAGTTCTCTGCTTTTTAGAAGTACATTATTAAATCGCCACATCGGGCAGGTAGGAGTGAAAACCAGTAACTCCAGATACAGTTTTAGGCAGCTGCTGTGATATAGATTTGTAACCTGAAGCACTGCTAGGCTGGTGACATTTTGGTAAGGAATCATGATATAAAGAAGCAGTAAGCTGAAAACTATATTGATTAAATAAGACAAGAGGAAAAAAAAGGAAACAGAAATGAGGAGGCGCCCAAGGAAACAGCAGAACTTGCATCCTCTTAACTCTTGCAGCTGAGATTTGTAGTATCATTCAATTAGTTTGTTTTCTCTTACTGTGTTTCTTTTACGTTTCTAACTTCTATTCAAGTGATTAAACACTGCAGTTTTTAAAAGCTATTTTACAAACTTTTTCATTACTCAGAAGCTGCACAAAATAGTATTAAAAACTAAGATGAAAAAGCAGAAAGAGCCAACAAATGGATTAAATAAGGAATGGACATCCAAGACCTTAATCCTATTTTAGCTTTCCTGTCTGGTGAACGATGAGAAAACCATCAGCTTTGGGCCTGGCAACTGCTGTATCAATGTCTGCTACCAGCATTAGCACGGAATCCCTCTGACTGTGGAACAGTTCAAGGACTTTAACAATACGATTATAGCCTTTAATTTTCATCTGCAACTGTATGATTAAGTTTAATAAAACGGTGGTTTACACTGTGACTCACATCTCGTGTCATCATGAACATTTGCTGCACTAGACACATAACGTGCCCATCTCATATATGGAAAATTAAGGTACCATTTCACTCTCACAGCACTCCCTTATTGCAAGGCATTGCAATACAGAAGAACATTATGAGAATGAAGCTGTAAGTGTTTATAAAGCACTTGGAGATTTTTGGATAAAAGATATTATAATTAAAAATTAAATTACTCTAAACTAGTGGGAGGCTTTTTGCACCTTTCCCTAAGAGAGCTCGTGCCCCCGCACACAGCACCACCGCTACAATGCTCCTGCAGAGACAGAATGTAAGCTAATTCCAAAGTTCAACCCCGCCTAAAGTTACAAATCTGAAACTCTTGCAGCTGAGGAAACGGAGCTCTTTTATGTAACTAAGACTGAAACTTACTAAATCTGAAGCTTTCACCCTCAGATGAGGAATAAATGGGGTAACCCTTCAGTGAGCTTGAAATGTATTGCTACCGTAACTTTTTTACAATTTCCAACAATAAACACTTGCAGAAAAAATATCATGAATAAGCAGTAAGTTACCAAGACACTCAAACAAAAAAAACTGTGAGCACCTGTTCACAAGATTTTTCTTATCATCTGGCATTTTTATTACTTGTGAGTCAAGTTAAGAAAGCCCAGAAAGCTTTGCTGAAATAATTTTTCATGTATACAGCAATCATTTCATACAACAGAAGAGCTGTATTTCACATTTTAAAGCCCACAACATCTGAAACTCTACACACACATTGTAATGGTCTCTACCCTGAAAGTAAAAAGGCTTTAAAGTGGCACTGACACCAATGATTTATTGCACAGCTACCCTTATGTATATTATGTTCTGTCCTAAAAAGACACAACTCCAAAATGTGACTCTTGGCATTACTGAACATGGAGGACAGCAGTAACCATAAAAATAACAGTCACACACACCAGCCGTTGCATAATTTGGAAGCATCAAAAGTTATCCCTTATTTGTGTTTATTGTGAAAGGAGGTGTCTGGAAAAAAGCAGCTCCAGGAATCAGTTCAATGAACATCTTGCAGGCAACTGAAAGTGAATGGGGAAGTTGATCTTCTCCACTTTTACTACAATTACAGAACACTTTGAGTTGGAAGAGACCTTTAAAGGTTGCCTAGCCCAAACCCTTTGCAATGAGGGGCGGTATCTCCAACCAGATCAGATTGCTCAGACCCCATCCAACTTGGCCTACAACGTTTCCAGGAAGGGAGGCATCCACAACTTCCCTGGATAATCTGCTCTGGTGTTTCACCACCCTCACAGTATCTACTCCTTATACACAACCTAAATTCAAAGCTCGTTTTGCTTAGCCTTTACTCCTTGTCCTATCACAACAGGCCCTGCTAAAAAGTCTGTCCCCATCATTCCTTAGGCCTCCTTCCTGTACTGAAAAGCTGGAATGAGGTGTCCATGGAGCCTTCTCTCCTCCAGGCTGAACAACCTCAGCTCTCTCAGCCTGTCACCGCAGCAAAGAATGCCCCAGCCCTTTGAGCATCTTTGTGCTGTCCTCTGGACTTGCTCAAACAGGTTCATGTCCTGGGGGCACCGAAGCTGGGAACAGCACTCCAGGGTGGCATCTCACAAGAGCAGAGCGGAAGCTTAAAGCCAGAGCAATGACTTGACAATATTACGATACCCAGGAAGTAACGGCTGCGTAAGTCACACGTTTAGGCAGCTCCACTGCATATCTGGTTATGAAGCATCCTTCAACAGTGGCAAGTGTTCATAAATGCACATTTGACAAGGGCAGTCTAGATGCCAAAAATCAGAAGATCAGAAAAAAGTTCAGAAGATACTGATTTACATCAGTCAGCTGGTAAGACTCCACCACATAAAACTGTGGCAGTTCAAACCAGCCTGGTTTTTTTCCCTCTTCCACTGAAACTATAAAGCTTGCAGAACAACCTTAAGCTTTTACACAGCCAAGTTTTGGGCAGCCAGTCTCCCTCCTTGTTTTTTTTGCTTAGGCAGAACGGGAGAACTGCCTGTCTTTATAATCTCCATTGACAAGAGAAACCTACCCTGAAAAAAGCTAAAGCATCCCTTCCCAACAGCCTTCTAAATGTTGCATACAACAGGGAAAGTAAGCTGCTGTGCAGAATACAGAACTAAAAAAACCCCAACCAAACCCATATATGTCTTTTACAATTACATAACATTACACTGAGCCTCTAAAAAAATACACACACAAAAAAAAACCAAACCAACAAAAAAAACACTTCACATAAAAACCTGGCAGGTTTTACAAATATTATCTCCCTCCCTTTGCCATCTAAACAGGGAAGACAAGTAGCAAAAAAGCAGCAATTGTTTCAAAACACTTATAATTTTGAACATATTAACACTTGATAGAATCACAGAACAAGCTGGGTTGGAAGGGATCTTGAAAGGACATCTGGTCCAACCCCCCTGCCGTGGGCAGGGGCATCTTTCACTGGATTGGGATGCTCAATAGATTTCCCTATTTTAAGCATTAAATTCTGTCCTAGCCTTGACTGGGTCTCTCATGCTTTTTCAGAGCGTATTATTGCTGCCAGTGGTTGCATAAGAGAATTACTGAGATTTTCAGAAATGCCAGGAGAAGTAAAAAACATAACCCTAGGAACAAAACAGAAATTCAATTATCTGCAACTATTCCCAGATACATTATTTTTCACAAGCAATAACCTGAAAATAGTTTTAATTTTAAGATCAACCCTCTAAATCAAAACTCCCATTTAAAAAAATTCTTATGTTTTTGTACAACTTCAAGTATTTTTAAACATGCAACTCACTTCCTACAACATCTGGCAGATAAAAACCAGACAAGTAATATAAGGGGCCTAGTGCATTTGTAAAGTTTCTCCCATCTTCTGCTAAAAAAAAAAAGAAAAGATCAGTTAGGCTCCAAATAGAGAGTTCTGCTGCGAGCCTAACGCAGGCCCTCTAGCAGCGAGATTATGTGATTATTTCTGGATGCCGCAGTCATGTGGCTGCACAGCAAAGCTTTTGTCGGAAACATGACACAATCCCATTGCACTCAAACTGCTGGCAGCAACTCGCCCGACTGCATTTCCCTAAAACACACCCACAGTGACAGTAAAGAAATACCAGCTTTTCAGTGCTACGGCCTCTCAACTAGTCAGGGAGTTTTTTATTCCCTCTTGCAGTAAATGTAGAGGCTCCTCTCTCATTTTTCACTGGGTATCACTTCATGATTAGCTACCCCAAAAGGCATCTACCTGGGTATTACATCGATTCAATGTTAGCCCTTCTGTCAGACAGGTATGTTTTTCAAACATTATCATATAAGACTCTTATCGTACTTTTCAGTAAAACACCAGAATTGCTAAAGATATTTCCCTGGATTACATCTCAAAGACCAAGCCATTGTTTAGCTTTATTTAACTAATTCTGCCTCTCAAACTATCTTGTACTCAGAGTATTTCCACATTCAAGTCCAACAGTTAAAGCATATAAAATGCTAGACTCTAGGCAGGATAACTTCTATAAAAATTGAGTACAAAATTAAGTATGTTAGATGTTAAATAACAAAATATATTTATAATAGAACAGACTGTGGAAATTCACATATTTAGCTCTTATCACATGACTCATCACTAGTTTGCTTTTACCCATAAATATGACATGCCAGGCACATGGAGTACTTGAAAACACAATCTAATTACCTGACTTCAGGATAACAGGCATCTGACCACCAAAAAAAAAAAAAAAAAAAAACAAGGGGGATTTTTTCAGAATTTTAGTTTNAAAAAAAAACTCAAATCTTGTAATTCAATACTTGCATGGGGTATTTTTGCAGCATTTAAGTTCTCTTTCTGAAAGTTCATGCGAGTAACACTCACCAATCAAAACCAGTTCCCATCTAACAAAACTTAGCAAAATGCTATTAAAACATAAAATCTCATATTAAGTCACAGAAACATATAGCCAGCATAGAAGTGCTCCGGGATACCTGGGAAGAAACTCTTATTCCCAGATTCAAATCAGTTCATTTAACCACCCCAGGGGTAACCTTCCTGGGTTTTTTTTCCTACTCATTTGAGGGAGGACTTAAAGCAATCCAAGGGCACAGCTCAATCACAGCCACCAGAGCCCTACTACACAAAAGTTCCTCAGCTGTGCCTGTAACACCCACCAGCAGGGCTCTGGGCTGGAAGTGGAGTCAGGAGGGATTTACAAACTGTAATTCTAACACAATTTATATATTCCAGCCTTTGCCAATTCCTGCAATAGAAGTTTAAGTCATTGGCAAAAAATGTTCTTTGCCCTGTTTGTGTGAGCCAAATTGAAGGCCACACATCAGCTCAATTCTTCCCCTGAAAACCTCCTCAAACTTCTATAAGTTTTTTTTCTGATATTTGTTAAAATTGCAAGGTGTGTGATTTCATCCCATCACAGACAACCCCCCCAGGACATCAAGGCTTTGCTGGTGTACCTGGCTGAACTCAGTGCTTGTCCGCACGCAGAAGCTCAGAATAGCACAGGGGGTGAGGCAGAGTTTAATGCACACTCCATTACAGCTGAATGCAGGAGCAGCAATTCAGTTTTTTTCCTTGGGAACACATTAAATGAGCCAAGCTGTAACCGGCAATTGGTTAATGACTTCAAAGTTAAAACCTTTCAAGTTAAAAATATGCCACAAAAAGCATCTTAATATTTTGACCTGTTTACAATAAATCACAAAGTAATAAAAGTATTTTTAAAACAGAATCATGCAGTTTGGAGAAATACTTTTGTCCCAGTAAGCTGAAATAATACTTAAGAGAGGAAGAGAAGAAACAAGGAGGATGAAAATCAAGACTGCTGCATTTCGAGAAAAGTGACCACATGTATTGACGCATCATTAAATATAAAGGTTCCCTTAACACTTTTAGGATGGACTGTGTTCTTACATCTAAAATTTTTCATATACTTTGCAGCTGATTCCCACATTAGCTTAATGCTTACACCTTCTAAGATTTTTCTCCCACTATAATTACATGAGCAAACTAAAGCTTCTTTATATCACTTCTTCACTTGCTGCTAGTACCTTCCTAAGGTGTCAAACAGAGTTTAGGTATTTACTGTGCATTTCAAAGTCTTTCAATTTAGAGTATAACATCCAAATCCACCGACGTGACATTTTGTAAAACTCATTCTGAATTGAAATACAAATCTGAAGATACAGTCTCTCAAAGCAGGTCACCATGGAGTCTCAGGCAGAACTCTTTGAGAGAGGGAGAAGTAATGCTGACTGATGGCATAAATACCATTTTGGAAGAGAAAGACAAAGAGCAGGTGGGACAATCTATGTTATTTTTCAGGGCTGGCTATTATTCTACTCAGCATCCTAAGGTGCTCTCATTACACACACCTTTAAAAAAATAACAATTACAATTAATAAACCTGCCAGAGATTACAGATTGAAAAGTGATTTTTTTTCCATCAATATGTAAAAGGTATTGACAGTAAACAGCTGAAACAGATGAAAAGTGCTGGTGGTGTTGTTTAGCTATTATGGACCCATTTCATGAGCAGATTAGTGCTGTGTGACTCTCAGCCCTTCCCACAGCTCATCAGAGCCTTGTAGCTGTCCTGTTTGCCAACCAGTAACAGACGGTATAAAACTAAACCAAACACAGTTATTTCAGACCTCCTTTCCTTGCTTTCAGTAATTTCTCTTGACTTTGCTTCTGCCAGATTAAGTCAACTATTTAATTCCTGGAGTTCACGGCTATAGAGCTGCATTTACGTCTTGTAAATATACAATTTTGACTTCAGTGAGTATACATCTCTAATTATGCTGATATGTAGCAATATGTACCACAAGTCCCCCAAGTAAAAACAGATAAAGCTATATCTGGTTCATTTTAAAGGGAGTTTGAACAGAACACTAAAATGCATCAAGTATCATATTTATCTTAGGTGTTAAGGTATTCAATGAAGATGAACTGTATTCTACATTAAACATTTATCTGATGGCCTAGTAATTTTATTTACTGTTGAACATGCTCACCAACCTTAACTTTTAATTTTTCCCATATTAAAGTAGAACGTCTGATACATCTGTTTATAACTTGATGCATTTGCTTACCCATGCAGAAAAAGAGCTCTACAGTCAGATTATATCAATTTTCTCACAAGACGTAGTCTGTAATTAATAACACCTTACACTGACAAGTCAATACAGCAGTTTTCCATTCTGTAACTCTCACTCTGTAAATAGAGGTTACAAAGACACCGCATTCTAAAGACACAAACTCCAAATCCTCACAGTCTCTCCAATAGTTTGTTTACGCATTCCGCTGAGCACAAAACAGTCTGACAGTCACCAAGTGACATCTGCTCACTACATAAACCCTTTCAAAAAGCAACAGCAAGATACCACTAGCATCAACTTGCTCTGAAGAAACCAAAACAAACTGAAACCACCCAAACAAGCCTCACTTCATTGCTTTCTTTCCAGAGAACTTAGTTTAAAAGCCTGTCTTGCACCTTCAACACCACCAGCATGATCAGGACTAGGGCTGGGGAGCATAGAACAAGCAATAACTTATACGGGTTTCTATCACATTCATTCTAACCAGCTACACCAACCCCTTAAGGCTGCTCAAACATCCTTTATCTTACAACTCTCCTGGTAAACTCCTTCCTCTGAGCAGCAGACTACATCATCTTACTTCATAGAACAGGTCTGGCCTCACATTCATCCTCAATCTGCAATAGCTTTTTGAGCCTATTCAGTAGCAGGCATCCAGCGAAGGGCTTGAAGTGAGTTCATTCCAGACAGCTGCTTAACACCCACCCGGCCTTAATCCACTACCCTCTCCCATGGGATGGAGTGAAAAATAGAAAGAAGGCAAAAAGACCCGCGGATCAAGATGATATTTTAGTAAGAACAGCAAAAAGGAATTAATTCACTATTCCCCATCTGCAGACAGACACCCAGTGCCTTCCTGGGAAGAGGAGCCTCAGCATAGGTAACCCTTCACTGTGAAGACAAGTATCACAGCCACAACCATCCCCTCCCTTGCTCTTCTCTTCCCTGAGGCTCACTACTGAGCACAGTGTCATATGGCATGGCATGTAACATCCCCTTGGTGGTCAGCTAAAGTCAGCTGTCCTGGCTGTGTCCCCTCCCATCGTGGCCAGCACTGTTTTAGCCACCAGCGTGACACACAGTCCACATGGGCTGCTATGCAGGCAGAAAACTTCATAAAAACCACCCCAGCCAGACCCAGCACAGCACTATTTTAAGATTTCTTCGAGATTCCAAGTGTAAGACCTTTTTCTTCAGTCCCAGGATCCTGACTACAAAATGACTTCCCATCACTTTTCTGAAAAAGAGAAGGATGGGATGGGGACCTTTAAAAGGGTCTCACCATCTTTACAGGCATTTTCAGACACTTTTTAGCATGTTCATTATGCATAACTTCCTTAGCTAGAAGTCAGCGACACTTCTGAAGTCACTTCACGTTCTGCCCACCACAGATGAGAGGACCACAAATGGCAACGGCAGGCATGAGACAAGAAGGCTCACAGGAGCGACCTATGATTTGCAACGTGTAGGGTTTGTTTTGTTGGAGGAGTTGTTGCTTGGCTGGCTTAAAAAAAAAAACCCACAAAAACATACAGCAAATTCATCACAAGATATTTAGGCATTACTAGGCAGAAAGAAAGCAGAAGAGGAAGAGGAATGCATCCTTTTCCTCTATTTTTCTTTTTTTTTAATTTTTATCTTAATGCTTCTCCTTTAGGCAGCAAGGGTACCCCAAATGTGCATTAATCTGATTGCCCTTTTAGGTGCTCATTGGTGCTGCACTCAAAATGCTGAAAACAGTTTGCACAGGCATTTCTTGGCTGGAGGAGGTAAATATTTGACAGTCTGATGTACACAGTCAGTCTTACTTGGTTAAGCACAGGTTACTCAAAACCATTTTGTTATTCAGATTCAATTACCCTGAATACAGTTACTGTCTCTAAGGACCTGCTGAATAGCAGATATTATAAACTCGTATTCAGTACTGAAGCCATGTGTTAATGCCTGCTTCATGATAGGAGGAATGCAGAGAATCAACCATCTGTAACATTCAAATTCAGAGTTTTGCACATATTTTAAAGAGTCATCTTATTGTGACTGTCTTCATAAGTTAACACAAAAAAATTAAACACAAAACTGGGAAGACTTTAGGCACCATGTACAATCAGAATTAATCAACATTTTACTAGAAATCTGGGAGAGATTCAAATGAATCACACTGTCTATTGCTAATATTCAAGTTAAACCACGACATTTACATTCAAGATTTTGCAATCAGCTGCCATAAAGTTAAGTCCCACGGTTTTTAATTAAAGTGGATTTGGAAGAGAACTCTTCAAACAAAAATGACAACTATCTGCTAAATAAACCAACCAACTTTAGGCAGGTTACATTAAAACGGACACTAAAAATGATGAAGGGGGGGGGGCTGCTTTTTTATAATGTACTTTTGCACCTTTTATTTTCTTCCACAGAACTGTGAAACCATAAAGAAGACAAAATATAAGATGATGGGACATCATTCTAAATCAACTTTGTCAGGATGCTTTTTCTTTGTTAAATTCTGCTTAGCTAATGACAACCTATTCCCCACCATTTCTTCCTTGAGCCATTACCATAATAAAACTTGGTGACATTTAGCAGCAAGGAAACCCATCTGCTAGCACATGGACAGCTAGTATCTTTGACAGCCTAATTTTCATCAAGGACAGGAGAAGAAATGATCTCTTGCTAACACTACATCTATCACAAATGAGATCAGCCTGTGCTTTTCATTATTCGACATGCATTACGTTTGGAAAGGAAAATGTACTGCTGCATTAATACATCTCAGTGTGCAAAACATCATTTGCAATTGTACAAGTTTGAAGGCGGAAAGAAGTACGTAAGGGAAAGGGATTTCTTTGGGGAAATCAGGAAATGACTGAAGGATGACTCAAACTGATGAAAGATTTGTAACTTTCTTCTTACGTATAAATTAGATTTGTAATGTTCTTCTTAAGTATAAATTAGAATAGACAATTCAAATTTCAGTTCTATCTTTAAATATCTGGAAGAGATGAAGATAAAAACCTGTAAGAGATGAAGATTGTAGGCTGTAACAACTGGTCATCATCCAAGCACTGTATGTTTATAAACTCCAAAGGTACTATAAAGGTTAAAGTAGAAGAGACAAATCTTCACAGAAGTGATAGCAAAGCCCCAGAGCTGAGTTTGTGTATAGAAAGATAAGAGCTATGTAAATTCCACATAGTTCTATAGAGAAAACAGAAAAAACATATTAAGAACTGAAAGAGAATAGATCTATTGCACATTGTGTCATACTGCTACCACAGGAGGCTGAGCATGGTGTATTTGCCCCATTCTGCTTCACGCAGCTCTGGGGTAGGAGCAGTGCCGAACTCTCTTTCACATCCACTGAGTTACCTGTGGCTCCCATAAGAACCTCACGTGCATTAAGAACAAAACAAAACAAAACAAAAACCACAAAAGAATGCCATAATAAAACAAAAAAAAACAAATAAAAACCTCATAAAACACCAGCAAACCTAACAAACATAGAGAGACTAAAGATTTCACATCTCCCTCCTCAGCTCCATGGATAGATGCCTGAGCATATCTACAAGGAACATGTTAACTGAATAAATTTATTCATGTTACCATAGATTTTAGAATAGTTATGATACAGGAAGCAAGATTTTCTTTCCCCTCATGCATCAATACCATTATTAACACACCTCAGTTACAAAATCATCTACAGCTCATTTTCAAGGCATCAAGTATTCAGTATTTGAGAATACCGACCTATGTCTCGGGTATATTCACACAGTAACAAATAAAATAAAGCATAGTCATACATAAAGAGGCTATTTCAGTGCAAGTATGTGATTAACAGCTTATTTTGCTTGCAGGCTACTGTATCCTGTGGCCTCTGCATAAGTTGCTGCTGAACTTCCAGATCTCCCCTTAGTAAGTCTAACCTTGCAAACCAATGCACTGTGCCAGAACTCACTATGAGGCAAGCAAAAATACTGTGCTGCTTTATAAATCAGTTCTTCATGGACAACAGTGGCAATAAAAGCCCACTAAGAAAACTGATGTGAGGACAAATGCATTTTAAAAAGCCCAAACACCTTTAAATCCCCTTTAAAGGGACCACAGACAACACAAATTCATATTACTCCATTTAGTTCAACTTGAGGATCATCCTTCATGCCTACTCACAAAAAAGCTAAATAAAGGATGGTTGAGATCTCTTCTACCTTCTTTTCCTACGGCCTCAGTGGACACTAAAGAACACAAAGCCCATTTACACAAAATCCCTGTACCTTATTTTCACAGAAAAAAAAAATGTAAGAGAAAGGGATAACTACAGAAAATATGATGCATTTATGTAGCATACAGAAGGGGAAAAAAAGCAAAACCAAACTAACTTCTGAGGAAAGTACTTTCTGTTCTCTTGGAGCTTCTGCACTTACATTAGCTTAAATGGTGTGGTTCCTTTTCAATCTTGACAAGAAACTTGCTTTAGTGGCTGACACTCTACAAAACACCCCGAGAATAAAGGAGATGTATCAGGATGGCTAATGCCATTAAAGTAAAAAAGAAGTATGAAGGATAAAATAGGAGAATATTTCTAGCCAATTCTAGTACTAAATCCTTCAAGCGAAATTTTCCATTCTTTAAGTCACCAACTGTTTCAAATTCTTCCTTACACATATTCCTTCTCTCCCAACAGTTTCTCTAGCTTAGCAAAATAGAAAAAGTTAAGAAAAAGTTTAGTATCCTTAGTGTCCTGAAAAAATTCATATAAAATTTCTCAAAAACCCAAAACATTCTGCCCTTTTTGGAATTTTCTTTAGGCCAGTAATAACCAGAGCTCTTACTACCAATTTGAAATTATCCATATGCCAGTATGGTATAGAACAGCAGACCTGAGCAATTTTTAAGCAAATATACTCTAGGCTTCTATTTCCAAAGTTGTAATTACATGAAACACCGACAATTTTTATGACTGACATCGCTGTCAGACTTGATTTATATTCCAAAATTCTCCTAGCAGTTATGGACATGTAAATCACTTTACTTATTCAAGTATGTACATGAATCTGGAACTATGTGAACTAGGCATAGGGAATCTATGACAATCACTTCCAGGTTCAAAACATGAATATTCAATGCTGTTACTCTACTTTGTGATGTTCGTAAGATACATGTTCCTCATGGAAGAGTTAAATATTCTCCTGTTTCATATGCCCACATAATTACCCGACAATAATTACCAGAGTTTATTAAATTTGCAGGTTTTTTCGAAATGTATTTTTAAACTGGCAAATGCTGACAGTTCTTTTTTTTGTGCATGTTCTCACTGAGTAGCATGTCAAATATGCCATTTGAGCTTTTAAATTTTTAGCCTTACAGTTTAAATTATTGGCCTTCAAAAGCCTCCATGTGGATTTATAAGTGCTGTCTGAAGAATTCACTTGAACGGCTTTAAAATACTCAGAAGGAGACAGCACAACATCTGTCCCTGACAAGCTGCTGAAAACCAGGCAGGAAGCCAAGCACTCCCCAAAGTTCCAGCCCAGCAAAATCAGGCAGTCTTGAACAGCTGTAAAGCAAGAACTGCTTTTAACATTAAATCAAAGAAATAATGGCGTGTGATAAGCATGCAGCAGTTGTTCCTTAAAGTTTACCAAAGAAACGAGAGGCACAGCTTAACTAGCCCATATCAACGTATTACAGCTTATTACTATTTTACTGATAAAGTTGTTTCCGTGTCTTATTTTAAAATTATATTAGATTTAAAACACGGAGAAGGCTTCACTGCTTTCCAAAACTAAACCAGTCCCCTTCTGAGGGCTTTATATGCAAATTCACAGGAGAAAACAGAAGGAGAAAAACGGTAGAAGAAAAAAAGACCATGAATTAGACTTAGGGATGCTTTTGTTCATTAGGTTTATGTCCCAAGCCTTCCCATAGATTTCAACTATCTTTTGGAGGTTTGTTTTGCTCTTAAGGAAACAAGAATAAAAATTGTAGCAATGAAAACTACAGAACAGATAGAGTGAAAAAGGCTCACAAGGTCAAATGGAAATAAGCAGAGGTTCAAGGAGGTGAAAGAAAGAAAAGCACTGGGAATTCTGAAAGTGGAATTCTAAAGGGAAATCCTAAAAGATGCTTAACTCCTGGTGAAAGCAGAAAGACAAAAATAAAAAAGCATGGAAACCAGTCTATTTTATTACTTAAAAGAACGTCAGAACATTTCAAGAAGAGAGTAAAAGTATCAACTCATTCAAGATCAAAAAAAAATTCAGAAGGTTTTTTCTACCAATAAGAAGTACAAGTAACATGGATTTGAACATGTCACATTAAAAAAAAATCTCAGAGCATGAATTCTTGAGCTACAAAATAAATCTTGAGCAAAATTTCACCTAAACACATGCAGTCCCATGTTTTTAGTAACTCAAAACAGTGCTCATCTTCTGCATAATAGATTTACCTACATTTTTCTTTTTTCTGCCTTCTTCCCAGTGCTTCTACCAAATCACGCAAAGAGCAAAGCCAAGAAAAAAAAATTATAAATCACACAACCTTCAGTTGCTGTTTATTTTTATGGGTGATCTCTTACATTAGGCTGCATGACAGTCAAGGGATGAGGCACAGAAAAGGCTCAGGGTCATCAGGATACCTGGGAGCTGCCACAGCACAGGTGAGCCTGCCCCGTGCTGCAGGTCAGATGCACCGGCTCACATCACACAGGGACAGTGACAACAGGTGTCACAGCCCAGCCAAATGGGGGCAAAGCAGAGGCCACATGAGTGACCCTGATCTTCAAAATGCAGGACATGGGAAGCCTGCAAATCCATAAACCCGACTCTGTGGAAGAAGCTCGCTCTGAGAAGAGCTGAGGGAGGAAAACTGAAGGAGACCCCTTGGAAGGCTGGGCTGTTGACAAGTGCAGTGAACAGGTCTGGCAACTTTAATTACTAGAGCCATATAATAAAGTACTTTTCAGACACACATCCTGACTTCCTATTTACTTCCTGGTGCTTTCCAAGCACTGACAGAGCCCTGTCCCATTACTTGTCCGTGCTGCAGTAATAGGGTGAAGTGAGGTGCTCAAACAGGAGCTTCCAAAATGCAAATGCCTAGTGACAGGCAGCATGCTCAGAAGGAACCAGTATGCAGTAATTACCTTCCCTGTCAGTCTAAAACAAGTCAAGCATCATCTTTCAAAAATTGTACAAGCCCACCAACTTTTGTTGTTCTTTTTACCTTTTTTTTTAAAGATTATATATTATACTTAAAAGGCTGCTCCATTGCTGTTCTGAATATCCTTCCTTGGTTTTACTTTCACCATGAAAGTTATTGAAAATTTCATATCTACACTGGTCTGAGCATTTGAGTAAATCAAAACTAGCTAAACTTTACTTATACCATTTAAAATACAAAAGGAAAGGCTTGTCCAAGCTTACCAACAGCTTGAAGAAAAGTAGAATTGTTAGATTATCAGAAGGACACAGGAGTGACTTCACATTAAATATAAGAATCATCTAATTTAACTTGTGGCTGCCCTGCAATGATGTCCTGGAGAATAACTCTTCTGAACATCATTCACCTTCAAGTCAACTTATTTGTCTTAGAGCGCCATTCGAAAAAAATACAGCCTTGAAGCACCACAGTGAAAATAAAAATAGCTTTCCCTCTAATATAGCAGATATTGACAAACTAATTTTTTCCATTATTCTTCACAGGTTTGCACTCAATCTATTTTTTAACTTCAGTTGTTCTAGGAATGAGGCCTATACTGGAGCTGAGAAAGAACTGAAGTCACAACAGGCAGCATTCAATCCTGCTCAGAGAAAACACAAGTTAAAATTGTCTTAAAAACCTAATGAAAAAAAACCCAAGAATTCATACCCGAAGCTTCTTTGGCAAAGTAAGATTTAAATGATATGTTTTCCTACAATGGCAGCTACATACAATGGAATACTCCAATTGTACACACAATGTAAACACTATGATTTTCTTTCATTTAGATCTAACTTAAATTACAATAAATATACTTTTATAAGTTGCTTTAGAGAGCTGCAATTAGACTATTCAAACACCATCCTAAAGCAACATAACTGAAATGTTAAACTCCACAAAACTAATAATTATCACAAATAATAACTCAACCAAGATTAGAAAAGGTGACTTATTTTCTTCAACCCACCTTGCTGCTGGTTTTAGAAATTCTGTATTAGGTTTTCAGGGGCTGGTGGAAGGAGTAGGTGAGTGAGCAATCAGAAACCACAAAGAAATATTTGGAATACATTTCTCAGTTAAAAACAGAGAGGTGTGCCACGAGGGATAAGGACACTCAGGATCCATGGTCTGTAATGTACACAAAGAGCTCACACTCAGCTGCTGTGCTTTGCTACCTTTAGGTTTAGGCTTTATGAGTAAACTGCTAACGGGAACTTATGACTTGTGTATTTATCCACCAGAAGACCTAAATTCTTGTCCAGACATGAAACATGATGATTCACTATCACCATCTATCATCATCTTGCAGCCTCTGAAACTTGGTACAAATCAACACATTGGCAGAACTGCAAAATGGTTTTTTTGAAACAGCATTAAACAAAATTACTTGGACAAAGAGTGGGGCTTCTAGGAACTACATTATGGTGGTATCTGAATACCAGTATTACCAGTACGATACAAGATGCTACAGAATCTTTCTGTTTCAAAGAAAAAGAGAAAAAAAACCCCAAAACCACAAACACAAAACTTCATAAATATTTGCAGCTAGACGAGAGGAGATGAAAAGGGCTAAGATAAAGTTTCTACTCAGACACTTGGGCTCCACAAGTGTTTTGTGTATATTTGTTTAAGGAAAAGGAAATAAGCAAAACAAACAAGGTCTCTTCTTACTGGAAAGATCTGCCAGCAGCTGCAGCATTCCCTTTGCCCTGAACTTTGCTCAGGTGATGTTTTACAACTCTGGTTATGAAAACATGGAATAAATTTCCTCTCCCAGCCAACAGCACTTGTCTTGGGCTCATCTCTCATTTCTCCAGGATGTCCTTTCCTCTCCCAGCTTACCATCGACCTCAACACTGCTGTGCATTGATCTGAACATTCTGAATATTTGGAGAGACAAAGAGCTTTAGGATTTTCACACATAAACTGGGAAACAAGATATGCCTAGCATGCTAATTAATCCCAGAAGCAGTTTAGCTACAGCAAGGTTTTCATGATTACACTCTGGGAGAAAAAAAACCAACAAGTTCTCGTCAGGGAGCAGCAGGGAGGAAAGCAAAGAACACAAGCTGGGTTTTACTGTCCAACTGCAGAGCTGACCTTTCAATATTAAACAAAACCTCCTACATATGCTGGAATTAAGTGGGGTAGGTGGCTCAGGCAGGAAAACAAAGAAAATGAAGGAAATAACTTATGTGCCTGCTATAATAGGAAAGAGGGAGACAGTGGAAAGCAGTTCCATTTAAGTATATATGGTCACAATAGCCAACCCAGGCACATAGAGTGACTATATGAATCTAAATGGAAAATGAAAAAAACACATTTGGAGAAGTCAATGAAATGAATGATGAATGATTTAAGAGAAAAATATGGCAGCAGTCTGCTCAATGTGGACAGGAACGCTGTATCATACTGACCCTAAGTGAAAAGCATTTGCAAAAATGGAGACATGCATTAGAGGCAAAGTCTATGCAGGATCTGAAATGGCACAGCCAAGAGAACTGAGGGGAAGAACCTGGATGGATGGTGGGACTATCCAAAGAAAGATCAAGAAACATGGTAAGCAAGAACTAATGTAGAAAAACACTGGGAGGTACTGGACACATGTTGAACTTGAACTGCAATGATCAAGAAAAGTTTTTTGTGTAGTGAGTTCATGTACTCATCCTCTACCCAGGACAGAGAGAGCTACAGGGAACAAACGACTAAAGCAAGGACACCATCTTCCTTTCTAGGTCACCCCCAGCATTCCCACCCAGCACAGTGTCATCCTGTGGCAGATAAACGTCCAGACATCTCCCGGCTCTGAGCTCCAGACAGCTCTGGAGGTGGCACAGCTGCTGTCACCTCCTTCTTCATGGAGCCCTCACCTGCAAAAAGCGCCTGGCAAGTCCTGCACCCAGCTCCCTGAGCCAGCCCAACTCCAGGATGGGAAGGGACCTCCTCTGATGTCCCCCCAGCCCCAGGGCTTGGGGCAGGGATGTCAGCACCACGTTCTGCAAAACAGGCTCTCTCCAGCATTTCACCTACATTTAAGTATCAAGCAACTTTTAACTGCATCTTTTCAGTGATGTTAAATAAATAGAAGAGTAAAAAGAAAAAAAAGCTGTAAGACAAGCAGGGTTTTTTAATACAGTGAAATTTCCTCTTTATAGCTGGGTGTAGTGTGCCAAGTTTATTTTTAAAATGCCTTCAGGGCTAAACTGCAGAAAAAAGAGCTTTGCAGATAAGAATACCACTAGTTCCTTTAAAGGTGAATACAAGAAGCTGTATACTAACGGGAACCACATACAGAAAAATATAGAAGACACAAAATCATTTTATCATTAGAAAAATTGGACAGTTCAAAAAGACTAACACTGCCTTACACTACAGAGTACCTACCACACTATCCTCCACAGCACTAAGGGAATTTCAGGCATATTTCTGCTCTAATACTGATGTTTTCAATTTATCACAACTCTCCAGAGCAAGCTTACAAATCAGTATTTTTCAGAGTATCACTCACATAAACTATATTCTTCACCCCTCAAAAATAAAAAGGTTTAAACTGAAGGAGTTCAGTTATGTTAAAGCAAGTGAAAAAAAATAACCTTTTCTCACAAAGAAAAATCTTGAAATGTAAAATAATTACAAGCAGTTCTAGTCAGTCATAATTCTGAACTGTGAAAGATCAAGTTTGGCATGTTAATATCTACCTCTGGGAAAGTCAAGAGACAAGCAAATTGCTCCATAAACATCTCTATCTTATTGCTGGCTATGATGATTTTATGACAACTTATTGTAACTCTGTATTTTTAAAAAGCACAGAAGCCACTGTGAAGGCATAATATTCACAGTAATATTTACAATATTCTGCAACTTTCATAGTTGCACTGCACCTGCAAGGAAAAGCCAGCCTAGCATTTGGACTTTACCAAGCCCACCCCATTACAAGGTTCACTTTTAGGGTATTGTTTCTGTTAAACATTCCAGTTCTCTTACAGATTTTTCCATGAGATTTAAATCCTTTAAACAGTAACTATCAGAAGCTGGGGGGTTTTTGGTCACAAAAGAAAAAAATCAGCATATATCAGAATGAGAATTCATTCTTGAATAATTTAGAGAACTATGTTTACTTGGTAAAAGAAATGAAGAAAAGTGGAAGCTTTAACACATAAAGCAAAGGTTATCAGAAGAGATAACTCAGGAAACCTCTACTATTAACAGTTAATGTCTGACACCTTTAAAAAGGCTTTATTTCATATCAAGATGAACTTACATAAGAGAATATCATCTTCAAGAGAAAGTCAGACATGTAATATATTAATATACCTGGATTTTCACAGTCCTTTGTAATCTCCTTGCCTATTCACTGGACCAAAAGTTTCCTTTCCAGGTTCTCTCACAGTTACTTATAAACAAAAGCAAAGACAAAAGCAAGCATTCAGAAATCTTCTAATTTCCTCATAAAAGTGACCATTGCAGTTTTCAGAAAAACAATGGAGAAAAAAGTACTTTCAAGCCATTCTGTATATTGTCTCAGAACCATTCAAAATACTGCTTTATTGAATACTTGCAGTGGAACCATAATTCTATTTGTCTTTATTCCTAGTGTCATAATAATGTCATGGCCTTAAAAAAAAAAATCTCAAGTCTGCCAACTTTTACCTGCCTGTTTCCTAAAAGGAGGGTCAGTGTTTTGTACTTATTTAATACTCAAAACACTGTATTAAAAAGGTAACCATAAAAATGGGCTCAGATGCAATGTAAAAGATCATATGGTATAACACTACTGCAAAGAGATTTCTGTAACTAATTCCAATGTGTATCTTCCACAAAACGCCTAATGCTCTTCACAGATCTCACCATGAGATTTGAACAAGAAATTCCAAGGCAAACAGCTTCTCTTATCAAAGAGCTTTTTCTTATCAAGCAACATACAAGATTTGAACCAAAAAAAGTTTCTTCCTCCATCAACCCACAGAGGAGGTGAGATTGTAGTCAAGGCAGAACAGTAACTACTGTGTAAAACTGAGTTAAGAGACGCAGGTTACAATCTCAGCTCAGCTTCAGCAAACCCTATACCCTCCATTCCAGTTTTCCCCTGGAGATTAGGTTCATCTTCACCTGTAGATATGAAAGCCTTTCAAAGGAAACATACTGCGAAAGTTTTAATCAATAAGATGCAATTTAAAACTTAATTTCTCTGAAGTACATCAAGAAAGCACAAGAAAGGGGATTCAGTTCTTCAAATCTAATTGCATGTATTTGTACTCCAAACTCAAGTCTCAATACACAAAATAGAATTTCCTAAAAAGATTGCAGACTTCTCTCTTACCTTAACAGAGCCTACTAAATCAGACCACTAAGGAAAGAAAAGAATAAAGAACTATTTCATTCTACCTTGAGGCTTGCACAAAAACAATAAAAACAGCAGGCCAACATCAGTCCCAAAAAAGATCATTCAACTTCAGGTATTTTGTATTCCTCCTTATTTCTACTGCAGACTAATCTTTTAAAATGAGGGGATTTACATATTCATTTCTCTCAAAAATTTTTCCTTTAAAAAAAAAAAAAAAATCAAGTTTATAAGCCGTTTATATCAATACTAATTTTTTAATCCTCTGAATCCTCAGGCAGCACAAGTCTTCAAGTGGTGACATGGAAGCCAAAACCAGAACAAGACACAGAAGGTGTAACTGGCACTGAACCACACCCTCACTTTCCTGAGAGCTAAAATGCACAGAAAAGCATGAGATAATACCTAGCATGATCCCAAGCTTTGTAGTTTAAATGCTCCTAAGAGTAAAGGTGGAAAGTCAGAAAAATACATGGGTAAAACACAGGAAATACTCGAAGTATCTGACTTCTTCAAACAGATTTAAATCATGTTACAGCTATAAAGAAATCCATACTTACTTTAGGATTTTCTCCTGTGAGTCCCTATTAACAATCATATTAACTGCAGATTAGCAAAAGTTAGGACAAGAAGAGGTATAAACATTACACCACAGTGCAAAAATTACCATTCAGGCCATAAAACTCCTGCATTACCATCCTACATCTCCCTGAAACTGGACAAGAGTTTCTTTATGAACTTCCTGAACACATCCAACAGACAGCTTCAGGACTCTAAAAAGTGTTCTTTTTATTTACTCTCGGGTATTGTACTTTTTTTACAGCATGAAAGTATCAGACAACTTCACAAATTTTTCCAGGGTTGAGGTTCTTTTTGAGGCTGCGTACTTTGGGTTTATTTGGTCACAGTTATATTGTTTATTAATAATAAAAAATAGGTATACAAAAAACTACAGGGAGAATGAATGAAAAAAAACCCTTCTGATGATATCCAAATCTGCAGTATATTAGGGACTATGCCAGAGTTTCAGGGGAGGCAAGTATACAATTAAAATATTTATCTTCTGTGTCTGTCTATGCTCTGCATAAGACAAATAAAATACTTTGTTTTTTGGGAATAACGAAACAATAGCTGTTTTGTTATTCCCAAAACAGCTCCAGCTGATGAAGTTTTATGCTATTCATGCTATACAGAAACTAAGGAAAAAGTGATCACTGTATCAGTCATGATAAATCCAATACAGAATCTGACATAACAAATAATATCACAGACCATAATTTTGTACTTAAACCATTCCAAAATTATAATAATCATGGAAGTACAAATTGCTTATAATGGCTAAAGCTGGAATAAATACATGAAATTCCCAGTTGCCCTGCTGCAAAGCTGCTTATTCAAGTTACTCGTGCATCATTCAAACTTCCAGCTTGGTATTTTTTCAAACACCACATTCACTGTTTCTAAATGTAGTCTACTTGTCTGAAATTTTTAACCAAGATACAAAAATCAATGTTACATAAAGCACTCTTTCCTGATACTGATGATGCACAATATGAGTCACCACTTCAAAGCCTCCAACACACCACCACAAGCCACATTCTTTTAAGTCACGAATAAACCCCAAAGTGGTTTCTTCTGTCTTGCTTCTAATGAACCATCCTTGGTTCCCAACAGCAAATTGAAACTTTGACAGTCATAAGAATATGAGCTCCACAAGCAGAAATTAAAGCTTCATAACAATACATACATCTCCTTTAACTCAAAATGCAAATATTTGCCAGACCTATTATTTTTAAAGCTTTTTAAAAAAGGCTAGAAAAATACAGTCACTAATGAAATATTAATGTTGTATCCTTGTTCATTTCTTTTCCAGGCTCTTTACAGTAGACTTGTGGTCTGGTTCCATGATCGGTAACAGCAGGGGGTGGAAGGGAAGAGAGGGTTTGAAAGTTTAGTGTACACTATTTGCCAGGGGCAAGAGCCAGGCCATCAGAGGTGAGGATTCACTCAATATAAGACAGATAAGCTAAATAATGGTTACAAGAATTGCTAGACATTTTTTGAGGTGCAATAACCTGTTGATATTACTTTCTCCTGAAAAATAAGCAGACGGGAAATCCTTTTATTTGAACAGGAGCAAAAAGCTGAAAGCTATTCTTGCTGAGGAAACGATCATTCAGTCTTGGCTGGTGACAGCTTCATCCATGGCAAGCTCTTCCTCCTCCAGTTACAAGCACTTGCACACCCAGCCCACATGAGCTGCACACGGCTGCACGTGATGTGTGTGAGTGTCCAGCCAGACATCTCCTTCAGGCCAAGCAACAATGCTGCAGATTTGGGCCACAAAGAGCACAGCAGTAAGAAGCCACTGCTGCAATAGTCCAGTCAGGCGTGGAAAAATCTCCCAAGTAGATAGTTCACCTCAAGCATAAGTCACAACTCCTAAGTATGCCTTTATTATTACATAACTCTAACAGTAGTCATCATAAAGGTACAGATAAATGCGCACACCTATATAGATGCACATATAAGAAATATACCCAAGGAAGTCACAGGAGAAAGGCAATAATTTGGATGGTTATTTCCAAACAATAAAGTGAAAGGATGCCCAGACAAAGCAAAACAGCCCTGCCAGTGGAAAGCACACAAGGCCAGGGATCATCCCCAATCCTCAGAATTCAGTGATGCAGCACAAGAGATACTGCTCCACTGGAAAAGTAAATCTCAACAAAAATACAATGGCATTTTCTTTCCTAGAGAACTATCTTTGTTATCTTTCGCCATGAGAAGGGCTAGTGTGCACATAGTATATCTCTGCAAGCAATCACTCAGAAGAAAGAAGCAGCACTAGTGAGGTGCTTACAACTATCTGAATTTATTTGCCAGCAGGAATCATTTCAGAAGTACTTGTAGCAGTACAACCATTCAACCAAAAATATGTTCTACCACATTTTCATCTTTTTCCTTCTTTAAGAGGAATACATCCAATTGGCAGAAGGTTGCTATTCCTCTTATGATTCCCAAGATCCCAATCTAGAAAGGTCTTGCCTTTTATCACTGGAGCAAAAGCTAAAAATGTTATCTACGTACCTTGGATCATCTCAGATAAATACTAATGGTGCTTTACACTGTAAATGCAGCTTTATTCTTGTTTCCACTTAGTCTGTTTTGAAAAGGAAGCAATTACATTTCTCAGCTCTTT
The DNA here is from genome assembly GCA_013400915.1 of Pardalotus punctatus. Taxonomy (NCBI): domain Eukaryota; kingdom Metazoa; phylum Chordata; class Aves; order Passeriformes; family Pardalotidae; genus Pardalotus; species Pardalotus punctatus. Next base: position 193,218 of record VZTX01012695.1, read on the forward strand.
TCACACAATTTCTGGTAAGACCATCATGAATGCCATGTGAAAATATAGGATATGAAAAAGATTGCTTCTTCAAGAATGCAGTGTTTTGTGATGAAATACAGCATTGTAAACTATTGTCGATAATTATATTTGTAATTCACTAGTATAACAGTCAAATAATAGTTTTTCACATCCAAGTTTCTGTTGCAATTTAGCCAGAACAGCAAGAACTAACACAGATCAGAACTGAGCTCTGACAACAGTATTAGAACCTTCTGAATAAAGCACACCATCAGTTCTGTAAAAGTAACTCTATCAAAAATAACAAGCTACGAATGTATATATAAAAATGTGCTGTGAATGGTAGTAAATGTAAATATTCAAAAACTTGTTGACTGCACCAAATTTTACACAGAAATTCCCCCATTTCTAGCCACAAATAGGGTTTTGGTTGTTTTTTGTGTTTTGTTTTTTTAACTAAGATTTAAGCAGACATTATAATCTCCTACTTTAATTAGAACACAGGGAAAAAGCTAGATGAGATACCTAACATGCTTCTCTGCATTCTAATGTGAATTTATAATTTCAAAATCAGTAACAGGTTAAGGAACATTCCTGCTCACTCTTTTCTTGCTTGGTTTCTTCCTCAACCCTCACCCTCCTGTTTTTGCTCTGCAATTTCAGTTCCAGCACAGTGCAATTGCAACATCACTAGAGAGATGCAAGGTGCAGGAAGATAAAAACACAGGAAGGTTAAAGAGATGTGAATAACTTAAGACCCCAAACCCCCTTAGGAACAGAAACTCTTAATACGTCTGGGGAAAAAAAAAACCTCCAACACTTTTCCACATAGCAGAAAGTGCAATTCATCCCTCTATCCTGAACAATCACACTAGCACCAGCCAATAAAACATGCTGAACTGGAACTTGCTGACACAAGAGTTCAGCTTCCTTCCACTGGGACACAGGTAAACCAACAGGCAGCTGGTTGGGCTGATGTGACCCAGCTCTAGACTGTGCTCAGCAAGACAGGCACTCCTCATCTCAGTGCAGGAATGCAGTAATGTCACCTCTGCTCATCTAAAATGACCAGTGTCATGCACAGCATTGAACTCAAGGTCCTTGGTACACAAGCAGAAATCTGAGATATCACTAACTAACAGAGCTGTAATAGTATCTGCTACAGAGCCACAAACAAGCTCTGCAAGGGGCAGACCTTGCTTTATAGTCCATCAGAATCTGGTACTTCTACACACAGCTTTTCCAGTTCTGATTTAAATAAACTACATATAGATAGCATACTATTCATTAAAAAATCCAAATTACAAAATTTACCATTGCCACACTTCTTCAGAAGTTACACTGCATCAGAAAACTTACATATATTTATAATTCGTTAGGTAAATCTTTCAGTTCTTACAGAACACTGGCTGGTATTGGCTCTGCTGGATAGCGAGGAAGTTTCTGGCAGCTTCTCACAGAAGACACCCCTATAGCCCCCCTGCTATCAAAACCATGCCATGCAAACCCAAAGCAAGCCCTAAAGCTACTGCTGAAAAAAGCAAAAGATTCTCTTCACAACAAGAAAATGGCAGGTAATAGTTATCGTAAATGAACGATTGTGTCTTCCTGCAAGGCTTGGTTCTAATCATTCAGTCACGTTATTGCAGCGTGCCACTGGTGACAGCTGAAAGTCAGTACTAGCGCTGTCCATAAAGGACAGAGACAAAAAAATGTGCTCACGTATCTCGACAAGAGTTCATATTGACTCTTTTTTCCTGTTGAAAACTATTCTATGGAAAATGCTTGTATATATTTTACTCAGAGGTACCATTTGCCCCTATTCACTAGTACATATTTTGGAAAGGTAGATCATACTTCTGGGGTTACATTGCTCAAGCATTTTTAGAAGGTAAGTCCAAACAACTCATCCAGATTGAGGTTTTAGGAAACTGCCTTCCAAAAAGTGCGTGATCATCATCTCTATACACTAGTTAGTGATTTTATGTGACTTGCCTACAACAACAAAATCTGTTATGAACCCAAAAACCACTGTTCAAGAACTTCTGGTTTCTAGACTCATGTAAAAATTCAGTAGTTTTAAACCCTGCCACAACACCAATGTTAGCTCTTTACTAAAGAAAAGAGCATGAAAGACTTGATGGTGAAGAACATACTCTAATATGAAGATACAAATCCTTTAAATCCATAAACACCTTGTTATAAACTTCTGTGGTGACTCTAATAGTCCCATTTCATACAGAAAAGCTGTATTGCTTCAGGTAGTTTTCAGGTGGATTGCCCACATGTAGGTACCAACAGCAAATACAGACCATCCAGTAAGTAGCACAAAACAGTGCACATTTCAACAGTAGATGCTCTGTCTAAACAACACAACAGAGTGATTTTTTATGCCAAAAAGCATGGTCCTTAAGTGAACAGAATTGGGTATTAGGAAGTTTTGCACACTACATGTACTTCACATGATGCACCTCACTGTGACCAAGTCACCTCCACCAGATGATATCATCTATCATCATATTTGCTGCAAGTTCCACAGCATCCATGTACTTGAAAATTCCTGGCATACTGTCCCGGAAACACGAGAAAATAAGGTGCAATTTTTAGTCCTTTGTCATCTTGCATATCTATCTGCAGCGGCAGCAAGTTTTTGGGTTTGGAGGCCCAGTCAGACCTATAAGGAACCTTTGTAGATCTTGGTTTGAACATTCAGGAGGTATCAACAAACTCCAATTTATTTCTCCAAAGAAAAACAGTGAAGAAGAAGACAGATTGCAACTAAAGGATTTATGACAGTGGAGTGTTGATGTTTTGGTTTCTGTAATTTAATTACAAGTCATCAGGCAGGATGAGAAAGTAGCACACAAATACATTTGTCATAGACTGACCTTATCAACAGGTGTCCTTTAACACTGCCCATGTATCAAGACCATGATCCTAACCAGTTATAAAAATATGTCTGCTTATTGAAACAGACAGAAAAAGAAACTAGAAAAAAAGACACAATTTATGAGTACTCTTTATCTCCATCTGCTGCTCAGCTAAGCATTTAAGAGAATGAATAATTCCAGGAGAGCCCAGTAGAAATCAGTTTCATGGGAAGTTTAGACATCTACAAACCTTAAATTATTCAATTCTACTGTACACTGTTTAAGCAATGCAGTACACAGATTAAAATTTGCTAGATTATGCTGTGTATTCAGTTCTCACCCACAATAATCTCTTTACCTGGAAACAAATGGTATTAAAACTTACACCATTAAATACAACAAGGCTGTTAGAGCCTCAAAAGCATCAGCAGAAACCTGTACCCAGTTCCCTGCAATCTTGGCTACCTGTAACCAATCACAAGCAAAAACCATTTCATGGAAGATTCATTTACCAAGTTGCCAGAAATATTTCAAATACAACAAAACCAATAAAAAACAACCCCAAAACACATCTGACTGATTTTCAGTGAGGCTATTGCTTTAAAGCACTAGTGTTGATTTATAATGCCTAATAAGAGACTTGTGCTGTTAAAATACTAATAAGACATTCAAGTTTCTACCTGCTGCAATATACTTGTTTTAAAACACATCCCTAAAGCCTACTAAAATCTGCATTTAAAATGCTAAATCATAAGACTGAAAAAGTGATTCAAGATTACATTTTCAGCTGTTTCTAAGTTACCCCATTTCCTCGCATTTGAGTGCACGTTTGAAGTATAATTACTTTTAATAATGCTAACAAGTAAAAATCCATGTTAAAAGTGACATGCTGCAACCAGAGAGCCTTTTTGTAATTTATATATCAACAAACAGAACATGAAAATTATGCAAGCAAACTGTTGTTAAACATTAAAATTATTTAATTTTACAAGTTATGACAGTTTATAGAGAAATTTATTCAGACAATTGGCGATGGGCAACAGTGCTTTTCAACTCAAATTGCACAGTTCAGATAGAAAACAACAAGAATATTTTATTAAAAGTATTGTTACTTGCTGAACTAGCTCAGACAGATTTCATGTTCAGTTGTCAACAGCAGAGTCACCTCCACTTAAGATGTGCATTCAATTTTTGTACTAAGTGATTTTATAAATTAATTACTGAATCTAATTTATAATTGCTAATTACCAAAGGGGATTTACATGGGCAATTATTAGAAAACACCTTTGAGAATAACTGAAACTGTTCAGTCTCACTGCCATGGTTTGAAGAATCAGTTTGTGCACATCACAGCAACTCTAGCTGATGCTATGAAATTGCTTAATTGCAAAATACTTCAATTGGCTGCACCAAATCTTCTTTGAGCTGTGTCAAGAGTGCCACAGGGACAGAAAAGCTACCAAAAGCTCAGTCCCAGGGCGGGTAGATCATACAGTTTTTTATTTTATTAATAAACAGAATATTTTTTAT